>CM067305.1:42968130-43535630 GCA_034231615.1 Meghimatium bilineatum | reverse complement strand
AGTGGTTTGGTGGCGGTAGTGTTTGTGATGGTGGTGGTAGTAGCTGTTGTTGTACTAACAACGCATAATATTGTTTACATTCAATCATGTAATATGTTTATAAATGTTGTATCCCTAGGTTGTCTATTTCACGGCCATATTTCCATATATCCTGTTGACAATCCTCCTTATCCGGTGTGCTATGCTAGATGGAGCATATGAGGGAATTCTGTTCTATTTAACGCCTACATGGGATAGTCTCACGGACGCTACGGTAGAGTATATTAAGCATGTGTCCGGTATCAAAGTACTATATAATTTATCTGTTTTAAACAAAGCTTAAACTTTATTTATGCAGCTGTAGTAAGCTGAAATGTGAGAGTTAGGCACTATGACAGATATCGAGAATAGGATGTCGGCTTTTGAGCAAATATGCTATTGAAAGTTACCATGTATTTGCGGTTGAAATCATATAATAAACTCATACTTTTGAAGTAAAATAAATATTCACGCATAATAGATTATTGATTTTAATTAAAAATCAGCATCATTGCACACGGAACATTCCCATAAGTGCTGCGTTCTCCGTTCCAACTGCCATCCAAGAGTGTGCAGACTCAAAGTTCCAGTCAGATGTTGATTATGTGATATTCATATCTTTCGAAGGAGGACGCACCTTCTCCCGGCACACCTAATTATCCCCATTTCTGTTATTCTTTATCTGTGCACATTATCGCCTCCAGCATCGTCGTTTCCCCCTGTAGTAAATAAATGACTGCCCTTATTAAGTTAACCATATCTCTTTTCAATACTATGACATCAACATCATCATTTCTCGCCAATGACTCTGCTCTTTTGTTGCCTCTCACTCGCGCATTACAGTATATCCAGTGCAGTATATCCTTGCATTTCTGTGGAGAACAAAGATATTCAGTAATGTGACTCGTTCTTTACTTAAGATACACCTTTCTCTGTTACGCAACATGCTATGAGAGTTTAACTTCATAAGTTAATATTTCATTCATAAACCGAGTGCTGCCGTCATCGCTTCTATTTCGATTTTAATGATTGATGTTTTAGTTAAGTAGACAGATGATTCCTCAAGCACCACTATGATATTTGTGTAGACAACACAACCCTATCCACACTTATTCGTTCCCTGTTAACGGAGCCCTTTGTGTATACGATTGTATTCTTCTAGTTTTGCATACAATTAAAAAAGTTCTTGAACCGTTACTTCTATCCTGATACCATTCCATTCCTTGCAGCATTTCTCCAGTTGTATTAATACATTTGTCAAAGTCTTTTTCTCTGTATCCACCTCAACCCATTCACTGCATTTGCCTACTTCTTACAATTCATATACACTGAGCAAAGTGTTCTGTGATTCTGCCATCCATGACTTTTTAGCGCGAAATTAGTTTTCCCCTTTGTCTCATCTAGATGTTCTTGTCAGGAGTGGTGTTAGATGTTCTTGTAAGGGATGGTGCTAGATGTTCTTGGAAGAAGTGGTGGCCATTGTTGGCTACATTGAACTATGCCTTTGCCTGTGTAATTTGATTAAAACAATTGGGAGTATATCATATGCAGGATGTAGCCACCAACCGATCATTTTGGCTATGATGATTTTCTAGCGATTTTCTAGGCAAATACGTTCAGAGTTTACAATTGCTGTCTGAACGGTCAGGATGCACTATTGCCTGCGGCGGGATTCGAACCCGGTACCTTGGCTGTAACAGACTCGCACTGTACCACTCTGCCACAGAATCACTTGATGTCGCATCTTAATCTAACAAGAATCTCATGATTGTGATGGGGGGAATTTTTGGTACATCATAGCACTGACATCATAGCATCAGTTTCCATTTTTGTCCTATCTATCCACGTTTCTATAACAGTGTGACCATCCTCATGTCATAATCTATTAAATATAACACTAGTGTTTGCTGCAGCTAAAAAGTTACCATTATTGTATGTTTGCAGCTGCCAAGCATTTGATATCTCTGGTTTCTGACTCACATTGACAATGTTTACTGAAAGTGTACTTCTGTCGATAATTATCCCTACAGATGCACGCGAGATTCCAGGAAGTACTTATATGAACAGTTCAACCATGAAAGCCGATATGCTTTTGATCAGAGCGGCAGAAACGTCATCAGTTACTTAAAGAGATTTACTTTAAAAACAAAACCTTCCCCATTTTCATGTCCAATTCCTTTTTTATTCCTTAGAAATTTGATGACCTTTGCGTGAAAAAAATCGTTGTGGAGAGAAGTGGGGCACCCATCTTTGGCTAAATTCGTGGTACTATAAGTCATGTTCTGATTACAAGGGGGGGGGTGTTGAATACCCGGAACACTCCCCTCCCCCCTTTATATCTACGGGCTTGGTTCGGACACTGACTTGAGCATTTGTAATGTTTGAAACACGCAGGCAAAAGTTTACATTATAGTAACAAATTGAGTAAAAAATGATGAAGATCTAAAGCAAATTGCAATGAAACGAGAGGCATGGAAATCTATGACATCCTCCCTATGTGCCGTCTTTGGCCTTAGAGCAATAACCAACTAATAGTAATAAAAGAAGAGATTGAGAAAATAAAGAATGAGAACAGGTTAATACCTGAAATGAGCTGGAGCGTGACCATCGACAGTATTCTCGGTCGCGGCTGGAGAGACTAGAAAACAGAATAATGGTAAAAATATATATATATTGAAAACAATTGCCTAACGAGGAGATTAAATGCGGAATAATATGTAAATCTTGCAATAATTATTGTTTAATTATTTCAGCAATGTAACACTGACCTGCACACACTAAAAGGGTTTACTAATGTATTTGATGCTAATTTGTTTAATGTTTCAGGCATGGAGTGATGCGGCGGTACAAATTTTCTTCTCGTTGAGCGCTTGTATGGGTGGTCTCATTGCTATGTCCAGTTACAACACTTTCAACAACAATATTATAAGGTAAAATATGACTACAAGATTGGACACATTAGGATGAAGACAAGCTGGTAGATACGACGGATGGAGTATATGTTAATTTGTAGTGTTACGAAACAGGTAAAAAATATCTTTGTTCCAAGACACGAAGGTGTTGAAAGAAACAAACAAGTCAACAAGTTGATTGATTCTGCTCCTATAACAAGGGGTCAGCCTGTGGATAGAGTAGACATACTCAGGCTGTGATGTGCTTATGATGCAGAGAGGCGGCCGCATTAGACTGGACCAATGTAAATACATTATGGGAGAGCGGTATTTCGAAGAAAAACCATTTAAGGGGACGGCATTTCCAAGACTTGCATCATATTGAGAAAATCTACCGCACTGCCCTGGACATACTCAATACTCTACGAGAGTCTGCACGGAAGATTTTGTGGTCAATGAGCATAAGTCAGCTCTAACTCCTTGATAGAGCTGGTATCCCCAGCATTGGCAGGATCCTGATGCAGACACAGATTCGTTGGGCATGTCATTTGGTGCGTATGCCAGACCATCGTCTGCCAAAGATACTTCTCTATGGTGAGCTGGAGAAGGGCACACGATCTCAAGGTGGCCAAAAGAAGCGCTACAAGGACTCGTTAAAGAACTCACTGAAAGCCTTTGAAATAGACCACGATACATGGGAAGAACTTGCACAAAATAGATGTACATTGCGTTCTAAAATTTAAAAAAGAGCGCATCACCTTGTGAAAAGAGGAGAAATGCAGCAGCTCAACAGCGGAGAGCAACTAGAAAGTCACGGATAGACCAAGATCCGTCTACTGTCGTCATTCCATGTCCGAACTGTCCAAGGACATTTACTGCTCGAATAGGGCAAATTAGCCATCTACGAACTCATAATCAAGGACATAACTAAAATTGAATTTTCACAAGTGGACGTAACAAATGGGCATCATCACTTGTGATGGACGAACAACAACATTAAAATTGCGTGAATTGAGAGTATGGATCTGCATAGCACGGAGAGAACGCCTCACAAAAATGTTTTTTACTGAACCAGATATATCAGTATCTATTGATATGCCAGGCCCGTGACGATGTTAGCCAACATACCTAAAGCTAAACCTAAGCAAAAATAATACAGCAACCATCACTCATTCTTGGTTGTTTCTCTCGTGGCTATCGACAGAGTAAAACATGTCTTTTAACAAAATTAATGAGTCCTTCATTCATCACTTTTCTGAATTATTCCCATGTTTTCCGTTAGCCAGTATTTATATACTTGGAATCGCATGCCAAAAATAGCAAAGACTACCACAAGTATATAAATAGTAATCAATGGAAAACGTTACAATAATTTTAAAAAAGTACCAAATGAAACCCCATTTACGTTTAGCAGTTAGGTCTTCTATAAAACCGACGGTCACGGTTTCTCTAAAGAATGTTCCAATATCGAAGAGTACATATTCTCCACACGCCCCCTTATTTAACACCAAAAAAAATGCCTCTTCCTTTTACTAAGCTGTCCGATGTAACTGTCTACAATGTAAGACCTACTGACTAATTGGAAATGAATCTTCTTAATGAATCATTTCACTATTCCCTTTTTTGTTATTTGGTCACTATGATAGCACTGTGTGTGTGCCATGAAAGGGGACAGTAGTCGGTGTCGTTTGAGGACTGCCTATCTTATATTAATACAATAGCTATTGAATAACTATAAGAATGGAATCTGAGTCGGTCTGACTTATTCCTTCTGTTCCAAATTGAAACAAAAGGTTGCAGCCGTCAGTCTCCACTTATTTATGTTTTGGATCTTCGTCGTGAGCTCCATTCATACAACACTGTTTTTTTTTTTTTAAATACATGTTCGTTTGAAAGCCAATAAAAATCAAGGGAATAGCGGAATTCTGTTTTTCCTATTAACTAATGTCTTATATATACCTAGAGTCACGTTACGTCCATAAAAACTTGTAAATAGAAATTCATACTAGTGCCACTGAAAGCGAACGGTTATGTAAGCTCGCAGGATAAATATAAAAATATTAAATATGAACCTTAATTCATGATAAATATTTTTGTAATAAATTAAAATCCAATTTCTTCTTAAATTCATGAGAGGTATAAAGAATATGTAGCTAGCTTTGTAATTCTCAACTGCAACATGACACGAGTAGGGATATTTACACAAGAGAAATAGTGACTTTAGCATATAGGCCCCTATGTGTGTGTAAGTATATATATATTTACTGAATAATTTAAAAAAAATGTAAATAACAATTGTACAATATCCGTTTTCACATAGAACGAATACACAGATTTCCTTCTTTCATATTCATATGCAAGAGCTGAGTACCATCAACTTGCTTCCATTTTATCACTTGCTTTATGTTTTCTTCTTTAGCGTTCGTTTTCAACTTCCTTCAGATTGACAGATTGTAATCTTAAAAACAGAACACACTGTGTCATGATTTACAGCTTGGTAGTAATGCCTGTGCCTTTTGACCTGGCTCATCCGATTTCAGCACGGTTTCTGAGTTAGTTGACGCTTTTTAGAATGGGACAGTAAACTCCACCCGCAAAGCTTCTTTAGTCGCCTTCTACGATGTCAATGACATGTAACTATCACTGTTATTTGCTCCCCTATTGGGACACGGCACCACATTTAGTTTTAACAGAAAAAATATGAAAAAATACGTGTTTTGTTTTAAATGTTTAGAAAAATGTTTCAATTTCAAACAATTTAATTGGAATATAAACAACAGCTTTTTTTTTTTTTTAAACAAATATTTTTGTAGGTGTTGTCAACACCTCACCAATTCGTTAACTACTCTCAAACTTTTTAAGACTCTTCTCCCACCCCCTAAGTGTTATCGTAATATATGGACAGCCATCCCTCTACAGAGTTATATTCAATAATAGATCTATAAGTAGGGAGCATCCAGGAATATGGAAATATTAGAAGGTAACATACAAGGATGATACAGGTCCATTCACCTGATACTGAAGGGATAGAAACAGGTAGCTTCACCTGACACTGAAGGGATTGGAACTGGTCCCTTCACCTGACACCGATTCAAGAGCTGGGTAGTACGAAGGATTAATGGTATATAAAAGAAATTTGTTGCACATCCCATTTAAACTGTAGCAATCACCAGCATTGTTTGGCTGTAGTGATTTTCTTATCAGTATTTTACAGCACTTTGACATTGCTTTCCACATACATAATTTCCTGTTGCAGGATGTGCACCAGTTATTTTGTCCGTCACAGACATGCATTGTAACTCAACGCCACAGAACCGGACAATTTGTACATACTTGTGTTAATTGTATGTGGGCCTTGTCAATTACATACCATTCTTATATGAGTTGTTTGTGTCCCAATCGTCAAGACTTAATCATAGTAACTTGATACACATTCGATGTCTGGAGTAAAATAGCATATCTTTCAGTGATGTAGGCTGGTCGAATTCGGAAAGCGTGTTGATTCAAGTTACGAGGTGATTCTGTGAAAGTTGAAAAGACTTGCCTGGTTCAAATCCCATATGTTACCTTCTGTGATTAGCCAGTATATTCACAATTTTGTTTCAAATTAATTTTATACTGTTGCAGGGACGCGTTCACAGTTCCCATTATCAATTGTCTAACAAGCTTCTACGCCGGCTTTGTCGTCTTTTCAACACTTGGTAACATGGCAAAGACCAAGAATGTCGATATTGCTACTGTCACAAAGGGAGGTAAGTAGTAATGTCGTTTGAGTACTGACTTTCTCATATTGAACACAATATCGAATGTAAAACATTGGAGTCTGAGTCTGTCTGGCTTATGGCTTATTGTTCCAATGAAAATAAAAGGTTGTAACTGTCCGCTTTCACTTATTTATGTTTTGGGCCTACGTCTTGTGTTCCACAAATATTTTGAACATTTTCTTCTGTTGTTCATTGCCAGACAATTTTAATCTCATTTTTTTTTTAAATTTTTAATCTGTTTATTTCATATATAATGATTAGATTCTCATCATGTTATGATTTTAGCGTTGGAAAACGCACTTAATGGCATGCCGTTCACTCTTCGAAGAAAAAAATGAGAATTAATTACCTGGCTAAAATACTTAAAGCTTCAACTTACCCAGCCCATGACGCCTTTACACTAGATGTTAAAAACATTGAATCATGAAGCCTTCACACTTGATATTAATAACATTTAAACAATATGGTTTAACAAAGCAACGGGTTGGAGAATCGAAATTGATTAAACAGTATGAAAAACATTTTTAAAACTATACTCAGAAGCAAGTCATATAGCCCAGTTACACCACCATATGTATTATTAAAGTCAATATTTGATACTTTCAATCTATAAATTGTACGACGATACGAGAACAAATTGACCATTAAAAAATGTACTCTAATATAGATAATTGCGCACAGATTAGATTAAAATGGTTCGCAGACGTTTCAAAAACTCACAACGGGAGGGTCGGGGTTGCAATCCGTGATTGTAAAATATCAAGAATTTTCTAAATTTAAAAAAAACCCATCTGTTTTCACAGCTGCACTAGAAACAATAACTGAAGATCTTCCTATAAGTATTACTATACTTATCGACTAACTATTCGCAATACAAGTCATGCACAACTTACAGTCAAATCAAAGGCCTAATATAGTTAAAGAAATCATGCATATAATTACAAAACTAAGAAATGCAGAAAGTCAAGTTACACGTATGTGGTTTCTAGCACATATCAGGATGAATGGAAATGAATTGGCTGACAAACTACCAACACTTTACATCAGGTATGTAGCAGTTTGATAGAGGGAACCAATTTGTGAAACTTGTAACAAAAACATCACAATTTCCACTACCTAACAGAATGTAAGAAATACACACAACATAGAATAGTTTCCACAAGTTTTATGCGCAAAAATTATTTCCGCCAACAGTTAAAAACAGAAAATATGATAGGAGTAAAGGCAAACAGAATCTGTAAAAAGCTAACACAATTTATTATTAGATCTAAGTTCAAAATATAAATAGCAGGTTTTTCAAGACAAGTTAAAATACAAACATTGTAGGCCTACCGATTGGATATCATTGCAGGTAACTTACGCAATAAATACTATTTGATATATTATATTACTTAGAATAAAAAACACATGGCATGCATTATATGCAAGAATTAATACGATAGAATGGCTATACGCCCTAATGTAATCTAGATGGACTCACGTCCGTGGTTGAATGTTACGTGATTCACCGTAATGGAGCTTTCATTCCCAACTGTGAATTGAATAAAAAATGATATCATTTACTAGGCGACATGAGTGTTCTCATGACCAATCACCAATATAAGACCTGTGGGCTCAATGGAAAACTGTCTTCTAAAGTTATTCATTAGATTTATTTTGTATGGTTTTTTTTCGCTAATGGCACAAAGTATTTATAAAGTGACCAATGAACTTATATTGCAGTATGTATTGTAATATCGGGGGGGGGGGGGGTATGATTCTTGTATATTTAACTTACCAAGATATTCTAAATTCTCGTTCACAGTTTCCCATTATCGACAATTATTATACTTTATAATTCGTGTTCAGTAATTCAAATTAATTAGTTTTTTTAAATGCATGTTTTGAACTTTGTAACTGTAATTAATAACTTTAAAAAGTGTTTGTCATGTTAGTAATTCTTTGACTTAATCACCTATCCGCTGATTACAGGTCCAGGACTCGCATTTGTTGTGTACCCAGAAGCTATAGCCAACATGCCAGTGTCGACACTGTGGGCTATTCTATTTTTCTTCATGTTGTGCATTCTGGGCTTCAGTACTCAGGTAAGGTTCAGATTT
Organism: Meghimatium bilineatum; assembly: GCA_034231615.1. Classification (NCBI taxonomy): domain Eukaryota; kingdom Metazoa; phylum Mollusca; class Gastropoda; order Stylommatophora; family Philomycidae; genus Meghimatium; species Meghimatium bilineatum. The sequence continues at coordinate 43,526,858 of CM067305.1, read as the reverse complement.
AAAGTATGGTGTTGTCCTCAAACTGAGGGAGTGATTCATTACTAAATATCGATGGAAAAATTCTACTTCAAAAATCTTTGACTAAACTTTTATCCACAAGATCCATTTTTTGCAACTAAGAAATGTTACGATGTGTGTTGAACAGCACTAGATGGTGTCCTTAGTGTACAACTGCAAATAGTAGTAGTACACTCCGTGACAAGAAAATGCAGAGTAGAAGAGGCAAGAATCCCACTGAAGCAAATATGTAGATGAGTGAAGACTGACTTCAAATGTTAGGAGACTGTTGTGACTTGATTAACAGATCTGCGGCCTCCAATATTTTTGGATGGTTGTAAAGCTCTGATATAACCAAATTGGACTAAGGTCCGCAGTTGAAAAAGGCGTACTTAACAATAAGAAGTTCATTTTACTTATCCAAAATTGACTTAGAAAAATGGTTTCCTTTTCCCAATGAACATAACCTCGTTCAAGAAAGCAAAACAATCCAGTCTAATTCTACTATGAAGAGTTTACTATACTGAGAGCGGGCTCTTACGTGATAAAAGATTCAATACCAGTGAACACAGTGAACCATGAATCTCTTGGCATAATTTAAGAGCTAATACAATAGGTTGAGGCTCTACCTCGAAACCCGAGACTAGCTCTAGCAGCTGAACTATCAATCCAATAAATCAATCGAAGTCACAAAGCATTGACGGCAATTAGTATGTGAAATTGAAACTCAGAGAGGATTTCTTCTTCTTCTTCAGTGTTCATTCTCAAACTCCCGCTGGATATCTCTTGCAGCAGGACCATGGTCCTAATAGACTTGCAGCAGGATGTAGTTCAGAGAATGAAAATGCATTGTGTCGCCGTTTTATTTGCGCCATGGTCCGACACATCCGTATTCGGCGTAGATACAATTTGGACTAACATTTCAATGGCAGAGTGTGATAAACCGTCATGAAATAGTCAACACTCCATACATATCTATCGACAGATTGGAGAGCTGTCATGAGTTAAGTTAACCACATGAATGCTGAAATCGGATATGCTGGAACTAAAGGGGAAAATATCACAGATTTGATGTAAATATCAGCACGATAAGCATGCGCTTACTGGTCACAAAGCAAAATCTTAACAAAATATGAACAAAATTCTTAACAAAATCTTAACAAAATCTTAACAAGATCTTAACAAAATCTTAACAAAATCTTAACAAAATCTTAGTGCTTATTCAAGAGGGCAACGCCAAGGAAGAGAATGTGATCGTCCACTTTCTATTTTTAAATGACTTATTAATTAACATATTACAATAAAACATTACCTTTACATCTCGAAACCATAAGCCAAGATGTTCTACTACTTGTGTTCTTATGCAAGAATAACTGTTATATTGAATTTTCTTGATATATCCAAATAACTAAATTGTTTGTGTAGTAGGCTATATTATGGATATATGGTGCATGTCTTAAAATTGTCATATCTTCATTTCTCCTTAAGAAGCTCCTAATAGCATTTATAACTGTGTGTGTGTGTGTGTGCGTGCGTGTATAGTATTATATATGTGTAGTATATATACAAGTATATTCACCGCAGCCAATATATAAAAAAATGTTATTATTTCAGTTTTCCGCTGCGGAGACTTTGATGACATCCATTATCGACGAGTTTCCACATTTCTTCAAAGCAAGGAAGCGACAGATTATATTCCGTTTAATGGTTTGCATGCTTGGTTTTATTCTGGGAATTCCAATGGTAACACAGGGAGGATCGCATCTTCTTAACTTAGTGGACGAGGCTGTGCTTGGGGTTTCCATTGCTTATGATTGGTCTGTTTGAATATATCGTCATCCATTTATATATATGGTAAGTTGTTTAAGCAATTGTTTTGGTACCAACGTTACCGCTCCTGATCTTTTATCCATGTATATTGTGTTTTTCGATCAGACATGGGAATCTTGGCTAGTTTTCAAGGATTTTGTCATTTTTGGTCTAGTTATTTTTTTCAGTAACGTTAATTTTTCAATGTTTCATTAATTGTTAATAAATATTTCAGAAGCCTCACATACAAGTCAACTACATGGAGCTTGAGATCTTTTTACGGTTATCCTAAAATTGCGCTGAGATTTTGTACAATTATTTATAGGCCTAATTCACTAAATACAAACATTGTTGGCTTATCATTTTAGTCATCAACCCAGCTGGGTTTTTTTTTTGGGGGGGGGGGGGGCTCTAGTGATTTTCCTAGGCAATATAAATACGTTCAGTAGTTTTTCATTGTGTTCTGGACGGTTCAGATGCAATAATTAACATTGGCATGATTCAATCTTTAAATTGAATTTGAAATGACCTATAAATGTGATTCAATCCCGTTACTTTGGGCATCACAGACACGCTCTGCGACGTATTGGCAATATGTCAATCCTGCTACCCACAATGCTGCTTGAAGACAAATGTATGGTTCTCCCTCAATACACGCAGGTCAAAAAACAAAATTCCACGGTGTATGGGATCTATTGTCGATAGGGAGCATAACCTAAAATATATAGGGATCATTTTCGAAAGTTCAGCAAACATATTGACATCTATTTCCGAAAACAAGAATGTGATCAGTGTTATCACACAACTTAAGCAAACATATTGGCATCTTATTTCAGAAAACAGAGTATGATCAGTGTTATCCAAATCAACTTAAGGAGGCTGCAGACATGTAAAATGGTAGCTTTATCTGCTGCTGTAAACACTAGTGTTCTCTGTCATCGATTGTGACATCGGCTTCCTCACATTGTCGATCCACAAGTGGATAGATACAAAATAATCTAGATTGAGGCCACGGTGGTAGTGCTATGGATGTACTAAAGATAGGTCTATTCAATCAGTCACGAGATTCGTTGCTCTTACCAGATTAGCCCAGCGTAAAGGATTGTGCGAAGAAAAGGAAATTGTATGAGAACAGGTAGTCATGTGATTATTCCAAGTAATGCCATAGCGACGATAATTTAATTTTTAAATATTAATCCTGTTTACATTAACACTTTCAGGGTATTCAAACTTTGCGGGGGATGTTAAAGCCATGGTTGGATTCAATCCATTTATTTACTTCAAAATGACGTGGTAGTAATCAGCCCTTTTCTCTTGTTGGTAAGTATTCGTACATTTAATAGAACATCGGTTCTGCTCAACATAATACAAGATAAACACATTCTCAGTAACTAGCAACTTTGAATCGATGTGCAACTTTTATCTTAAATATCTTTTTGTATTATATATGTTGTGCAACATGTCGCAATAACTCAGTGAACTAAACCATATTTTAGAAAGGGACGTTGAACGACAAAATATCAATGAAGCAATGTAAATAGAGGAGTGACGGGAAAAATGATCCATACGACTGACGGACATTTATCACAAAGGATTCAATCGCACTAAATGTGTGTGTTTATATATATATAATATATATATATATATATATATATATATATATATATATATATAATATATATATATATATATATATATATTATATATATATATATATATATATTCATATATATATTATTATATATATAACGAATTCTTGCGAATCTGGTCATCTGAGAAGCACGACTTAATGGCCGCCCGTCCTATGAATATCATTGGCACCCCGATGACCAGTGCCATTGACGTGGTCAGCAGCAACAGTAGTACCAGTCCTTTTTTTTGTGGTTGTACAGATGTTCACGGAATCTGTATGCGAGCCTTCATCCGGGTTCGTCTATATAACCCTTCATGGTGCAACACTTGTAGATGGTGGAGATGATGTTGCGGGACAGATATTTGAAACTCTCTTCAATGATGAAGACATTAAACTCGTATTTAAGAAAGGGACGTTTAGCTTTCACCCCCCCCCCCTTAGGAAATCGGAACATGACATTTAATATTAGGAAGCAAGATAAAAAAAGGTGTTACACCACCCCCCCCCCCCAACCCCACACAAAAAACACCGGTCTGGGTGACAAAGGTACTGGTCCGTCAGTCGCACAGAAACTTTGTGTTCTTTCTAAGACAGCCCGGGTCTGGGTGACATAGGCACAGGTGTAGCTTTTACTAAGTTTGCAGATGATGGTGCCAAAATGATGAGGAATATCAAGCTTGAGATGACTCCGGACGATGTATCCATGAAGTTCTTGTCAAATCTGTAGGCAACAAGAGGGGTGTCGCAGAACACATCAAGCGTTTTGGGATCCGACTGAAGAAGAGGAAGATGTTGGAGTAGGACATACTGAACAACAGAATGAATACAGTGATTAATTAAATGAATAGCGATTTGCTTACATTGAAGTTCATGCTATTTGGGCTGACAAGATTAATCTCTATAACAAAAATATACAAGAAATGAGTTTTAAAAAACACTATTATATATTTTTCACCAAGTGCCATCTCCACAACGAAGGTTGGCTGCAACGGAATCCTAACGATAGAGACTTTCACATCGTGTTCATTGTTAACATTTTATTATTCAAAATAATTAATACATATGTGCTTATATGTATATCCCCTCATTACATGAATCGGATGCATTGGGCATCTAAAGGTAAAGGTAGGTCCCATGGCATCTACCGTCCGGGACGAAGATAACTCTTCGGGCACTAAGACGCAGCAACTATTAGTTGGTGTCGTCAGTTCACTTACTTGCTATTTTTACATCCCCTAACTCATGCGTCAGGTATGAACATCATCGGGCATCTACAAACTCACAAACCCAATTAGACAATCACAATTTTAATTTTTTTTCTTGTTCATCACATTAATTTTTTTCAGCCATGCTCATCTTCGCTTGCGACGGAAGAACATCATCATCACCTACGATAAATTCTTAATATACTCCCCACTCTTTTGCAGGCTGTAATACTGTTCAAAGCTTACCAGATGAAAGATTTCACACCTGCCTGGTTTGGCCTGTTATATTATCTCACTGTGATATTCTGTTTGATGTGGATTCCTCTTTGTTTCTTTTTCTACACCTGTAGAAATGGACTATGGGAAGTATGAACTGTTTTATTCATTTTTATACATCAGACAAAACATATCTGACTAGTAGTTCAGCATATTGACGTTTCTTTTTAATCTCAGTTTAATCTCTGTGTATAAGATAACATCATGTCGCAGTGCGAGTTCCTCGTCAATTATAAAATCATCTGGACTCATTGGTTCATCCTTCAAAAGTGGCGTTATTTGACTTTCTCGTGATTTGCATTGGTTCTCGACATAAAGTGACCAATGAAAATCATGAGAAATGTGAAATAGTGTCACTTTTAAAGGATACACCAATGAGTCTGCAAAACTGAAAAAAACTACGAGAGTATCCCATATTGTGTAAGCCATTTGCGTATGTTCAAGATGTCGCGTATCCAATACCAAGTTTCATTTCCTGTATACAGGTACATGTCTTTTGGTGTCCCTAGGGATTACTGTGTGATCTACGGAGTTAATTACATGCTTTGAGTGTACACTGAAAAGGCGGCGTGCTGCTCTGTTGTATGCGAAAAATATAGAAAGCAGAGTAGAATGAAGTCATTCTACTTATTTTGAGCATTTTTCAAACTAAATAAATATATAGCTTATGCAAGACACATAAACATCATTTGTGTGCAGGAAATCACAACGTTTGCGAAATTGTAATCACCTAAGATACAAAGTTGTAGGCCATATGCGAGGTCGCATCATTATCATCATCCGTCATTGCATCTTCAACGATATTCTGCAACATTCCTCCAACATATTCTGTCTCTTTCCTTTGCGGTGCACTCTACTATTCTGTAATCTGTCAATTATATCATGATGTTTCTCTCCCACTTGTATCTCCTCCTGCCTTCTTGATCTCTACCCCTCTGCTCTACTTTTTTTTTAAATTTGTAAGGTGTTATGTCGTTTAATATGTCCTAAATAGCATGTGTGTTGTCGGAGCCAACATGGTAGCACAGTATAGTAACACTGTCACCTGCCGTGCACGTCGTAAGAGGCGACTAAAGAGGTTTTGTTGGTCGATTTGGCTGTCCTATCCTTCAAAGGTTCAGGTGGCCCAGAAACCATGCTGAAGTTGGATGTGTCAGGCCAAAAGGCGCTGATATCGCAGCTAAACTGTAAAGCATGATAAAATGCATTATATTATAAATACTACATCCTGCTAATATGTATGAGTTTGAGAGCGAACGAATATTTTTCATTTCTTCTCTTTTAAAAGTTATTTTTGCATAAATATTATTGTCGGAACCTCTTTGCTTGTACTCCTTTCATGTTCTTCTCATTCTTTTATATATATCTATATCTCAAAGTATTTTATTTGATACAATGTGATGAAAAGACTTACCGATAGACATTTCCATTGTTTTCAATAACTTGGAAAATGTGATCGATGCTTTTAAGTCGGTATAGCACAATGGTTGCAGAGAAATTTGAAAACATTATGAAGTAGATGTTAGATCAACGGTAAATTTAAAATAGGGACCATAAGTTTTCCCCCATCTCCCCCCCCCCCATTTCATGAGCCATGGAGACTTTCAGGGGGCACGGAAATAAAAAATTTGAAATTGGATGGCGGAGCGCCATGGACCCGTCTATGTGAGTTTCAAGATGGCAGTTGTGCTGAATAAAATTTAACACTGGATATGCCAGTAACCCTCACTAGGATTTGCACGACATTGAAGAAAGCCAATAATTGTTTTTCGTGTAGGTCCTTGTGGGAATAAAAGGGGCAACAATAAAAGTGGTCAAAGATAACAATTAGAAGATAATAATTATGATTAATATTACGATAATGATGAAGATAACATGTATAGTTGATGCTGTGAAAATGTTGATTAAAAACATGATTGATGTGGCGATGATCTTGAAGATAATAAGTATGATTAATGTAACCGTAATAATGAAGATAAGTATGATTAATGTAACCGTAATAATGAAGATAATAAGTAATTTGATGATAATGATGATCAAAAGTATAATAAGTATAAATTATATGATGATAATATTGATGATGAGTATGACAAACTGGTGATAATATAGCACTGCTGATAATGTTAATTAATATTATTGTTAGGCCTATGTTTCTATATCACATCTATTACTGAAAGTTTATGATTATTAGGCTATAGGCCTACAACCTGCGGCTAAATTTAATTTTGCAACTTATCCACAGATAATGTCAGCAAAGAAGGAGTGGACAGACAGAAGAAAATTGGGAAGGAAAGAACAGGTTAATGAGACTGATGAAATTGTCACAAACAGTTTCGGAAATTACGAAATAGTTGTTGGAAAGAAAGTTGGCTTCAGTAACTCTGGATTTTCTGAGGATTTCACAACAATCAATGAAAAAGTTTCTATAAATGGCGATCTTGTAAGCAGACCGGATGTCTCATCTACACGATTTTGAAGTGACATTTTAACCAAATTGAAAAACAGTGGTATCGCTGTATAATTTGTGATGTACTTAATACTAAGAAGGGATGTGTATTCAATAAATAGAAAATGTTCCAACTGAGATTCCGTAATGTGGGTTTCCCCTTCTACCGTATATAAGGCTTATTTTCTAAATGGCTTCAATGCAAGATAAATATTGTAGTGTTAGCTAATATGTAACCTATTCATTCTTCTTCTTCCTCCATTCTCAAATGTCAGCTATCAGGATGTAATCCAGAGAAAAGCATATGTTGTGTCGTGATTTAGATCATTTTCTCCAGAACCAGCTTCCGGCAATTTGCAATGCTTTCAGAAGTCTTCTATTCAGAGAGATTAATATTTTAGTGATGTTGTGGTTTTTCTACCTTACTGCAACATGCAGTCACGAGCTTCAGTTTCCCGGCAAATCATTCTTTTCAGAGGTCATAGATGTCCAAAGCAATTCAGCAATGGTATGGATTGGATAGCCAGCTATGCACTCTTGCCATTAAAAGGAGCTCTCATAATATGAGGAATTAAAATTTTTGCTTGATTATGGGTTCCCCCTGAGAATTCTTCTTCTTCAGCGTTCATTCTCAAACTTTCGCCAGATCTCTCTTGTAGTAGAATAATTGTCCTACTAGATTTCCAGCAGGATGTAGTCCAGAGAATGGAAATGCGTTGTGACGCCGTTTTATTTGCGCCAATGGCCCGACACATCCGTCTTCGGCGGGATCACGTGTTACACAGAGTTGATTTTGACCATACCCAAGTACAACCTGATTATAGCCGAGACGTACACGTTGGCAACTACAACCATGGTCACGGTTATAGCTCAGTTTTCTACAGTTTTATATCCGATGTTGGATTCTCTGAACTTTTTACCACAAATGGGAAAATAATGTTACACGTGAAACAATGTGAGTCCTCAACAAGAGAAAGCTTCACCATATTACCATGAAACTTTATTATTGCATAAAACAGATTGGTCTTCTATGCCAATAGTGAGATCTTCAGTATCCCAAATCGAAAAAAATAATAACCAATAGAAAGAATAGAAACGAAAATGACTGTTTCTATTTATTATTATTTCTTTATTTTCTGAATAATATCTGAGATCAAAACGTCAATTGTTTTCACCATTATTATTTTATCATTATTTCTATTATATTTTTAGTAGTAGTAGGTTTATATAACAGATATTTACTTATTTATAATATGTTTAAATTTAACCTCATTAGATGAACAATAAAAGAAGGTTGTTCACAAAAAGATAGTGAAAGTTTTGCCAGTAACAATTATAATTCAAATTCAATTATGTCAAATATAATCTATATTACTCCTGATATAGCTCTGCACATTTAGAATTTAATAGAATAATTGTATTAATGAATGTATATAAACATTACCTCAAACAAGTAAATTAAGAGATATTTGTATTGCAATATTATGCAGGATTGGCTGAGATACTTCAATGTTTTCTTTCAGTCAGTATATCAATAAAATTATGGTAAAATTGATGATGTATATTGATTTCACTTCATGTTTATGCTGGATTGTCAACTTTCGAATAGTTTCAGATCGCACACACTCAGTTTATGGTTTGCGTTCCAGTGTTGTCATGCTTTATTAAAACATTTGTTATCAAACAAACCAATACCGCCAAAGTAGAATGTGTCGGGCAATTGACGCAAATAAAACGACAATCCTGTACTTTCCAGCTCTCTGGACTTCTGGATTACATCCTGCTGGAAATCTAGAAAGTGCCATTGTTCTAACTCAAGAAAGAGATTTGGTCGAAGATTGAAGACGAAAGCAAAATAAAAACAACTAACGCTGAACTCTTTTGCCACAGTGCAATGGTACTACATGTCTCTTGCATCAGGACAATGGTACTACATGTCTCTTGCATCAGGACAATGGTACTACATGTCTCTTGCATCAGGACAATGGTACTACATGTCTCTTGCATCAGGACAATGGTACTACATGTCTCTTGCATCAGGACAATGGTACCTCTTGCTCGCTTCCCTTGACTTTACCCTCAAGTAAGGTCTTCAATAAGGTGGCATGTCTTTTAATGTGTCCAAAATATTTTATTTATTTGATCTTTATTTCTCTTAGTAGTTTTTTCTTCACATTAAGTGTTTTTAGCGCCATTTGTTTTCTTCTCTTTCCATGATGTTCTCCCTATTCTTCTATATACCCACATCTCAAAGGCATCAATACTGTCTTCTAATTGTTTATTTAGTGTCCATGTTTCTGAGCAATGCATTAATATAGAATAGATGTAGCACTTTATAATTCTCATTTTTAACTTTGTAATTTGTTTAGATGTTAATATTTTCCTCATGTCATTGAAGGTACTTTTAGCCATTCCTATTCTCCTTTTAACTTCTGCCATCATTTGTGACTGTGTCCAAGATATTGATAATGTTTTACTTGTTGTAGTTTCTTTCCATGTGTGTTTATGTTTAGCTCTTGTTCTTCTGTGTCTTTGCTGATTATCATGGTTAAAAAAAAGTGAAGTAAATAATAATAATAATGTGACAGGTCATGCATGCCAAAAAGGCAAGTGAGATTTTGGAGCAGGGTTGGCTGTCTCATCCTACAGAAAGTTAAAGTGATGTTTAGAAGTCATGCCGAAGTTTGATGTGTCAGACGGAAAGGTGCAGATATCGCAGCCTAGCTGTAAACAATGACAACACATACCGTTCTCTATACTGTATCCTCCTAACACTGAGACTGATCTACAATGTATTATAGACAGATTCTCCAAAGCCTGTACCAACTTTGGGCATACCATTAACACAGTGAAAACAGAAGTCATGTTACAACCAGCATTTGGCAAAAGCTATCTCGAGCCCTGCATAAAGGTAAATGGTGTAGCACTGAAAGTTGTGAATAGATTCACATATCTAGGCAGTACGTTATCACAAAATGCCAACGTTGATGATGAAGTGTATACAAGGATCGCCAAAGCAAGCGGTACTTTCGGCAAATTGTACGCAAATGTTTGGCGTAGAAATGGCATTAACCTACAGACTAAGCTGAAAGTTTACAGAGCAGTGGTACTTCCCGTGCTGTTATACGCATGTGAAACATGGATGTGTATAGACGTCATGTGAAAAAACTCAATCATTTTCATACAAATTGTCTCAGAAAAGTTATGAACATCAGATGGCAAGACAAGATTCCAGATACCACTGTCCTTGATAGCGTTGGTATCCCCAGAATTGACACGATCCTGATGCAGACACAGATTCGTTGGGCAGGTTATTTGGTGCGTATGCCAAACAATCGTCTGCCAAAGATACTTCTCTGTGGTGAGCTAGAGAAGGGTATATGATCTCAAGGTGGCCAAAGGAAGAGCTACAAGGACTCGTTAAAGGACTCACTGAAAGCCTTGAAATAGACCACGATACATGGGAAGAACTTGCACAAAATAGATCTACATGGCGTTCTAAAATTAAAAAAGAGCGCATCATCTTGTGAAAAGAAGAGAAATGCAGCAGCTCACCAGCGGAGAGCAGCTAGAAACTCACGGATAAACCAAGATCCGTCTACAGTCGTCATTCCATGTTCGAACTGTCCAAGGCCATTTATAGCTCAAATAGGGCTCATTAACCATCTACGAACTCATAATCAAGGACATAACTAAAATTGAATTTTCAAGAGTGGATGTAACAGATGGTCATCATCACTTGTGATGGACGAACAACATCCTCCTAATATTCAGAAGTTTGAGAACAAATACAGAAAAAGAATTAAAAGTATAAATGGTTAATATAATTTTAGCACTAGTATCAAAACAATATTCAATACAGTCAATTCTTAAATTGAATAAATAAATAAACAAACACGTAACCCATCAGGTCGTAGGGGTACCACATTGGGAGCTTCAGCACACATTTTCTTCCAGTGATTTCTATCTTCAATAATGTGGAGAAGTGAGGAAAAATCTATCCCTGTCTATTCCTTGATGATATCTGTCCATGTCTTTATTTGCCCTCCTCTGTTTCTCCCACTTCGACTAAAGATTGGCTAGACAATTCTATGTAATGTCTCATGTGAGAATGTCAAACAGCAGAATGCATGCTTCAAAACTGTGAACTTCATGAAAGGAGCAAAAAAGATCTGGTTCAAATCCTGTTCGCTGCATTATGATTTTTTAAAAATCCTAAATCCTCAATTCTTCTATATTATATTATTCATTTATCATGTTACCATTAAAGCAACCTTATTTGTGCATTTGTGTTAGTAATAATTGCAAGTATGCATAATTAATCCTTGTAGTACTGAGGGCTTCTGACATTTACTAATGTTAAATGCTTGTGGTTCTCAAGAATTTACATACATGTGCAGTGTGTGTCTATTGACTGGTCCATATTCAGAGTTTCTTGAACATCTTGATTCTGAACAAGCGTCACAGCACTGGGGGCATTCCCTTATATGCTTTGCTTGCCGTTCCATAAGCCATCTAAAAGTGTATACACTCAGTGTCCCAGTCAGTTGCTGATTATGCGTTCTTCTGATCTTTCCAGAGAGGGAGCACATTCTCACATCGCTTGTAGTCACTCCCATTTCTACAATTTTCTGAATATGTACATTGTATTGTTCGACCTCCAACTCATTTACTCGTAGGGTATTCATGACTGCTCTAATAAATTAAATCCTGTCTCTTCTTATCTCAGTGCAGTTCACCAAGGCTTTACCAGCCAACACATCGGCTCTTTCATTTCCCCTAACCACAGCATGACCTGGACAGTAGATCCATATAATGCTCTGCGCATTGTTGAGCAGGGTGACCCATTCAGTTCTGATCATACTTTGAGAGTCCGATAGAATAACTGAGTCTGTTGGTGGTTGCATTGCCAGCCAAGTGAGAGCTGATGTAACCGCTTCTATTTCCATTCTCATACTCGATGATGCAGTGGGGTACGCAGCTGATTTCTTGCCATTTTGGTAGGACATGAAGCCCCAACCACACCTGTTTGTTTCTTGTGTTACTGAGCCATTTGTGTAAATTATTGTATCATGTGACTTCGAGTGCTGGAGTATGAGTTCTTGGATCATTCCCTCTGTTCTGTTGGCCCAGTCGCGGCACTCACTTCCCATCTGTATCACAACTGTTATCAATAACTTTCTCTCTGCCAAATATCAATTCACAGCCTCTTCTCACTTCCTCCAGCTGACAAACTCTGAGTAGGGTATCTTCTGCTTCTGCCATCCAACAAGACCTTCCTTTCTTAATACACCTTCCTTTTGTGTTGTCTAGAGATTGGTATAAGAGGTGAGGATCATTATTGGTGACCTTAAAGTATTCTTTAACCAGAGCTATTTATGTCTTGCTTTGATGGTTGGTAGGTCTAGGAGATACCTCATGGTCATGATAGGCATAACTCTTGTACATCCTAGGACAGCTCTCATTTTTAACTCTCTCTAATCTCACTGAACATACATGTTGGAAATCATGGCTAAAACTGGACATTTTTTATGGATGAGATGGTGGGTGGGTGACACCTGAGCGTATATAGTTCAAATCCTGTTTGCTCCAGTATAAATTTTGTAAATAATAAATCCTCGAACAAGACAGTATGCTAACTATGTGTGTAAAAATATTTCTAAGAAAAGCAGCAAACAAAACAAGAAGAGATCATGTGAGAATGAAACAAAATTGTTGTGGAAATCTGTTCTGTGTTTATTCCGACTTGCCATTTCTCTGATCATACTTGAGTTTATCCACTGCCTGCTGCATTCTGGAGGATACTGTTGTAGTATGATCATCAGTACATGAGAGTACTAGGTCATCTGCATATAGTAAAATGTGAAACTTGGAAACAGCAGAGATAGTGGCAGACAGAAGATTTACATGTGGGAATGGAAGGTGTAAAAGGTAAACATTAAGCTGAGTTAAGAACTAGCACCATAGCACACAGTTTCCCATAAGTGCTAACTTCATATTGGCTCTGTATTGATAGTGGCATTCGTTGATCTTCCTGGTGGCTAGGTGAATTATTGGAGTAATTTTTATTTAAAACCATGCATAAAGATTGAAATTGAAACAGAGTTCTGCTGTTGTACTATGTTCTCTCTCAAATAATCAGCATAAATTTTCATGTGATTTGAGCCACAGAGCACGAAATGATGCTAGCTTTACAGCATATTTCTGCCCAGCACACTATTTTGACAAGTGCAAATCATTTAATGTTACACTACTGCGTCTCCCTGAAGAGTATTCAGGTCATGAGGCATTAGGTGCCAAACCGATATAAATAAAGGTTCTTAAAAACACAGATATATCTTTTCTGATAAAAAAAAATTAACTGTACAGCAGCCAATATTGATCTTTAATGTATTCAAAGTTACAAATAATTCAAAAGTTAATCAAATCAATTTTGAGATGGAATTTACGTTTATAAATTTGCTATCTATATTGATTTCTAATATATTTTTGTTCTAGAGGTTAATCTTGTCAAAGTTCAAGACAGTGAACTTCAGTCATAACAGATTTCGAACACAAATGCTAAAAGCATTAGAAAAACTAATAGTTTCGTAAATGTAACAAACACAGCAAAACTTGCTATGATGAAAATTATTTCTTTATGGAACAATAACTCAATGAACAATTAAAACACTCATCTAAAGAAAGACGACATGTTAACTCCATCAAGCACACCATTGCTATTTTTATTATGTTAATTTACATTGTCCTTTGTGTTGTACATCATTTTAATCTAGGGTAGACATGATGCCAAAAATTGATGTGCTGGGCCAAAAGGCAAAAAAAATAAAAACAACAAGATTCTTGGAATGTTTGGTGCTAACACACAAATGGCATACTACAAAAGAAAATAATGAAGATTGAACGTCTAGAAGCAAAAGCAGAAGTACAAACAAATCTTCATTCAGAACAATTATCCTAGCTACTGTCAATTTTTACAAACATGTGCACAGGCATAGTAGCTTATACAGCATATCATCATCAGGTGCTATGCCGGCTGGCATAGGCGGTCATGGCTCTCCACAGCTCTCTGTCAACAGTATTATGTATCAAGATCATTGTTGTTTCCCTGCCGTGCCAGGTTGTCAAACTGTCTAATATTTTCTCACGTCGCCCTGTTTTTGTTGCCTTCACTTTTGCCTGTTGTGACTATGTTCTCCAAACCTGCCTGTCTCATGAAGTGGCCAAAAAAAGAAGATTGTCTTTTCCTTATATTATTCATTATGGTCCGTTCGCATTTGACTCTTTCAACACTCCTACTTTAGTTTTTCTAGCAGTCCATGGTATTCTCAGCATTCTTCTATAGAACTATATCTCTATTGCCTCTAATTTCCCACTTTCTAGTTTGTTTATTGTTCAAGGCTCTCACCCAAATGTTAGTATAGGGGTCAAGGTCATATTACACAATATATTTGTTTTTTTTCTGAATTTTGTTTTTACCTGTCCTATTCTGCATCTTATTTCTGTTGAACTTCTATCTGCTGTAATCATTGTACCTAAATATTTGAATTGGTGGACCTGTTTTAATACTATATCATTCACTTTGATCTTGCAAGGTGTGTTATTTTGTTTCTTTGAAATAACCATTACTTCTGTTTTTTTTTATATTTAGGAAGAGGCCTTTCTCTATACTTTCTGTGACTACAACATTAATTAAATCTTGAAGGTTTCCCTCACTTTTTGCAATCAGAACAGTGTCATCCACAAATCTCAAATTATTTATGTTATGTAAATAATACTGATATACTCCCACTGATATTCCTGGGATATCTACTATAGCACGCAATATGTTTTCACTGTATAAAGATAACAGGTCTGGTGAAAGCATGCATCCCTGTCTGACTCCTTGTTTTATTTATTGAAAAGGGCCAAATTGATTTCCTACTCTTATTGCTGCTGTTTGTTGCCAGTACATGTTCTTGATGATTCTTAAATCTTTACTGTCAATGTTCAAATTCTCTAGCATGTGTATAAATTCGCTATGTTTAACTTTGTCAAATGCTTTCGTGTAGTCTATAAAACAGAGCTACAGATATGTTTTTACCTCTATAGACCTCTCTATTAGTGTTCTCAAAATATATATAGCATTATTGGTACCTTTGCCTTCTACAAAGCCACATTGTTTTTGACTTATTTCTGATTTTATTTTGTTTGCCACTTTCTTTATGATGATTCTGAGAAGTATTTTGGTTATTTGGCTCATGAGGCTGATTGTATGGTGTTCTTCACATTCTGCTGTCCTTAGTTTCTGCATAAATACAGCATATATGATTGTAAAATTTCTTGAAATATCTTGTCTGGGAACATTTTTTATTGAGATTTCAAATATGGAAATAGAACAACTCACTGGGTTAAAAACTGGAGCACATACAGTAAATACAGTCTTATTCACATACATATACCATCATCAATGACATATTCTTTCCAGAACATGGTCTTCCTTATGGACTATCTGAACACTGCTATTCTGGGCGAGTTCACCTGCTACAGCTAGAGACATGTTTAAGCAATCTGATATATCACTGCACCATTATGTCTTGGACATAATGTTGCCGTTAATGTTGCCGTTAACTCTGCCTTCAGCTATTAATCTTTCTATGCTATTATGTTCATATATATATAGTAACTTATATTTCTAGTTTAGCTTAATTTTCTAACTACAGAATCTCAAATTTGTTAATGTAAAAACAGTTATTATATCACTAATTTACTTATGCTAGAATTATCTGTGTTGTTTACACACTGAGTTATTTTTTTCATTCAAGACATACATATATCGTTTGTTATCAAACAATAACAAAGAAGTACATCAATAAACACATTTTTTCCAACTGACTTTTCCCTTTATTCAAGAAATCCGAAATTACAAAAATATGATTAAAAAAACTTTATTTGAATTATTTTTAAATATAAATGTTTATACAAAAAAATAAAATGAGTTTTATATTCCTCTGTATATCTGATCCAGTCAAAACAGCTAATATCAACATTAATTAATTTTTAAAATCTCATTGAAATATAGTGTCTGTTGTATAATTATTTCCTACTGACAATGAGGAAAATGCATGTCTTCTTGGTATATATTTAATTTCAATCTATCTTGTCCAGGGTTGTTATTGTGATGGACTCTCAATCCACAATATGTAGGATTCAGAATAGATGGCTATGCAATGAGGGGATAGAGCATATTGTGGTTTATACATATAGGGACTGTGGTGGTTATTGTTCCGGGTCACTCCTAGTTCAAGGTTATGAGAGAGCTGCCAGGTTGGTTTCAAGAGCACAGGTATCAGGGCAAATGACTATGAACAAGTGGGATATTTTGAATCCCGCCTACCTATACTTCTTTTAAATCCACCATGGTGGTGGACAAGACTGTAATAAAGAGATTTAAGGAGTTTGGAAATGCTCGGAGATAGCAGAGGAGGAATTAAGTATATGATGAGGAAGATACACAATCATGGAACTACAATAACTATCAGCACGCCTTTGCTCTACGCTGAAAGAAACCGCTATGGGGATGTCAGTTAGTTTTAAAAAATCACAAATCCAACATGTTCAATATGACTTTGAAGCTATTTGACATTACAATTTATTAGAATATTTCACATGTCAGATAATAAAATAAATATGATTTGTTCACACAAATGGAGTCACTAAACTAACAACCAAAAATTATAATCAAATATTCTGTGAACATGTGTTTCCTCAGTGAATATGTGATACAGAATTGCAAGCTAATGAAAACTCTATAGCACATCACCATGAAACGTGTATATATGTAAGACGCTATGAATTATAAGATTATATGGTCATGATTTGAAAGTCCATATAAAAATCTATGAAAATAATAACTTGAAAATGTATCCTAAAAATATCCCACAATTATAAAGAAGTGATATACTCTCACATTAAGTATGCTTTCTTTATTGTATTAATACGTACTTTTTTTAATACATTCAAACATGAAAGAATAATTTGTTCAAAGAAAACGATGAAATTAAATTTTGTAAACAAAAAATTACAAGCTATTAACCAGATCATTTTATAGCAATGATAATGTTCCTCTGTAACAGTAATAACAATGTACATTATAACTGTAACAATGATGGTGATGAGTCATTTAGCCATTTACTACATCATATTTAACAGCTCCATTTGGTTTGAACATCAGGGGCTGACCATGGACAAGAATGTTGCCCAATATGCTAGGAACATTGTCCTGCAAGACAGATTTAAAGATTAAATAAATATAAATTTCAGAGACACATATATTTATTAACAATTACTAGATTGACATTTCTGAAACTTAATTAAAACATATATCTTATCATAAACAAACTTTAAAATCAGACGCATGAGAGAACATGAATCACATTCAAGTAACACTCAATAATAAAAGAAAAAAACAGCTACATAAAACGAAACAGTAGACTGATCTAAACATATTCAATGCATATTCATATTTATTCCAATGCAATGGTGATAAGATGGTTACCAAAATCTTGTCCCTTCTGAAGGAGATTTCAGTAACAACATTATCCCTTCTGAAGGAGATTTCAGTAATAATATTATCCCTTCTGAAGGAGACGAGGCCATGTCTATTCTTTAAATTATGCCATGTACGAGGTGGTAGTCACAATAGGGTCTGGGATGGCTGTCTATTCTCTAGTTCTACAGGGCCAATACATGGAAGAGGGACACTATTATGACCACTGCTGTGAAATCTCTGCCACTATCAGAGGCTTAATGACTGACAACCTCCTCCTAACTACAGCCTCCGCACTGGGTGGGCCTGCATTTTATATGCTACTTAAGGTTCACAGACGCTTTGGTTTTGTCACTGCCCTGCAGTGCGCGTCTCTGGCTTCCTGTGTGGTGTCTTTCAGCCGTTGGTGGAGTGGCCCCTTTATTCTTGAAGGACACTGGCAATGCCTTGTCTATTCTAGCCTTTGTTTCGCTGTCTACTGTCCAAGCTTGTTGTTATCTCTGACTATTTGATGTCTGCTCCCTTTGCATCCCCTTGACAGGCATCCTCAACACTCTCTGCTCTCATCCATCTTGAGGAGCTTGTGCTCACTTTCAGCTCCATTGAATTTGATGGACACTTCTTTGGCTGGGGTTGAACCTGGCTAGGCCTGCTTGTTTATGGGCCACCTTGGACATCAAGAGGGAGCCAGGTGTGGGAGTCCTTGGTGGGCCCTTCTCATTGGTGTTCTGTGGATGTATTGGTGATAGGATTCGCATAGCGGACAAGTCTGGGGCTGATCTATCGCACTCTGTGCACCTCATCAGATATTTTCGTCTGGCCATCATGTTTACATCTAGTCTCTGCCTCCCATGTGAGCTTCCCTGATGTGTCCATCACCATTCAGTTCTCCAGTCATGATGCAACAGTACACTACAGGCTGATTGATGCCCATGGCTATCTCCTCTGCACCTCCTCTCATGATTCCCTGCCATTCTCTTAACTTCTCCGCATGTACACTGGAGAGGTGTGCTTTCTCAAAAGAACCCTTGGGGTAATGGATTTCTCTGGCATTAATTTTAATAGGGAATAGGGAGTTCTCCAGCATTTTTGCCTGTTTTAGCTAATGTTCTACTCAATTTGGCTGTAGAAGTGCAAGAAATTTGACATATTTCTACTCTAGAGGGGACAGCTGAGACCTTATTACAATGTTGAGGCATGATTCAGATGAAAGAGTTAACTCCCTAACAGCAGTACTGAATTGGATCTCCAGCACTCCTCTTCATCTCAACAGAGATCATGGGATGGGGGTTGTCAACCACACACCGTATCTCCTTAGCCGCCTCCTACCACATACATGGCAGGTGGCAGTGCTACCATTCTTTGCTTACCTTTCGGGACCTGGCAACACACAGAAGTGAGATAGAGAAACAATATTCCGTTAACTGTACAAATAAAAATATGGATAAATTATAGAATAAAAATAAAGAATATTATAACAGCAGGTATATGCTTTCTTACCTGCTTAGTAATAATGTTTCCATTTGAACAATAAGGAACAAGTTTCTCTAAAAGTTGGATCAAAAGATCAACATAATTTTGAGTGCATGTGCCATGGTACGTCTTAATGCATTGCTCTTCTGAATGTACGATCCTATAGGGAAAAATAACAGTCAAATGAAAACACCTGAATACATAATATTCATGGGAAACTAAATCTTCCACAAATAAATCTTATAGTAGATTAAGTCAAATGATGATTTATGTTTTGAGTTTAATTTGAAAGTATCTTAGAAAACTCTTAAATATTGGCTGTGAAGAAAACAAGTTCTGCAATCAAATAAGAGAAGACACCAAATAGTAGTATGTTTCTACAACAAAGGGAAATGGTGGATTGATATCAGAGATGCAGTTACAAATGAATGACAATAGATTGCTACTACAAGCATTAATAATAGCAGATGGCAAAATAAGAGGAAGACCAAGAGAAGCTCTTCATGGAACAGCCTTCGTAAAGGGTTATGACTATGTGTATCAACAATATGCAATAAATATGCAAAGCGGCATCAGATCACTCAAGCTGGAGAGTATTGGTTTCTGCCAGGGCAAACCGCATCCAGCACTGCAGAAACATAGATTGATGTATTGATAAAGCTAATCTCCAGTAAATGGGGGTAGCTGCATTAAACCTAAAAGTGAAAAAATTAAATTTGATAAGACAGAGGTACTAACAAGATAAGCAGAATGGGTGACAGCACTGTGTGATGATCACAGGAACAAAATACAACAATACAAAACAATGACGGACAAGTAGAATGAAATCAGAAGTAGAACGAATAATAAAAACAATGAAATGTGAAAAGAATGCAGGCACTCACAACATAACAGAAGACATAATAACAGATCAAAATGAATATGATGTGGAAATTATCACAGAACTTTGAGAAGACATATATGAAACTGGCCCTATATCTAAAGACCCAACATCATCCATATTCATGCCACAACCTAAGAAGCCTACAGCTGTAGATTGTACATATACAGAGCAATAAATTTGATGAGCCTCATAACCAAAATACTACTCAAGATAATACATGAAAGAATTAAAAACAATAAATAAATCAATGTCAGTAAAGAACAATTTGGTTTTAAGAAAAACAAAGGAACCAAATAAGTCATACTTAGTATCAGACTATTGTTAGATAAATACATAGAACTAAAATAAAAGTATTTGCTTTATAGAATCCAGCAAGTCCTTCAACAGTCCAACATGAAAAATTAATTTAATTCCTCCAAGAAATAGGCATAGATCAGTCATCAGACTAATAAGAAAAAATATGGACTAGATATAAATGTCCACACAAAAAAAACCATGACAATCAGCAAAATCACAGAGGAACAGGTATTAAAAACATACATGGGAAGATACTATGACAAGTAGATCATTACCAATATCATGGACACAAATAACAAATTCTCTGTTGTTCCGTGTTATATATCTCATTTTGTGTTTCTTTTATGATTCTGTCTATGTAGAAATTGAATAGAATATATGACACCACACATCCCTGTCTGACTCCTGTTTTTGTTGTGAATGGTTCTGATACTCAATCTATTGTTCTCGCCTTGCTTTGGCTTTTTTTATAAAATGCTTTGATGTTGTGTAGTATAGTAGTTGTCAGTTGATTCAGTATATTTCTAGCATTTCCCATAGTATGTCTCTGTTTATTCTGTCAAACGCTTTCTCTTGGTCAACAAAGATGATGCTTTTTGTATAAAAAAAACTATTCTTCTTCTTATTCTGCGTTCGCTCTCAGATAACCACAACGAATATTTCGTGTGATTTCCGCCGGGGAGAGTGAAGTACGTTGTGCTGCAAGTTCCACAGTAGAACTGTGATTATTTGCACCCCGGTTTGCCACTTGTGGTCAGGACGTCCGAGGTCCAGCACATCCATTTTCGTCATTCCCTTATTTCGGGTTTGGTCCCTAGTCCGTGACAGCCTGTCTATCTGTCGCCGGACACGCTGGTGTGTAGTGCCTCTTCGCCAAGATGCCTGTCGGCGTGTCTATCTTGCACGAGGTGCTCCACCGTCCATGAATCCATCTCGTGCAATTGGACAAACTCTGCCTGAGTCCATCGGGTACTGAACCGTTTCTCATCCGCGAGCCTGGTTCCGTATGAGGAAGAACTCGCCAGAAGAGTTGGACCCTGGCTCGTTCGCCCTCCTACCCGAGGCGTCATTCATAGACATCGCGAACCACTAGTACAAGTTTGAGTCTCACACCATGCGTTTGAGAGCAAGGCGCTCTCAAGCTGAGCGACCTTGTCCCAATAGCGCCTGAGCCCATCAGGTACTGAACCCTTTCTCTCTGCAAGTGTATTTCCGGTATAGGAAAGCTTGACAGTAGAGTTGGGCTAGGGCTAAAATCGTTGTCTCTTTTATGCCTGAGCCCATCAGGTACTGAACCCTTTCTCTCTGCAAGTGTATTTCCGGTATAGGAAACTTTGACAGTAGAGTTGGGCCAGGACTGCCATCTTTGTCTCTTTCTTGCCTAAGCCCATCGAGTTCAGAACCCTTTCTCTTCGCGAGCATATTTCCGGTAAAGGAAGACTCGACATTAGAGTTGGTTTAGGTCTTCTTGCTTTTCAGAACGCCCACGATTGGGTCTGGGTCTCTGCCTATAAGGATCACAGATCACGGTTAACTCTCGAGCTAACAGAACTTATAGTTACCCTTTCCTAGGAACTTTCACTTTTCATTTGCAGTTCGCACTGCCCTCTGGCGCTGTTCTGCCCTTTCATTATGTCATTGTACTCATGACATATATTTGTTTCTTTCTATGCATCCACTTTTATGTGCCTTTTACATTGGCCACCCTTCCAATGTTTCGACTGGACTTACAGGCGTCACTGTATGTCGACAGTGTAGCTGTATGTGGTGATACAAATAGTGTCGGAGATATTGTCTGTCTCTTTTGCATTCAAATCTCTTTCCATCTACTTACTCCACATTCTCGGACTTGATCCCCAAATGATTTGGCCAGAATCAGCTAGAGCTGCTGTTTTCTGTTACCAGGGTGCACCGCGAGGAGGTACATTTGAGATCTTGGTTATCTGCTAACCCTGGGTCCGCCTAGAGCAATGCGTTCCCTTTGCACCCCAAAAAAACTATTAAATTAAATAAAGTATTTTGGATATTTAAAAGACCTTGCGAAGAAAGCACTTGATTATGGTGATAAATCTACAAGTCAAATAAATAATCTAAGAGTTCCTTCGTTACTGCAAACATGTATCTATGATCTATCTATGTTCTTTTACCGCAAGGAGTTTCTCTTGCCATTTCTCTTTTTTCTTTTGCCATCTGGTACCCATTTGAATGTTTTTAGTGGTAGTCTGTTTTTATACATTGTAAATACATTTCAGATATTAGTCCACTGTTTTCTTCTAATTATTGTAGAAGCATATTGATGTTTGGTGTCCTCTTTTTTTACTTGCTTGTTTGACTTGAGTTCTTTCTAACTAATATTTTGTTTTTTAAGTCATTTATTTTCAAATGCATTGAAATTCTTCTCCAGTGCTTTTGTTATTTTCCAGATTTCACAACCATATATTAATATGGTATTTCATTTAAGTTAAACAGACACAGTTTGGTATATTTACTTATTGTTTTTTATGTCCAGATTTTTGTTACGTGGTTGCACAATTCTGGTAGAAATCTTTTATTGTTTTATCTACATCTTATGTCATTTTGCTGCCTAAGTAGGAAAATTTACCAACTGTGAATTGTTTCTCCATTGAGAGTGATATTAAAATTGAAGTTAGTGAAATTCATGATCTAAGTCTTGGAAGTGTTGACTTAAAGGTCAATTTTTCTGAAAGATGATAAAGTTGATTCAATATATCTTGTTACTTAACAGGAGTTGGACTTAATGATTTCATCTGAAAAATTAAGAACACTAAGAGTTCCATCATCTGTCCATTTTATAACAAAATGTTCATTTTGGGTGAAATTTTTCATATCAGTCTACTAATAATAGCTGTCCATCGCAGGTGATGAGACAACAATTTCAGATGTTTGTTACATCTCTCTGACATGTGAGGAGATGAATGAAGAGTCCACTTCTGGCATTCAGCTATCATGAATTGAAGTGCAAAATTTGTTACTAGCACAGGAGTGATCAATCTGGTTCTTGGTTTTGCCATCAGGAGAGTTCCATGTTATTTTGTCGATATCCTTATGTGGATAGATATGTCTATGACAAGGATGAACATTTCGCACAGCTCTATTAATCTTTCATGATTTTGATTTATATTTCCTATGCCATGAATATCAAGACATTTTGTATTCCATCATTGTTGTTTCCCACCTTGACAATGAAATCATCCATTATCACTATGATGTCATGCTTTGGTATCTTGTTGATAATGCTCAGAAGTATTTCATAAAAGGTATACTATGTATCATTAAAGGTGTTGTTAGTTGGTGCATAACACTGAACAATTGTCAGCTTAAGGAGTCATGTTGGTGGAAGTGACCTGATATTAATTTCTGGTTGACTGATAAGGGAATTTGCAGCTTTGGCAGCTTTGGATAGCAATGCCTTCTGAATTATGGTATTCAGTCCTGGCAGTTCAAATTAAGGTATTTCTAGTCTGCATCTTCCCATCAACATTAACTATTCCAATATCTAGATCATAATATAGATACTATATCTTTAATCTTTACATCAATATTACTGAAATATTGCATGTACTGATGATGGAGCAAAAAATTACTTACCCACAGACTGCGGCCTGCATATCATGGTTTCCACGCATTTCTTGCATAGTATTTGTTAGCTTGCCCATGTAGCACTGCATAAATTCTTGCAACTGACTCTGGCTCATGCAGTTGGTTTCAATCAAATCTAATTGCAAACAATGTAATATGTATTTATTACAGCTAATAACATTATTGACCATATACCTACAAATGTATGTATGAAATGTAAGTAAAGAAGGTGAAAGGTTCCAGGCTCAAAAGGGGCAGATCATGGTTGAGGCAGGCAGAAGATATCATTAGACAAGTATGTGACCCTGCTTGCATTGATCCTGGGGAGGAGTGGATACCCACTGTGCCTGAATTATGTGGAACCTTTTCTGTAGTAATCACATTCAACAAAAGTTGTAGGAAACAAAATAAGGTGGAAGTGGATGCAGATGACAGAGCCCATATTGGTAATAACACTGAAGAAAATGATGTAATAATAAGGACTGATGAAACAGTTATTCATCATCAACATTTTGTTTGGGCTTTTTTTTGCATGGTAAAATGAAAAAGCTGGTAAAGAATCCAGTGGTGCTTTCACTACAACCATGAGCAGTCATACAAAGGAAATAAAGGCTGTGATGGAGGCACTGTCGTGGCTAATATCACAGGACCATTCTCATGCATACATACTTAGTGACTCAATGAACATGATCCACAAAGTCAAAACGGAAGTCTGCCATCAATTGATGGTGTTATTTACACAATCTATGACCCGAAAGATTACATTTATATTCATGTCATGACATTCGAAGGTTAAGGACAATGAACAAACTGATACACTGGCGAGCATGGCCACAGTGTTAATAGGTAAATCAAATGATTGATCTGATAATGATTGATTGATTGAGAACCGCAGGAATTGCGAGTGATTAGCTCTTACTTCCAATGTGCAGTGGGGTGGTTTTTCTGAGCTGTCTTTCATACACAGGAGACTTCAGCTTTCGGCTCAGTGCAATGCCTATTGAAGGAGCCTTTAAATCAGAGAGGGCCTATAATTGTATAGATGACATGTTACAAAGCTTCCATAAGAGAGCCTCGATATAATGGCATGTCATCTACTAAGGTTTACTTTTGCATGGGTGGTTTGTCTAGTGGGCCATGGTGAGACCCACAGTGCAACCACATGAGTATCAATCTGATATAATTAATGTGTGAAGGGGCCTCATTTGCTCAGAAGATTTTCAAGTGTGAACCATGGTTGTTCTCAAGACTGCGTGAGTTTCATGTAAACAGCGGAACAATCAATAAAGAGAAACATAACAGATACATAAAGATATTAAAAATTCAGCATCAAACTGAACTATCAGCCACTACACTCTGATGGATTTATTGAGGCGGTGATCAGAGCACCTATGGACTTGTATGGTGTAGCTGATGATAATTTGCAGCCATAACTCCTAAGATTCTTAGACAAGACAGAAAAATAAGCACTGTGGATGGCCTTAAAAGGTTGTCAGAACCACAATTTAGCATCTGTACAATTTACAGAGAATATTGATTAATGTTATTAGTATATAATGATGAAAGTTAAAGCTTATTATCCTTTGTTATACATGCTGTAATTCCAATATGGTAATAACTGTTTAACTATCTTTAACTAACTTGTTTACTATATTTTTGCTAGTATGTTTCTTTAAAATATTCCTCATTTCTTCTATGAGGTAGCTTCAAAAAGTTCCCAGAATTATTGGTTTATAACATAGAAATAAGTAACAATAGAATTATCTACACAACATTTCATTCAAAGTAGTTCCCTTCGGCAACTACACACTTTTTTGCCAATGTGCATACAGCTGCTGGAAACATTCGTAAAACCCATTATTTGACACCTCTCTTAGCAATCTTGTCACATTCGTGATAATGACATCTGCATCATTTAATCGCTGTCCTTTCAGTGCTGATTTCAGTTGAGG
This sequence comes from Meghimatium bilineatum, assembly GCA_034231615.1. Taxonomy (NCBI): domain Eukaryota; kingdom Metazoa; phylum Mollusca; class Gastropoda; order Stylommatophora; family Philomycidae; genus Meghimatium; species Meghimatium bilineatum. The sequence continues at coordinate 43,500,759 of CM067305.1, read as the reverse complement.
GAACAAGAAATCAGCTGATGCAAGGTCGGGAAAATATGGAGCTTGTTCCAAGGTAGTCACAATGTGCTTTGCGAGGTACTGCTTTATTAGTAGAGATTGACGTAACAGCGCATAGTCATGCAGCATAATCTAACTGTTTTTCTCCATCTTTCTAGTCGTTGTCTTCTGATTGTATCTCTTAGGCGACGGAGGATATCAATGTACATCCTTGTTAATGATTCAGCCTTCAGGAGTGAAATCATAGTAGACAATACCCTAGGAATAAAAAAAACTTCCAACATAACAGAATATGACATTTGTATGTTGTTCAATCAAGGACATTTTCAACAACCAACAATGCAGCTAGCACAACACACATCTGTAATTTCTCTTCAAGAGTATATCTGAAGGTAACATTCTTCAAGATCATTATCAACTTCTAAACATATAATCTCCATAACATCATCTTTCATTCAAACACTAGTCACCTATTCTGGGAAATTTTTTTTAAGCTAGCTCATATATTACATTTCATATTATCAAGCCTAGCTTACCTTTCCTATGTGCACACATAAACTGCACAGCATCACTCCAACGGTCTTTATTCGGTAAATATTGCATGATGAGACTCTGGACACTTGGGAAACATGATGCAAATTTCTTCTCCAGACAAAATGCAAGGTTAACAAGGCCATTTTGATTCCTGAAAGTTTAAGGTAAAGCCATACATAATATCTAACACAGAAGAAAATGTCAAGCAATCAACAGATAGTGAGAAGGTATATAATTTGTATTCAACCACAATGTATCTAAAAGAAAAAATTAACTCTTATGCTATTATCTGCAAGTATAAATTACCCCAAGCTGCAATCTGTCACTTATTATTATATGTACGGTAAGTATGGCCTTTTGCATCTTGCAGACAGTGATTAAGCACAAAAAAGAACCAAGTCTTTGAACATTTTCGCAGAAATTGGGACTATTCAAGCGATCATGTCATATAAACAGAAGATTTATGTTTGCATCTTTCTCTCTTTTTTTCCATATCTTTAAACACTAATTCTGAACAATGTTGCTTCCAAACACAGGTTGCCTCCAGACATCCTGAGTTTCAGCTGTGTATTCTCAGAATTTGGGGTTTATGAAGCAGTCTTTCATTCTTTCATTGAGGATTTACAGATGTTTTTATACCTCAGAATTGGTCTACTGCAGACTCGCTGGCCCTCAGCAAGTTCTCTGAATGGTACTTGCTTTGGGATGCGGAAGTTTGGCATTCTGCGGATCGGATGTGACCCAGCCAATGAAATCTATTTCTATTAAGTATTTCCATGGCAGATAGTAGCTGAAAGTGGTGTAACCATGTTGGTGATTTTGTCATGCCATTTACTTTTTAAGACATTTCTAAGACATCTTAGATGAAAGATGTTAAGTCTCCTCTCATTTTTTGTGTAGGTAGTCCATGTTTCGGATCCATAGTATAGTGCACCCAGCACGCATGCTTGATAAATCTCTATCTTCGATTTCAATTTTAGCTTATGGTTTTTCCAAACCTGTTTTGACAGCCTGCCAAAAATGGTAGCCAATTTCCTTATATGTGCATTTATTTCATTATCTAAGGATGTGTGTATGTAATTGTGGACACTAGGTAACAAAAGTTGTCAGCTTGCTTTACATGAGGATTGTTAAAAGTGATGTTTGCTGGTACTGTAGATCCTTGTTACCACAGATTTAGTTATATTTATTGTCATAGAGAACAGTTTGCACGTCTTTGCCACGTTGTCAATTTGGAACTGCAAGGTGTTACTAACTGTGTGCTACTAGTGCAGCATCATCAGAGATGAGAAATTTTCTGAGTATTTCTGATGTTTTCACCTTTGCTGAGATGCACTAAGTTGAAGCATGATCCATTGGATGAAAAAGTCATGTTCTGCATCAGCATGTTTCAGAAATGCTGTGAAGAAGACTTCAAAGAGGGTTAGGGCTAGAACACACCCCTCCTTTAATCCAGTCTTAACTGCAAAGCTATCAGATGTATGGCCCTCAAACGATAAGTTTGCGTGCATGTCTTCATGAAATGAAGTAATAAAGTCTAGTAGTTTCAGTAGACAACCAGTAAATATTAGAATTATATACAGAACTGGTCTGCTGACAGTGTCAAAAACCTTACTTAGATCCACAAAAGCCATAAAGAGTGGCATCCCCTGTTCACATCATTTTTTTTCTGTAGCTGACGAAGGGCAAAGATCCTATTCTGTAAAGGATCTTTTGGCTCTCAAACCGCACTGTGATTCTGGCAGGACACGTTTGGCAAGCAGTTGGAGTCGCTTTAGAAGGATGCATACAAAAACTTTTCCGGTGATGCCGAGAAGGGAGACACCTCTGTAGTTGTTGCAGTCACCGTTGTTACCATTATATAAATGTAAACATATAAGAAAAACATAATAATTTGTATCACTTCAAAAAATTAATTGGAGTTATTTTTATTTACCTCCCAAACATAATAACAAGTGCATTGCTGGGGCCCGAAGGGGAAGCAAATAATAGACACACTGCTAATTCCCATGCAGTAGGTGGTTTTGAGGTGGGGTTGGCTATCTCATCTCATAGAGGGTCAAGTGATCAACAAGCTATGCTGAAGTCAGATATCAAGCCAAAAGGTACAGATAATGTAGCCAATCTGTAAAACCATGACAATGTATTCTGTCCTATGGACTACATCCTGCTAATCTGCAGGAGTCTGAGAACAAACACAGAAGTAATAAAAGAAAATAATAAGTAGAGTCTGATTTTACAGTGCAGTCTAATAGTCCCAATTCGTTCAAACTTGGTTATAGCTCTATAGCACTAAAAGGCATACTGTTTCAGTGCGCTCTTCGAATATTGCTGAAACATAATATAGGTTTTGCCTAAAAATTCACAAAATAGTTGAAAGTCAATGTTTTATACATATGCTTCAATTATATTTGATACAACAAATTTTAAAAAAAAGGTTCAAATAAAATGTAAGAGACAGAAAATACAAACATACTCGCAGATAAAATCCATAGTGACCATAGAATTTGGGTTTTTCATATGTTCTAAGACTGGAAAAAATAGAGCTGGTTCATCTTTAATACACTCTATTACATCTTTCTGAATCTCCTCCTGGGTAAGTTTGCATGATGTTTCTTTGGAGACAAATAGAATAAAATGATTTAGAACCAAACTATATTTTTTTTTTCTTTAAGAAAGATAAACAATGTTTAGTTTTAGTTTTCTAAATCGATGTTGATGCACTCTGGGCAAACCCATAAGCGCTTGGCCTCACCAAGCACATGATAAAGAGTATGCATGCTGATGGTTTCTGTAGCTGGTTACACACACACACCTTAGATGCAACCTTAATCGTCCTGCCAGAGCAGCTTTCACAATTCTTTATAAAATATTGACGGCAAAAAAGAGGAACCAAACTAAAGCTATTAATGTTTAGCACATGGCCGTAGAGTGAGTTCGACAACAGCTTACACTATCTAAGATATCTGCGGGCGAGTGTACAAGCCCCACAAAGGCCCCCATGCTAGGTCTCCTGTAATCAATAAATGAAACCCCATTTTTTAAATTTTTGTTACCAGACTATTTGACATCTGGCAAGTTATTCAATTGACTTCCATTTCTTCTGCAAATTTAGTGGCAACGTGACCAAATCTCAGTGAAATATTGAAATTTTCGCAATATTTTGACAATTTCAAACCAGAACTGCGCCATGATGTGAATCGGATTTTGTAGACTTTTGTTTTCATTATTTTCATTAAAATTATTATGGATTATTCTTCTGATAATGGATTCCTGAGAGTAAGTTAATAATCACACTAGAAAATACGTTAGACCACGCGGTTTCATAAATTTTGACTTAATACATCAACTGTCCTAGATTGATCAGTTTTGGAGTAGATCTAGATCTAGAGAACGATTTTGTGAAAAATCTATAGGTTTATTCATTTTCCCCAGTGAAATTATGACAATTTGACCATAAATACTGTCAAATTAGTTCTGTAGTCGCTGTTGTCACTCCAGGAAATTTCCATATAAAAGTCAGACATTTTTTACTACTATTTTTTTGTTTAATAGTTTGTTGGTTTTTTTGTGAAAAAACATCTTGATGACTTTCTCACACATCTCGTACCACAAACACACACAAACAAAACTTACACCAAAATATGCAGAATTCAATTCTTTATTTATATGTACAAATATTATTTAAATATCTCTAACAACAAAAACATTATAGTATTTTCAAAACAGTCACCACCTATTTCAAAACATTACCAAAATATAATCCAGTGGCAGGGGGAAAGTTCTTTTTTTTTTTTTTACAGTGTGCTAAAGGTTAATGATGGCAAAAAATGGGAACCAAACTAAAGCTTTTAATATATTTGTATGGACTGATTTTTTTGTATTAGTGGTGACAAAGATAATCCAACATTTGTGAACAATGGTTTAAAGAAAAAAATTATTTTGAAAACTACTGGTAATTTCAAATATTTTTATATTGTAAATATTAAAAATAAACAAAAGATATTTGGATAAGAACAGTGCAGGAACATATTTGCCTACTATGCATAGAAAATGGACATACTCTGAAGAAGACAGAACATTATCGCAAGACAAATATTGATATGGAATTCATAAGAGGAAAAGACAGACAACCTAGAACAATTTGGAGAAAAGAGATAATAAAATATCTCAGTAATATTGGCATCACATGGAAAGACCTGCAGTAGAAATGTAAGAATAGTGTAGTATGGAGAGAATTTATATGTGGCCAATGCACTAATGACAGTCAACATATCACTTGCTGTTCTCTCCGCCAGTGCTGATTCTCCTGTTTTTTAAAAATTAATAGTATTTCTTAGGTTGTGGATACCTCTCATCTACACTAGCACACATACACACTTTGTCTTTGGTGAACGCAAAGCGTAAATGCATGATTTACGTGAAAAGATATATTTAATTTCACAATGGGAGTATCCCCAGTACATCATCCTAACCAAGTGCCATCTCCACATCAAAATAAGTTGCAATGGACCACCAACATTCTTTATTTCTTGTCTTCGTGTGTGAACTCTGATAGACTACATCAGGTCCATCTCATGACATTTCCCTCCCACTGTGAATCTGCCGACTTCTTCCTCCCTCAACTTCACCTTCAAATAAAGCCATCAACAACATACAACTGAGGACTGCATACATTCCTTCATTCTGTTTACATTCCAGATGTTCACAATTGGAATATGAAATATGAGAATGCCTAATATACAATCAACAAAAGACATAACCAATTGACAAAAGAAAGGACATGCAGTCATGCGCAAAATACATATTTTGGAGTGATGTAAGACTTCCGGCCTGCATCATTTTTAATTTCTACGCTGTCTTACTTTGTACTCTAAATGGGCACTTTTGTGTGTATTCGTTCTCAAACTCTCAATAGATCTCTCTGGTAGCAAGACAACGATCCTCTTAGATTTTCAGCAGGATTCAATCAGGCGAACGGAAATTTATTGTGTAGCCATTTTATTTGCACAAATGGCCCAATACATCTGACCAGTGTGATTAATACATTCTCATTCAGTGTTTTTACTACTCCCACTAAACTGTGGACATCTGTAGTGTAGGCATCAATAGTTGATCCGTCATATGAGAGAACTGGTTCCTGTGCTAACCATAGCCAAGAATTTGATAGGCAGACGCATTTTTCTTTCCGACGGACACTATGAAATTTGACCTAGTTTTGAGATATTCCCTAAACTTTACCAGGTGTCACCTGGCATGAATGATAGTCCAGGGCGGAATGACAAACTTTCCTAAATGTCAAATGATAGGAATGATGGTCCAGGTCAGAATGGCAGTACATGTTTGTTTTTGAAGAAGGATAAAAAAGACACACAAAAAAGAACGAAAACTTGTCTCCCCCCCCCCCATTATTATTTCAATTTATAAATTAATAATTCAAAAACATTAAGCAATTGCGTTGGTCAGTTTTGGACATGAGTGGTCATTTAGTGGACATTTTGTGAAAATGACCAGAGCTGTGGAGTACAATATTGCTTTTTTCATTAATTTATACGCTAGTGGTAGTAAATGTGTTTTGGACTGATGCATGAACCAAGGCTTAATATGTAACGATTATGTGTGTCCTACTTGTGGAGAATATATGAAATTGGTAAAAGAAACCTTATTGTACCAGTTAAAAACCACCATGAAAGAAGAAGAAGATCTAGGCTATGCTCCAAACTGGAATTATCATTTGGTTCAAATGGCGCAACTACGGATCAATTCTTCACTGTGACCTTTGTTCTAGTTTCGAGGTGTTACCTAACCTTTGCAGTGTGATTGCAGAAATTGTAATTAAAATTAAACTATGCTATTTGAAACAGAATACTAATTTGGCATTAGCATTTAGATTAGGGAGGAGGGTAAGGGTTAGGATCAGTTATAAATTCAAAAATGAATTAGTTATAAAAGTTATAATTATAAATGTGGTTGATATCATTTGCGTCGGGAGATGTGACATCACGGCTCCCATTAATTTTTATACAGCATCCATTAATTTCCTTGGTATTCCACGGAAATCCGTGACGTCTTCTAGCTAAAAATGTAAAGTGTGTGCTATAGTAGGCATTAGGAAATCGTAAGGGGACGTGAAAGTCAATGTGGCTTAAATTACTTCCCTTGTTTTGGTAGCGTCCAAGAATCCATTTTTTGTATCACGTGAAACACTGACCACAGCAATTGTCTTTAGACAACGCGACGCAACCTTATTGTTTATAAAAGACAACTGTTTAATTTTTCTCATTCATTTGTGCATCGAATTACGTAACTAGAAGTTGGAAATACGCTGTGTACATTTTTCACCAAGCAATTAAATAAGCCTAGGTAAGTGTTTTTTCTCTTTGCACACGTATATATATTAATTTGAATAAAATAGGATGTTGTAACCATGTCTAACAAATGAAACAACCATTTTTCTCTTTATATACAAAATTTCATTATTTTTGGAAGTTGCCTGTAATTATTATCGAATTTTAAACAAACCAACTGCAGATCGGTCACGCGTTCCTCAGCCACCATCTTGTTTACCGCTATTCTTTACTGCTGCGTCGATAATTCTGAAATGTCTCTTATTTAAAGAAATTGACGTTTAACAACTACCATTCCTGCCTCTTTTAATTTCTTTAATTCATTTTTAAATGATACTAGTAAAAAATCTAAGATTTATATGTAAAATAATTGAAATTATTAGTACAAGACCATGCCGAGTGCGCGTACTTATGTACTATCATGCATCCGTCGCCATGACGACTGAAGTGTTTTCTTAGTCACATCGGTCTATTTCATGTTGATAATTTTACAAGAAACACATTTCAAATTAAATATATATTATTTATATTGTTTATGAAGTTCAATTGCTTATAATTCTCTCATGAATATTTCGTAAAATTCACTTTTTATTGAGACATGCTTTCTCCTTTCAGTAGGCCTAATAAATCAAATCATCAATGCAGACAACGTAAACTTCAGCATCTTCCAAACGTTCTCACTCTTTTTGATATCTTTGTCTCTTGTTGTTTATTATCAATTTTGCTCAATGTTCTACATAAGCCTATCTACTGAATAATGTAATAAAGTATTTAATTATATAGGGCTAATTAGGTATCACTATAATAGGAAAAACAAAAAGGAAATTTTGAAAATTTGGTGCACATACCTACCTGGTAATTTATTCATACGTTTGACATAGAATTGTTTATGTACATGTGTACCAAATGCCAATAATAATAATAATCAAATATTATATTTCAGATACAAAGAGGGCTGAGGTTACAGATTGCCAGCCACATGCATGTTGCCATAAAGGGAAGCATAGAAGAGATTTTAATTATGCTAATTAGACACTATTATTAATTATTAATTGGCTCTGGTTGCATCGGAAAATTAACACAATGTAATAAACAGGTGCGTCTTGTCTTACCGAACAAGAAAATGTATAATTTGTTATATTTTTTATCCTAAATGATTAAAAAATGTATATGATACATTCAATTTCAATTATGCTAATTAGACGTCATTTTGAATGATTAATTAATTCTGGCTGCGTCAGAAAATTTGCATAATGTAATCAACAGGTGCGTCTTGTCTTCACAAACACAAAAATGTACAGTTTGCAATATATTTTATCCTAAATATTTAAAAAATGTGAAAAATGTATATGATACATTCAATTGCAATTATGCTAATTAGACGCAATTGTTAATTATTTATTAACTCTGGCTGCGTCAGAAAATTAGCAGAATGTAATCAACAGGTGCGTCTTGTCTTTCCAAACAAGAAAATGTATAATTTGTTAGATTTTTTATGCAAATAACTTTGATATTCATAAATTAGTGACTCGGTTCTAAGGCAAGGCCGCAAATTTTTGACAACTGTCATTTCATATTTCCTTATATGTTCCATGTAATTATCATGATGCGAAAATTAATTAGAAAAAAATTAGTAACTTTTTTCAGAATTGACGTAGAGACTTGGTTGAGGTATCGTTGGATTGCAATTTTCAAGAGCTATCTAACTGTGGTATTTAAAATTCTGTACACCCATTTTGAAAATTTTGTCCTAATGCCTATGATATAGCACACTGAAGAGTTGATTGGTAGTTTTACTGGTTAAATTAAATGCAAAAATAATCAAATCCCTAACACAAAGCGTACAATGTTCATCATTCCATCTGTGAAAGCTGATATCCCTATACTTTAAAAATGTTTCGTAATTAATAATAATATATAATAAATTATAACTCATAACCCGTAGTACAGGATGTTAGGGTGCGACACAGCACAAAACTTAAAATGTACACCTCCTCAAACAGTGCACTTGTCCTCGGCCATTTGGAGGAGTGTAGAAAAATCATGCCTTGATGTTATCAATCCTGGATTTCGACTAATTACTATTGTCTTCTGATCACTATCAATGTTAATATCAATATCATTAAAGGCACTTTTGAACATCTGCCAAATGTGAATGAATCTGACTAAAGTTTAGTCTCAAACTTGTTTGCCTTGGGCGGCTAGGCCAAGGCCTTCCTGCTTTGATTATTGTTATAATGCTGTCTCACAAATATCTGAATTAAAATCATAGGGGCCTAAAAATACATAAATTATAAACATATATATGCGTAATTCACAAACCTATCTGAGCTGAAACTAAGCTGGCAGCGAAAACCGACAAAGCAAGAACAAGGAACACCATTTTCGTCATTGTTTATTTCACGTCTGATTCCTGACTGAAAGTTTGTGGGGTAGTTATAAATAAAGAGAAGAATAACGTCATTGTCAACACGTTAGGGATTGGTTGATACACAAGTATTGTGATCACGTGCTCTTCTAAGTATAGAAATTAGTCACATCTTCCATCATCTTATGTTATTATATGACGTGTACATTACAGAATGTTAAACCGTGACCATTCATAGAACTATAAGACATAACTGCAAAAAGTAAACACAGTGACCAGAATGTTAAACCGTGACCATTCATAGAACTATAAGACAAAACTGCAAAGAGTAAACACGCAGTGCCCGGATTTACCTATAAGCTAAACAAGCTATAGCTTAGGGCTCTCACTGTCTTGGGGCCCCAAACATTTTATTTATTTCACTATCTATATATTCTTAATCGTTAAATGGCCCCATATCTCAAATAGCTTAGGGCCCCATATCTCAAATAACTTAGGGCCCTATCAAGTCTAAATTCCGCCCTGTAAACAGGTCTTGATTCTTGATTAGGAACAAGCACTGGGGGCATTCCCATATTTGCTCTGCTTGCCGTTCTGTCAGCCATCTTCTTCTTCAGCGTTCACTCTCATATAACCACAACGAATATTTCGTGTGATTTTCGCCAGGGAGCGTGAAGTACGTTGTGCTGCAAGTTCCACAGTAAAACTGTGATTATTTGCACCCCGATTGGCCACTTGTGGTCATGACGTCCGAGGTCCAGCACATCCGTTTTCGTCATTCCTTTATTTCGGGTTTGGTCCCTAGTCCGTGACAGCCTGTCTATCTGTCGCCGGGCACACTGGTGTGTAGTGCCTCTTCGCCAATACGCTTGTCGAGCGCGTCTAGCTGGTACGAGGTGTTCCATCGTCTTTGAACTCATCTCGTGTATTTGGACGAACTGTGCCTTTGCCCATCGGGTACTGAACCGTTTCTCATCCGCGAGCCTGGTTCCGTATGAGGAAGAACTCACCAGAAGAGTTGGGCCCTGACTCGTTCGCCCTCCTACCCGAGGCGTCGTTCACCGACATCGTGAATACCTCGTCCAAGTTCGAGTCTCACACCACGCGTTTGAGAGCAAGGCGTTCTCGAGCTGAGCGACCTTGTCCCAATATCGCCTGAGCCCATCAGGTACTGAACCCTTTCTCTATGCAAGTGTGTTTCCGGTATAGGAAGCTTGACAGTAGAGTTGGGCCAGGACTGCCATCGTTGTCTCTTTTTTGCCTAAGCCCATCGGGTTCGGAACCCTTTCTCTTCGCGAGCATATTTCCGGTATAGGAAGGCTCGACATTAGAGTTGGTTTAGGTCTTCTTGCTTTTCCGAGCGCCCACAATTGGGTCTGGGCCTCTGCTTATAAGGATCTCAGGTAACTAGAAGCTCGTCTCGAGCTAACAGAGCTTATAGTTCCCCTTTCCTAGGAACTTTTCATTTGCAGTTCGCGCTGCCCTCTGGCGCTGTTCTGTCCTTTCATTGTGTCATTGTACTCATTATGACATATATTATTTGTTTCTCTTCATTCAACCACCTTTACGTGCCTTTTACATTGGCCGCCCATCCAATGTTCTGACTGGACTAGCAGGTGTCACTGTATGTCGACAGTGTCTCTGTATGTGGTAATGCAAATGGTGCCGGAGATATTGTCTGTCTCTTTTGCAGTCAAATCTATTTCCATCTGCTTCCTCCACATTCTCGGACACGATCCCCAAACAGTGGCGTAGCGTGGGTCAATAGCGCCCGGGGCGGAATCAAAATTTTCCGCCCTTGTGGCATTAAAAAAATATGTCAGTGATTCTGAAAGACTGGACGAAAATAAATTTGCCGCCCTCCCAATGATGCCGCCTGGGACGGTCCGCACCTCCGCCCCCTCCCTCGCCTCGCCCCTGGATGCATGCTGAGCGTATTGTGGACAGAGATAAACACCAAAGTAGCATGTGTTAAAAAAAAGTCGAATGCCAGACAATTAGTTAGTTTGTTCCTTCATGCCGCATGTGGCATATAGTGCACAGGTTTTGACTGGTTTTTCTCCATGAGTTGCGATCCGCTGCCTGCAAAAGTTTTAGTTCTTGTATGGGCTTGCCGACAGTTATCTCCCCTTCTGTAAGTATGGTGTTTGTTAGGGTTGCTTTGGGTCTTTTTCGTTTTCTTTTATCCTCAGTTGTCCATATAAGAGCTTGTTGGTTTATTCTGTTTACATCTAGTCTTAAAACGGACCCAGATATTTCCATCGGGGATTTTTTATGATGTTTGAAACATATTCTTTGTGTGTTTTATTTCGTAAATCCATATTTGTGACGAAATCGCTCTATTTTATGTTCATCAGTTTCCTGAAACATTTGTTTTCGAAGCTGTTTAATTTTTTGGTCTGTTGCTTGGGTTGATTTCCAGCTTTCACTTCCATACGTTCGTATACTAAATTCATATGCCTAGGAAGTAATATAACGATAGACGGCACAAGCAGCAAAGAAATACACAATAGATGTAGTAAAGTATAGAAAGCCCTAGGGCAAATGGCACCAATCTTCAGAAACAAAAATGTAGATGTAAACACCAAAATAACTGTATTCAAAACGATTATTACGCCAACGCTGTGCTGTTTTTTGCTGGCGTAAAAAGATCAATCATATCAAACATTAGGGCCAGACAGTCAAGGTTTCTAGGGCATGTGCCGAGAAGAACACAGCTTGAACGCATAGGCCTAATAACCAATGGAAAGATCAAGGGGAGAAGAGATAGGGAACGATAAAGAGAAAAGTTACTAGATGGATTTGTATTGTGGTACAGTAGAAGCCCATCAATCGAGCTTATTGACAACACAAGAGACAGATAGTCGTGGATAAACTTGATCGCCTACGCCATTCAGCATGACACTTGATTGATTGATTGATTGATTGATTGTGCTATCAATGCTAAACGTGGACAACGACAGCACAAGACAAACGTAAACTTGTGACAGCTGAAATGACATGCTTACGCAGAATCCTAGGAATATCGCTAACAGACAGGGTGAGGAATTAAGACATTAAACAAGAAACCGACACCATCCCGATCGTGGAATATATTAAGAGACAACAGATAAAATGATTTACACACATCAGCAGACTCCGACAGCATACCACAGCAAGATATGCTACACAGATACAGCGAAGGCAGGCCTGCGGGCCGACCACGAAAACGATGGACTACTGAAATAAAAGAGGCTGCAAATTCCACAATATATTCAGCACACAAGAGGGCCGGCTTAACGTACATACGTACATACTGGAACAATACAGGAATTGAATAGCTTTAGCTTGGTGTTTCTTCCTAGATCTTTTGATTTCCAGATATTAGTTAGTTTAGTGAATGCGAGAATGGTTACATAATAATAATATCAGAAAGAGAACATTTATTTTTGGACACGTTATGGTGGATATGACGAAGATGGGTACAACTGGAAATAGAAGGAAAGAGAAATTGAGGGCGACAACATGAGAGGATATTATATGATGTGTTGTCATGGCATTGCAAGAAGTCAACAACGAACTTCACAAAAAATACTGCAAATGGAGAGCTGTGGAGAACTATGATGGACTAAGTCATTCATTCTACATGGTTTCTGATTATAATGAATGAACTTCATAAACCAAATAATAATGAAAAGACTATCCAAATAATGAACCTTGAATTTATTGTTTTCAACGTATCAATACCCCCCCCCCCACCCCCACCCCCACACTCACCCTTGAAAAACATAATGAAAGAAAACTACACACAGTACAATTATGAACTGCAATATGATTTTTTTTAAAGACTTGGAGACTTAGTGGATTTAGTATTTAAAAAAACAAAACTAGTATATAATTTATTTATTGCATTACGAACAGGGGTATGGAAATTACTAGATAGTAATTTTGTAATTTCGGGGGGGGGGGGGGGGAGCGGGTGGTCACCTGACCAACCTTGATCTACGCTGTGTGCGTCCGTGAGTACTTCGTATGAGTTTAAGAACACATTTGCCAGCTTCCACTATTTTCCAATATTTACTTCTTCCTCAATGTTAATCTCCATTTTGAAAGTGTTTTTCCTCATAATTAGGGATTTCAAACTGTTGGGATGTCTTAAATACTGCCCCTTTAGGGATTTGATTACTCATGTCAGCAGGTGGATCTTTGGAACGAACAAATCCCAAGTATTTACCACTGGCGATCTATATAGATTAATTTTTAGAATAGTTACCACTAGAGATCTATAGAGATGAATTTTTATTATAATGTTGAACTTACCTTTCGAAATCATATTGAACCTTGTCATGGCAGCCATCGTCATTTTGTCTTAACTTGCTTATATTTCCGGAATAGATACTTGCGTATTGTTTATTGAATACCGTCGAAGACGTATTCCGATGTTACTGACCGTTTCCGCAAATAGAACGGAGTCAACGCATTTACATCCAGCTGGAAATATAGTAGGACAATTGTTCTTCATAAGAGAGAACTAACGTGAGTTTGAGAATGAACGCTACAGAAAAAGATGTATGCTAAATCTGCAGACATGAAGATCATTGAAAATCGTTTTGCAACCAAAACGATTAAAAATACGGATATTGAATTTTTGATTGACATGTTGAGACAAGGCAGTGTTTTCATTGTAACTCTTATCATAAGAAAATCTGACCGCACCGAGTAAGATATTAAATACAGATTGCCTGCTGCAGCCAACTATGCTGCTATTGTACATCAATTAATTAAGTACGTATGAATTTCAAACATTTGTCAAAAATTAGAAAATGCACTATATTTTTCCGCACTTTTTTGCGCAAAGTTAATTATTTTTTAAAATTTTTATATAATTTTTTTTTGTTGGGGGGGGGGATTTCTTTTTACATAATTAAGCAGGGTGTATTCCTAAATTCTTGAGAGTTGGCAAGGAAGGAAGGATGTCAAAACTTGTTAAAATTTGTTTTGTTGACGTACTTTATGGGTTCGTAAATAAACATCACTCTTTGGTGTGTTTGTATATGTATATGTGTATAGTTGGCATCATTGACGTGAGGCTTTCACTAATCTACGAATAATTATGGCTTTCAATTGACAACTAATCTACAAATAATTATACGTTATGGTTACAAACTAATCTATGAATAATTATAGCTTTTCATTTCAAACTAATCTTCGAACAATTATAGCTTTTCATTTCAAACTAAAATACTATTAATTACAAATTTCATTCCACTATAAATATACTACATATATATGTAGAATATTTATGATTAAATATGAGAATGAAATATAATACATTTAATCTACTAGTAACTAAATTTTTCATTCACATGACTCTACTAGTTAATATTCTTTTTCATTCAGAACTAATCTACTAGTTAATATACTTTTTCATTCAGAACTAATCTACTAGCAATTACATTTTTTTCCCATTCATAACGAATCTAGAAGTAATTACTCATGATTTCATCTATCAATGATGTGTGGGTCTGTGGGTCTCACCAATGATGTGTGGGTCTGTGGGTCTCAACAATGGCCCACTAGACAAACCACACATGCAACAGAAAACCTTAGTAGATGACATGTCATTATATTGAGGTTATCTTCTTATAGAAGCTTTATGGCACGTCATCTATACAATTATGCTTCTTATGCTTTTATTTTGTTGTTGAAATGTGTTTCATGTTTATTTGAATATATGTGTGTACCCTCTATGGTTGGGAGGGAGCCAGAGATGTTCTGTGCAGCACTGGGGAGGATGAAACTGACAGCACTGTTTTTTCCTATGGCTGAGACCCATCATAGAAGTACAGTGACTCAGGACGTGACAATCCTTTTGACTTGAACATTTGGTTGTATGCCTGGAGAAATAGAGAAGTTCAGCATAACCAGTAGTCAATTGGTGGCGAGGAATGAGCACAGTTAACTATATCTTGGCTACAGTGGTTAGGAACAGTGCATATGTTGAAACCTACCTTTCTGGGTGTGTGATAGTTATTCTCTGGCTCTGTCCCGGGGTTGGTCAAAAATCCACAGGATACCCAGAAATATAATGCCATTTAATAGCATTGGGTCAAAGGGCATGATCCCATGGACCGCTGGATCAGCAACCAAGCAACCAGCCATCAATGATGTGTAAAATTCTAGCCAGCATCGCGGTTGTTTGTAACTAAACATAATTGCGTCTTTTTTTTTCATGTCTAATATAATGAGATCAGGTTTGTAAGACAATCTCTTTGTATTTCGTTTTGTTTGTTTATTTCTAGTTCGTTGTTGTTTCTTGATAAAAGTCTTTATTAGTTCGTAACATGGAAAAAGTTCTTATCTCTTAGGTTTTTTTAATTTCTTATTAATATTCATTTACTATTTGCTATATTCATCATCGTCATCATCAAACCCATAACCGTCAGGGTTGCCACTCTGGAAACATCCACACAAAACTTTCGCCATGCCTGTCTGTTATCAGTTTTTTGTTTGAGTGGAGAATCTTATTCCTGTCCTGGCTTTAATATTGTCGATACATACTTTCCTCTCTGATTTCTTCGTCTTCTTCCATCATCAAATATCCCTACAAGATATTTTGTGAAGAATTTGTTATATTACTAACACCTGACAATAATACATTATAATAGTTGTTATATTTTCTTAGTTTTGTTACTGAGACACTCTCCACATTGGCGGATATCGTCTGACAGTTTGGTTATTGTTTCACATTGTGCTATAATGTCAGTTTATTTAAAAATGGTTAATAACAAAGCAGACGGAGATGAAATAAACAATAATTTAATGTTATAGCGTAACATGCAGTTTTTCTTTCATTATGCGTTATTTAATATACTGTATATATTTGATAAAATGTACCGAATGGGCCAACTAAGTGGTATATAATGTTGTAATCGTGATCGTTGTAGATTTTGTCTCTCGAAATTAAACCGCAGATGCACATTACTATGTCAGGCTTGTAAGAAATACTCGAAGCAACAAATATAGTATACAGCAGGTGTTCACGAACATTGAGAGGTATATAAAATACTCTCATCAACAAAAGACATCCAACAAGTCGAGAGTTTTAATAAATATAATTGTTTTGCTTATGCCTATACAGGTTTGTAATACTATCGTACTAGAACGTACGCTATTTTAGATTAATTCCGAATGAAAAGCTGTACAGGTAATTACTTCTAGATTCGTTATGAATGAAAAAATATATTAACTAGTAGAGTCATGTGAATGAAAGCTTTTGTTACTAGTAGATGAAATGTATTATATTTCCTCATAATATTTCCACCATATAGGACCATATATTCTACACATATATATGTAGTATATTTATATTGGAATGAAAGTTGTAATTAATAGTATATTAGTTTGAAATGAAAAGCTATAATTACTCGAAGATTAGTTCGAAATGAAGAGCTATAATTACTCGAAGATTTGTTTGAAATGAAAAGCTATAATTACTCGAAGATTAGTTTGAAATGAAGAGCTATAATTACTCGAAGATTAGTTTGAAATGAAAAGCTATAATTACTCGAAGATTAGTTTGAAATGAAAACTATAATTATTCATAGATTAGTTTGTAACCAAAACGTATAATTACTTGTATATTAGTTTTGAATGAAGGCTGTAATTACTCGTAAATTAGTTTTGAATAAACAGCAGTAAATACTAGTAGATTACTTTTTAATTGAAAGCTGAATTAATTTACAGATTGGGTTTACATGAAAAGCGGTAATTTCACATAAATCAATTTGAATTGAAAATCGTAATTGCTCACAGATAACGCAGACTAGTGTTTATCCTTTCGATTGAGAGTGTGGGGAAAGGGGGAAGTGTATGGGGGAACAAGATGATGTTTTACCTGTTGAGTTCGAATATGAATAAGGCTGATATGCAGACACTTCATATAAATCGATATTTCATCGAATGTTAGGCAAAGTAGTGGCACTGTACAACTAAAACATCTGACCTCGAACAGTCCATATTTCGTAATGATAATGTACCCTGGTGTTGAAATGTAGAGGTGTTGAAAGAGTCAAATGCAAAACGTACCTTAATCAACAATATAAGAAAAATGCAATCTTCTTTTTTTGGCCACTTCATGAGACAGGCAGGTTTAAATAACATAGTCACAACAGGCAAAATTGAAGGCAACAGAGACAGAGGGCGACAACGTGAGATAATATTAGACAGTTTGACAGCCTGGCACGGCAAGGAAACAACAACGACCTTGATACATAATACTGTGGACAAAGAGCTGTGGAGAGCCGTGACCGCCTACGCTAGTCGGTATGGCACCTGATGATAATGAATGTACCCTGATATATATCGTGTGGGCAGTTGTTTACGAAGTGTGCTTCGACATGTGCCGTTTTTAAGCTCCACGTCCCAACTCAAAATTCTATTCACAATATATAGTTAGTTAGTTTGTCGTTGCCGCCGAAGACAGATGTGTCTGGCCATTTGCGCAAATAAAACGGCGCCACACAGCATTTCCATTCTCTGGACTATATCCTGCTGTAAATCTAGTGGTGTCATTGTCCTGCTACAATAGAGATCTAGTGGGAGTTCGAGAAAGAACGCTGAAGAAGAAGTTTGTCGTTGGATTACCATCGCTGCACTCCTGATAAGTCTGATTTACTCTTGCGTGTAGCAATCATTACAGGAATGACAAATTTCAGTTCCCTGGTCCTTTACAACTATTTTTCTAAGCCAACAGTTGCGCTTATTTCTAGCAACGCCGCATTTCGATTATTTTGGACAAGGAAGAGAAATCCTCATAAATTTAATTTGGCAGTGTTTCTCGTAAGGAGTTTTAAAAGTCGGCACGATCCGTTGCTCTACCACACGACACAGTAGCTGTGCAAGCTAACCGATCTGCTATCTCATTCCCTTGAACATCCACATGACCAGCACGAAAATCAACGTGTCGCATTCCAACATCCATCTCTCCGCTGCCTCAATCCACTATTCTCTACACTGTCTAAATCCACTATTCTCTATACTTTCTAAATCCACTATTCTCTACACTGTCTAAATCCACTGTTCTCTACACTGCCTCAATCCACTATTCTCTCCGCTGCCTCAATCCACTATTCTCTCCACTGCCTCAATTCACCTTTCTCTCCATTGCCTCAGTCCACTATTCTCTCCACTGCCTCAATCCACTATTCTCTCCACTGCCGCAATCCACTGTTCAGGAGCGCAACCGGTCTATATTTTAATAATCGTGCTCATCGAGTCACTGGGGATACAAAAATGAGTCACTCTATATATACTCGGAGACAGTAATGAATAGCGAAGGTGACTTGTTCATAAGAATCAAATATGACAATATTTTAAGTTTTCCAACCATGAAAACATTCTTCAACTTTATAGCATAGGGTCTTAACAATTGCACTCCATGCACTGAAAATCATCACGGAACCAGAATTGCAAAGAATATAAATATATTCACAGAATGAAAATCCTTACTGGAATCAACCCAGAACACCAGAAATGAAAGCCTTCTGTACAACATCAGACAAGTGTTCAGACACATTAAAAATGATCAGGGAAATAAGAAAGTGGACCCAAAACCATGCTGACGTCGGATGTGTCAGGTAGAAAGCTGCAGCAATGCTGTAAACAATGACACATCACTCCGTTCTCCAGATTGCATCCTGTTAATCTGCAGGAGTTTCAGAACAATGAAGAAGATTGTTTGTCACTAACCCCAGAAATTGCGAGCAACTTGCTCTTACTTCCTATGTGCAATATGGTGCTTTCTCTGAGCTTTCTTTCACACACAGCATATTTTAGATTTAGGCGTAGTGCAATGCCTATTAAAGAAGCCTTTTACTCAGGTATATGTTACGAGACGGGTTGGTATTTTGTCTGTTACCCACTGTGCATCTTTCCTCCAACAAGGCGCTTCGTAGCCAGCGTATTGTTCCTCGTGTAGGAAGAATATTCCATTACCACCCTTCGTGACCCTAGGTCCCAGACCCAATTTCTTCTTCATGAACCTTGTTGCCAATAATCGATTTCTTCTGTATGAACCTTGTTGCCAATAATCGATTTCTTCTGTATGAACCTTGTTGCCAATAGTAGATTTCTTCTGTATGAACCTTGTTGCCAATAGTCGAATTAGACTCAGTGTTGATATCACTTCCTATGCGAGGTGAATCTTCGACATACACGCCAGGGAAGGGGGGGTGGGTCTGGAATTTTGCTTGTGCATTTGTCACGCACTCGCCTCGTCCGCTTGTTATGGCCTTCCAATTCATCTGCAGGCGCGACCTGTGTTTTTTACTCTGGGCTGTTGCATTTATCACCCAAAGATTGCAGCCTGTCTCGGACAAAGAGCTACTCAGTCAACGAACAAATCTCGTGTAATAAGACATCATTCACCTCTGTGTCCTTTGGTACTGAACCCAATCCTCTCAGTATGAGTCGTGTTGGGCAACGTCGATAGTCGAGTTAGACTAGGCTTGCTATGTCCTCAAAGACAAGAACTTGATCCCCGTCTACGTTGCCCACAGCGTTCAGAGTCCGAGCCGCACCACTGCTTCGGTCAGAGATTAGGTTTCCAACATCTGAATCATGACTCCTACTTTAGATGGGGTCAATTGCGGTGAGGTATGTGGGCTTGTGTGTGTTCTCGAGCATGAAGATCATTTCCGCCGAACGGTCTTACATATGACAATTGTGACTTCGATGCCACTATATCGTTTTACAATACACAACGGTGTCATCTAGCGTGTACTGCCGTTTCAAGATTAAATGTGTACTCTGCGTATTGCCATATCCTAGCGAAGTCTACCCATATCGAGACATTAACATTGTTATACCCTAGCGAAATCTACCCATGTCGCAACATTAACATTGTTATACCCTAGCGAAATCTACCCATATCGTAACATTAACATTGTTATACCCTAGCGAAATCTACCCATATCGTAACATTAACATTGCTATATCCTAGCGAAATCTACCCATATCGCAACATTAACATTGTTATACCCTAGCGAAATCTACCCATATCGTAACATTAACATTGTTATACCCTAGCGAAATCTACCCATATCGGGACATTAACATTGTTATATCCAGCGTTGCTGGATGTGCTGGTGTAGAGGTATCAGAGATATTGCTTGTCTCTTTGCAGGCAGTTCTTATTCCACCTACAGCCTCTACGTCAACGGACATGATCCCCAAAAGTGTTGGCCAGGAACACAGCTGAAGCCGTTGTGTTTCCTTTTCCAAGGTTCACCACGACGAGGTACTTTTATGATATTGGTTATCTGCTAACACTGGGTCCGCACGAGAGTAATGTTGAAACCTGTGCACTCCATGCCTCAAAGATATAAACTAGGAAAAAACAGAGACCATCATATAAACCAGCAGATGATGAATCATACAAGGAATAAAAACTAACTGCTGTAGAGCTTTCACGCAGTTTCCTCTGTAACATTTTTCATTCTCTTCCAAAACTCGCATAATTTATCTTGGCTGATTTCACTTTCCCATACTTTTGATTGGCTGACGACACAAAGTCTACGCAAAATGACAAATTATCAGTTAGATAAGATCCCACTTCCATAAATACAAGATAGTAATCATGACTGATGCCAAATAATCTATGTTTTGCAATCCCTCCAGAACCTAGCCCCACATTCCACCAGCTGGTGATCACAGGGGAGTTCATCGATGAAATCCGTATCAGTGTCTGACTACGGTCCGAGAGCGAGTAAGAAGCAAAATCATATCTGAACTAAACAACCAAGCAAAATAAATCGTTCTCCAATGGATTTCAGAAAATGAGATTGATAATCTTCTAGCGAAAACAAGCAGGAGCAATTGTTATCTCCATAAATGAAGATCCTCATCACAAGTTCATTACCATGGGCAGAAAATGGATGGAACTCAACTAATCTACGCAACTAAAAAATACAATGGTATCAACAAACTTGGAAGCAAGGAGCAAACAATTTTTTTTTAAAGTTGAGTACAACATTCAACGTACTCAAACATTCAACGTACTCAAACATTCAACGTACTCAAACATTCAACGTACTCAAACATTCAACGTACTCAAACATTCAACGTACTCAAACAGCACATGTAAAGAATATTTGGGATTGACATCTGTATGTGCCCGGGCCCTGTGGAAAATCTTGAGCAAACACAGAACTGTCCGTTGTACCACACCGAAGAAAACTAACCATCTGAATGAGCCCTAGAGGATAAACTATACGGTTCTGCATTGGGGCTAGCGTCTAAAGTACAGTTCGTCGAAGAAATCCATCAATCAATCAATAAACCCATAACCCTTCAGGGTCGTAGGGGTACCACATTGGATGCTTCAGCACACAGAGTCCTCCAGCGAATTCTATCCTCAGTGATGCGGATGAGTGTGGAAATATCTAGCCCTGTCCATTCCTTGATGTTGTCTGTCCATGTCTTTATTTGCCCTCCTCTGCTTCTTCCACCCTCGACAGTTCCCTGCAGTATTGTTTTTGACAAATCCATATCAGGGCTTGACCCCTAGAGAAGAACGAGGGAAAAAGTATCATTGGTCAAGATAAATGCTATTTTGATATTAATGCGCATGACTATATGGAAAAGGGACTGGTTTAATAGAGTGTATTTCTCCTTCCGAGGCTAGATAAATGTACACCTTATATGGAACAAAATTCATAGTTAAATCGGATGTGTCAGACTGAATGCGTAGATATCATAGCAAAAGTTATAAACTATGACACATGCATTCCGTTCTCCGGAATCATCATCATCACGTGACATATTCTTTCGATAAAGTTGTCTTTGTAGTTGGTTTCCAGAGACCGATTCTATCCTGTGCCAATCTCTCTGCTTCCTCCAACGATATCTTCATACAGTCTGTGATGTCATTTGTCCATCTCCTTCTAGGTCTACCTCTTCTTCTTCTTCTTCCCGGAATTCTGCCCTTTAATATGCGTCTCTCCACGCTATTGTGTCTTTTTATATGTCCGAAATAACTCTCGGGACTACATACTATTATCCAGTATTATGAGAACAAACGCAGAGAAAGTAACAGAATATGGAACACAACAGCTCACAAACACATGCATGTATCACACATAATGGCATTGAGTCATAGGTCATGGACCACTGGATCAGCAATCAACCAAAAACCACCACAGTTTACATGTGACCGACGATGCCTACGCTTCTTATATGTGTAACCAAAACTTATTATGAATTCAATCCTAAACCCCTAGTGTTCCTATCTATCTATCAGTGGCGTATACTAAGCATAAGCAAGGCAAGCATTGCATGCCTTCAAGAGTTGCGAAAATGATAAACCAGTCAGTGATCTATCCCCCATCCAAACTTAGCCCTTGCAGCATTGCTCAAAAATATATTTTAAAATATTTTTCTCACAAATCTGAATTTTTCCGAAAATTAGTGCTGGCAACACATATGAAAGTTTTAGTGGCCACAGTAAAGCAATTTTAAAGTTCAGCCCATGATCAGCCCGTGTCTATTTAATGTTTTTGTGATTGTCTCTGCCCATCTAGTTCTTGGTTCTTCCATGTTCCTTGTAGCCCGGTCTTCTGCTGATGTATGCGCGAAGGGCTGTTTGCGCAGGTTCCATTCTCGTGATTTGGCCAAACCATCTGATTTGCTGCCTCTCGATGTAGTCTTGACTTGAGATAATCTTTACTTCTTTCCTGATATCTTCATTACTCCGGAGGTCTCTTCTCGTGATATTTATAGCTTTCCTCAAACATCTAATTTCACAAAATGTGATCTTTTTCACTAGTATCTTTGTCAATAGTCATGTTTGACATTGGTAACACAAAGTTTGTATAAAAATACTGTTTAACAATTCTCGTTTTGTAGCCGTGCAGGTTGATGGGGGTTTAATTAAGTATTGGTGACAGTTTTTAAGTCACAGCATTGGCTTTTTGACATCTTGTTTCAATCTCTCTTTATTCTTAAGAAAAACCTTATGGGTTAAACGTTCATTTGTCCGTTTTGAACAATGTCCGCTATGAACACTGTCCGTTATGAACACTGTCATCTATAATACTATTGTCGTGCCCGATAGTCTGTGCGTGAACGGTAAACTCACTATCTTGTGTAAATACTTTTGTAAATATGTTTAGGCTCCATTTAATTTTACTGCAGTCTCACTTATTATCGATTATTTAGCAGGATTTAGCCTAGAGAATATTGTCAATCAATAAATCAATCAAGTGCCATGCCGACTGGCGTAGACGATTATGTTTCTCCACGACTCTCTGTCTCTTGTGTTGTCAATAAGCTCGGTTGGTGAGCTTCTACCGTGCCACGATACAAGCCCATCTAGTAACTTTTCTCTTTGTCGGCCTCTATCTCTTCTCCCTTTGATCTTTCCAGTGGTTATTAAGTGTTCAAGCTGTGTTCTTCTCAGCACATGCCCTAGAAACCGTGACTGTCTGCCTCTAATGTTTGATATGATTGATCTTTTTACGCCAGCATCAATGAGAACCTCTGCATTAGTTTTCTTGGCTGTCCGTGGTATTTTCATCATACTTCTCAGAAATCACATTTCTGTAGCCTCCAATTCACTTTGAATTTTCTTGTTTATAGTCCATGCTTCACATCCATAAAAAAGAATCGGTTCGATATAACATCTCAGCACCCGAATTCGGGTCTGCATTGATAGACTTCCATTGCAAAAAATGGTTCTCATTTTTTGGAATGCTGATTTGGCTTGTGCTGTTCGGCTCTTTATCTCACTTGAACATCTTCCTTCTGATGTTAACAGGGTGCCAAGATATTTCACTTTTTCAACTTGTGCTAATTTTGTGTTATTAATTATTATGTTGCATCTTGGTGGTGTATGTCTCTTTGATACAGCCATTATTTCTGTTTTCTTCTTGTTTAAACTGAGGCCTTTGTTTTCACTTTCCTTCACTACTTTATCTAATAGGGCTTGCAGTTCTTGTTCGCTTCATGCGATCAGTACTGTGTCATCAGCATATCTCAAGTTATTTATATTGTATCCTCCCACTTTTATTCCGGACATATCTTCTATATCTCGCATAATGTATTCTGTATACAGGGAGAAAAGGTCCGGTGACATTACACAACCTTGCCTGACACCCATTTCTATCTTTTGAAATCTACCTATAGTGTTGTTAACTCTCATCGCAGCTGCTTGTTTCCAATACATATCTCTTACTATTCTTAGATCTTTCCCATCAACGTTAAGACTTTTTGCAATTTTATAATCTCTGAATGCTTCACCTTGTCAAATGTTTTGCTATAATCTATGAAGCACAGATAAAGGTCTTGCTGTACTTCTATGGCCGTCTCCATTAATTTTCTTACTATATATAGGGCATTTCTTGTGCCTTTTCCTTCTACGAATCCGCATTGTTCGTCTGCTATTTCTGGTTTTATTTTTCCTCTTATCATCATCAAGTGACATATTCTTTCCAGAACGTAGTCTTTCCCATGGATCTCTTTAATTCCCCGCGGTCTTGAGCAAGTTGCCCTGCATCTTCCAGTGAGCAGGCATTCTTGAATGTCTTTTGTCCAACGGCGTCTATCATCCTTCTATCATCCCCTCCATTAACACTCTCTCCATGCCATCGTGTCTCTTAATATGACCGAAAAAAGCTAGCTTTTTCTTTAATATAGTGTTCAGAAGCCAGCCTTCCTTGACGTTAATTGTTCGTAACACCTCCTGGTTTGTTTTCTTCGCTGTCCATGGTATTCTCAAAACTCTTCTATAACACTTTAATTCAAATGATGTTATTCTCTTGGCCACTGTTTTATTTAGTGTCCATGCTTCACATCCATATGTCGCCACAGGAAATACACATGTTCGTAGTAAAAACCATTTGGTTCTTATGTTAGTACCGTGCCATAGTTTCTTTATCTGTTTTAATTTTGCCAGCGCCATTGCCGTTCTTCTCTTGATCTCAACTGCGCAGTCCCCCGCATTGTTTATATTAGTTCCTAAATAATCAAAATGTCACTTCTTCCAAATTGCAGTTCTCAATATTAATTTTGGGTCTTGATTTAGTTTTGTCAGTTGCCATTATTTTTGTCTTTTTCATATTTAAGAACAAGTTTTGCTGTTCGCTAAACTTTTGGGTTGACTTAATTATGTTCAGTAGGTCGTGTTCGTTTGTTGTTAATAGCACTGTATCGTCTGCATATCTAATTTCTGGTATCTGCAGCCCTCCTATATTTATGGGTGTGAAATCAGGCTTTATTGATTCTTGTCTCACATTTCTCATTATATTTTCCGCATAGATGTTGAACAAGTATGGAGACAAGGTACAGCCTTGTCTTACTCCTTCTGTACATTGAACCACTCCGATCTTGCACCTTCAACTTTTACCGCTGCTTCTTGATCTTTATACAGCTCTGCTATTAGTCGTGTAATGTGTTTTGGGAAACCCATATCGTTCATTATTTCCTATAATTGATGGTGATTGACACAGTCAAATGCTTTGGTGTAGTCTATGAAGCATGCATGTAATTCGATGTTATACTCTCTACATTTCTCTATGATCATCCTCATGTTAAATATATGATCTCTCGTGCCTCTGCCAGTTCTGAAACCTGCTTGCGCTTCGTGGATCTCATCCTCCATCTTGTTATGTATTCTTTTCATTATAATGTGCAGAAGTATTTTACTGGCTTGACTGATCAAGGCGATTGTTCTATAATTTGAACATATTTGCATATTTCCTCTTATACGCCTCATTATTATGCGCAGTAGAATCTTGGTCATCTGACTCATAAGACTAATTGTTATGTGATCTTCGCAATCTACTGCACCAGGTTTCTTTGGTAGGGCTATGAAAATTGATTGTAGCAAATCCGATGGAATATAGCCACTGTTGTAGATGTCATTTAACATTGTGCTATCTTCTTGTTCCGCGTTCGCTCTTTGATAACCAGAACGAATGTCCCTGTGATTTCCGCAGGTGAGCGTGAAGTACGTTGCGCTGTCAACTTCACAGCAGAGCTGCGATATTTTGCCCCACCCGGTCCAGCACATCCGATTTCGGCATGCCTGTTATTCGGGTGGGCTTCCTTAGCCCGTAATAGCCTTCATATTTCTAGCCAGGTGACATATGTGTATTGACTCTACGCTGCGACGATTTATTACCCATTGTGTCTTTGGAATTTAAGGCCAAATCATGTCCCCGGGTGTCAGTCTCCGGGGAGGCGGTAATCAAGTATTTAAGTTTGGGTCGACTACACCTGTCTCGCATGAGGTGTTCCGCTGCTAGTGTACTTGTCTCCTGTAATTAGGTGTATTGCTCATGTACCCATCAGGTATTGAAGCATTCCTCATCTGTGAACATGATTCCGCTATCGATCTATAAACCCACAACCCGTCAGGGTCGTAGAGGTACCACATTGTAGGCTTCAGAACATATAGTTCTCCACCGATTTTTATCTTCACTGATGCGGGTGAGTGATGAAAAACATTGTCTTGTCCATTCCTTGATGTTGTCTGTCCATGTCTTTATTTCCCCTGCTCTGCTTCTTCCACATTCGACAGTTCCCTCCAGTATTAAAACATAAAATACGTATATTTCCTCTTCGTCGTATTCGGCAGTTGGAGCATGGACTTGAATTATCCTGGTTTTTTTTTGTGTGTGTGGTCTATAAACGTATTGTTATAAGTTGCTGTTGATAGAGATGCAGCTAATGATAGAGTTAACTTTCTCTTTGTGAGCAATAAACCCCATGAGATTCCGGTTTAGGAAAAACGCGACAGTAGAGTTGGGCCTGAGTTCCTTCGCCATCTTAGCCGAGGTGTCATTCACCAATATTATGAACCCCTCGTCCAAGTCTGTGTCTTTACATATATTTTAAATCACCGTTGACTAGAGGCTTGTCTCGAGTTGAACAGTGCTTTAGTTCCGATTTCCATTTAGCGTTTTCTCTATTCTATCTTCACGTCTGTGTAAGTAAAACAGCGGCAAAGAAGATCAACGCCTTCGAGCTGAAATGTTACAGAAAGATATTTAGAATATCATGGAAGGAAACAATTAGAAACTCAGATATTATAAACACATTGAAGATTCCAGAGTGTTGGTTACTAAACACAATAACAAAAAGAAAACTACGCCTTTTTGGTCATATCATCATTATCATTAAGTGCCGTCTCCGCAACGAAGATTGGCTGCAACGGATCTCCAACATCTCCTGTCTCTTGTCTTGGTGGTGCATTCTGCTAGACTGTAACTTGTCCATCGTGTGATGTTACTCTCCCATTTGTATCTCTGCCTACCTCTTGCTCGCCTCCCTTTGACTTTACCCTCAAGTAAGATCTTCAATAAGGTGTTATGTCTTTTAATGTGACCAAAATATTTTATTTACCTGATCTTTATTTCTCTTAGTAGTTCTTTCTTCATATTAAGTGTATTTAGTACCTCTTTATTTGTTTTCTTCTCTTTCCATGATGTTCTCCCTATTCTTCTATATACCCACATCTCAAAGGCATCAATTCTATCTTCTAATTGTTTATTTAGTGTCCATGTTTCTGAGCCATACATTAATATAGAGTAGATGTAGCATTTTATAATTTTCATGTTTAACTTGTTTGTAATTTGTTTAGATGTTAATATTTTCCTCGTGTAATTGAAGATACTTTTAGCCATTCCTATTCTCCTTTTAACTTTTGTTTCACATCTGCCATCATTTGTGACTATGTTTCCAAGATATTGATACTGTTTTACTTGTTGTAGTTTCTCTCCATGTATGTTTATGTTTAGCTCTTGTTCTTCTGTGTCTTTGCTGATTATCATGGTTTTTGTTTTTTGGATATTTATATCCAGCCCATATTCATGACTTGATTTATTGACTAGATCTATTAGTGTTTGGTCATATAAAGAGACACAACTGTTTAGAAAGACAAATAATGGAGGAAAGAGTACCTGGAATGAGGAGAAAGGGCAGACCAAGAAGACGATGGACTGACGACAGTAAAGATAACATGAATACATCGCTAGAAAATGCAAGCCACATCGCCCAAGACAGAGAGAGGTTCAGAGAGTTCATTGGGAAGACAACGTTCTGGAAGGAATACGTCACATGACACATCTTCACGTGGCGCTGCCCTCTAGCGATGTGCTGCCCTCTCATTATAGTATGCCAGTCTTACTTCCCTTGAGACTTGCGCACGAATTTCGATATTCATAATGACATCTACCTATCTCGGGACACTGATACTGGCCGCTCCACAATATATCTTTATTTCGGCTGACAGAGCTAGATTGACTTGTGTCACCATGGGTCGACATTGCCGATGCGTGTGGCGCAGAGTTGTCAGAGATATTGCTTGTCTCCCCCCCCCCCACCCTCAAGTTATTATTTTATCTTCAACGTTCACATTCACGGACATGAAATATAAAAGTGTTGGCAAGGAACACAGCATAAGCCGCTGTGCTTCTGTTCCCAGGGTGCACCACGAGAGGGTACTTTTAGAATCTTGGTTTCTGCTCACCCTGGGTCTGCATGATAGCAATGTGGCACTCTTTGCACTATGTATTGTATCATGCTTTACAGCTAGGCTGCAACTTATGCACCATTCGACCTGAAACACCCGACGTCAGAATTTTTTTTGGTTACGTTGACTAATGAATGAGAATGAAACATTACCCGTCCTCCAATAATGCAATTTTATGGAATGCTGCTTTTGCTTGTCCTATTCTGCTTATAATTTCGGTCTTGCATTTACCATCGTAAGTTATTGTCATGTGATGTATACTTTCCAGAACGTTGTCTTCCCAATGAACTCTCTGAATTCCTCTCTGTCTTGGGCGATGCGGCTTGCATACACGACCGATGAGAAATTGGGGGGGGGGGGGGGGTAATACATAAAAAAGATAATCACTTCGTTTTGTGGAACTTTTGAAGGTTTTTATAAAGAACAACTAGAAAGGAGGAGGATCCTATCTTTTGTCTGTCCATTGTACTAAATATTGAATTTTCTTATGAGGGTGTGGGTTGGAGCACAATCTCTCTACAGACTTTCTCCAAAACCCTCTTAGTCGCCTCTTACGACATGCATGACATGTTACAGCGACACTTTACTTATTTGAACCTCTTTTCGGTCCACGGCAGCACACAGGGGTTTCACCAACGCAACAATAAGTATATTATCTTCTCAATAGCTTTACGCCAATCCTCCGCCCAGAGAGCATGCACGTGCAGAGCGATATCTAATGTTATGGTTGAGTTTTTAATATAATCAAGATGGCGACGCTCAGTATAGTAATACACACTACTGTTGTATCAGTGTTGGCCAAACTTGAAATACCTATATTTGTGCTTGTTATTTTTGTTTGTTGTAGGTAATGTAGAGTTTATTGGTATAGGAAAATCTATATTCGCTAGAGCAGAGTTGAATGATGACGCCCCACAGCTTCTACCTACAGTGGTAATTGCAACTTTAGTTCGAAATTCATAAAGCTCATTCCGTGGTTCTCGGACTACTTGAAAAGTTGGACTATCCAAAACACCGCATAGGGTTGTGGTAAGATTATTTCATAAATTTTACATGATTGCTTGTTTAAAAAAGGGAGAGGATGACAGGGCTTGAAATGAATGTATTGATATAATGTTATATGAACGAAGCGAGATGTCACAATGCCAAAATACTGTTGGCTGTTATGATTGATCTCACTGTCTGCCAGACAGTGAGCAGACTTAGCCAAAATGAAGTTTTTGAAAGTTAGAGTACCGGTATGTGAGTGGCATGATCTTTCTCCATAAATCTAGATGCTTTTTAATTATTATATTAGTCATTTACCCATGTACATCTGGGGCATCATTGTTTATGTGTCTATGTGGTATTTATGTTTACAAGTAGGCTTAAATTTGTCTTTTTTAATGTGAAAATTGGACACTCAATGCAGACACTGAAAGAAGGACTCTGGCTTTTGAAAAGAAGTGCTATAGACATCTGTAAGAATTAGCCAGAACATACGACAAATAGGCCTATAGGGACTATTTAACAGGCTGGAAATAAAAAAACTTGTGGTCATATCAATAACCACTTTTGGCAGCGATGAAATAACGTAAACTTATTTGGTTTAGACATATAACGAGATATGATTCTCTTTATAAAATTATTGTGCAAGGAGCAGTCGAGGGTGGATGGAGAAGAGCACAGAAAATTCTGTATTGAAACATCAAGGAATGGTCTAGGCGTGATTTTTCTACACTCCTCCAAACGGCTGAGGATAGAGTTGTTTGGAGAGCTTTTTTGTGCTGATGTATCCAGTGTGCCACTACTGCAACCCTAATGGGTTATAGGTCTTATTCTTCTTCTTCATCATTCATTCTCAAACTCCTGCTGGAACTCCCTTGTAACAGGACCATGGTCCTACTAGATTTCCAGCAGGATGTAGTCCTGAGAATGGATATTTGCGCCGATGGCCGACACATCCATCTTCGATGGTTATTATTTAATTGGTCTTGGTAGTACCTTTTTTGGCATAAAGATCTTAATGTGCCAAAAGACATATTACTAATGTTTAATGTAGGCCTATGTGGTTCTTGAGGAATTTATATACCTGTGTCAATTGACTGGTACATATTCGTAGTAGCATGAGAATATATGTTTGAAGCCTTGACAGAAATCGCATCATTTTTAGAGATATGGTGTGGTCGAAAATGGAAAGCGTATTGGCTCAAGTTGTGAAGTATGTGTGGGCCATCTGAATGGACCAGGTTCAAATCCTATTTGCTGAATTAGATGATGGAGACAATCATAGAAGCCATGAAAAACGGGCTAACGATGGCCAATGTGAAGCAAATGGCCAAAGACAGGTAACTTCAACTTCCTCCCATCGACGCTTAACTACACAAGTGAAAATAACAATAGATATTTGGCACATGCTCATAATAACCATTGAAGCTTATTATACCCAAAAAAAGTATTATGTATAAATATCATTGAATGAGGGTGGCTAAATCATGAAAAGTGTCATTCTGAAGTCGGACAGGAAGATGTAAATATTGTCATCAAGTTGTAAGCCACAAAACTTTCTGTTCTCCTATTTCACTCAGCAGCCATAGTGAGTTGAGTTAAAAAGTCATCTGGAAAACTTGCCCATAAGATACAATGCCAGACATACAGCAATCGTTATCTGAAGATTAAAGTAAAACTCCATTAACAACCCATGTGTTGCTGGGGCTAGAAAGGGAAGCAAAGACACTGTTATTTGCCATTCATGTTGTAAGAGTTGACTAAAGGAGGTTTTGGGATTGGAGTCGGCTGTCCCATCCTATAGAAGCTATGCTGAAATCGTATGTGTCAGATAGTTAGTTAGTTTGTCATCTGATCATCATCACTGCAAACTGGACACGTTCATAGTTGCTCCGATCTCTACCTGAGTGTATCTGCCATTACACTTCTGCTGTCAGTACCGGTCCTCTGCTGGTTGACCATCATTTTTCTGCGCCCTCTAAAATATTCCTTTTTAGCAACACTGCATTTCAAACCCTGATCTTTAATCCTCGACATTGAAAAGAAATCATCATCCACACTAGTCTCACTCTCGCGTGCTATATCTCTCAAGGAGTTCTTCTTCTTCAGTGTTCATTCTCAAACTCCTGCTGGATCTCCCTTGTAGCAGGACCATGGTCCTACTAGATTTCTAGCAGGATGTAGTTCAGAGAATGGAAATGCGCTGTGTCACCAATTTATTTGCACCATTGGCCCAACACATCCGTCTTCTGTGGATTTTATGGAGTTCAAAACATCAGCTCAATCCATTGCCCTATCGCCCTGTGCAATTCATTGCGAAGTCGGATGTATCAGGCAGAAAGGCACAGACTAGATATCACACCTTTGCTGTAAACTGTGATACAATACATTCTTTTCTCTGAGCTATATCCTACTGACAATCAGGAGTTTGAGATGAACGCAAAAGAAGAGAAACATATTTTTTTAACGTCCAGAGAACAGATACGTGTTGTGTTGCCGATTTATTTGATACCTTTGAAAACAAATACAATTATTTTAGTGGAAACCTTATCTTTGTCAATGCAATTTTTCATTATTTATCTGCTAGGATTCGAAGTGATCACAATGTAGATAATTCAACTGCAATGTTGACAGAATGGCTGTCGGCTGTGTCTCATTTATACCACCATGTTGATGTTAAAATTGACCACAAAAATAAAGGTAAAAGTATTTTGTAAAAATTAGATTTAATAGACGTAAAAATTGAAGGAAATAATTTGTGAGTTTATTTTGTCTAATTTAATACCAGCTGGTGCATACAATCAATGACTTTCACATTGTCCCATCCCAACTCTTGCAGATTCTTGAACTTTATGACACCACTCAATAGTTACAAAACTCTTGCAGATTCTTGAACTTTATGACACCACTCAATAGTTACAAAACAAAACTCTTGCAGATTCTTGAACTTTATGACACGACTCAATAGTTACAAAACAAAACTCTTGCAGATTCTTGAACTTTATGACACCACTCAATAGTTACAAAACAAAACTCTTGCAGATTCTTGAACTTTATGACACCACTCAATAGTTACAAAACAAAACTCTTGCAGATTCTTGAACTTTATGACACCATTCAATAGTTACAAAACTCTCCATGTGATTGGATAGAAAAACGGTTTGCAAATGTGATTGGTCTGAGGGAAAAGGCTCTAGAACATGCTCGGAATATTTGGGCTGACTATCTGTTTGTGAGTTAATTTTTACTGTTTAGTATTTAACATTAACTTGTAGTAAGAAACATCACAATGAGGTGAATAGAAAAAGAAATTAGTAGTAAAAAACATCATAATGAGCTGAAAAGAAATTAGTAGTTAAAAACATCACAATGAGCTAAATAGAAAAAGAAATTCTTAATAAATGTAACTGATTTTGAAAGAACATTTTCTAGTATATGTCACATTAATTGTTGGATTGTGTGACTTCATCTTCTGCATTTGTTCTCAAACTCCTGTAGATTAGCAGGATGTAGTCCTGAAAACAGAATTCAATGTGTCATGGTTTACAGCTTTGCTGTGATGTCTATGCTTTTTGGAAGGACACATCTAATGTCAGCAAGGCTTCTAGGTCACTTTGATCATCCTAGGATGGGACAGCAAACTTCATCCCAAAGCCTCCTTAGTCGCCTCTTACGATATGCTTGGCAGGTGACAATGGCACTCTGAACTAGAAGCTCAGGCCATTACTTCTAGTACATTACTTCTATTACTTTTTATACATTACTTCTAGTTACATTACTTCAAATACATTATTTCTAGTTACATTATTTCTAGTTACATTGCTTCAAATACATTACTTCTAGTTATATTACTTCTTATACATTACTTCTAGTTACATTACTTTTAGTTACATTACTTCTTATACATTACTTATAGTGAAATTACTTTTAATGCATTACTTCTAGTTACATTACTTCTAGTTACATTACTTCTAGTTACATTACTTCTAATACATTACTTCTATTACATTACGTTTAGTTACATGTTTTTTAAGCATCCACTTGATGATTATTTAATTTCACACCATGGAAGAATACAGACTGGGCAGTTCTTCAGCAATTGAAAAGACAATTGTAATATCACGCAGGTGTGCTGCAAATAAAAAACAAATTCAGTTTATTGACTGCTGAAAGTCATGCTGAAGTCGGATGTGTTAGGCTGAAAGGTGTAAATACGTAACCCCTTAGTTTTAGTGATAGTCCATCATGTTCAAGTGAAACTTTCAAAAACCTGTGTTCTACATAAGTACTATTGTTGTTCCATTTCACTGCAGTAGTACCTTATATTGACTGTAAAACATGACAAAACACATCCCATTATTTGAACAACATCCAGCTAACTAGCAGAACTGCAGAATTAACGCAGAAGAAGATGAAGCTGCTACTGCTGTAGCATAATTGACAGAAGGGCACAAAGGACTACAATGAACACACCACTCACTATTCAAGTATATATTTCATCTTCTCTGTCGTTCATTCTCAAACTCCCGCAGAATGTCTCTTGTAGCAGGACATTGGTCCTACTAAATTTCCAACAGGATGTAGCCCAGGGAATAACAATGCAGTGTGTTGCTGCTCTATTTGAAGCATTAGCCAGACACAACCGTCTTCTGCTGTTGTTGTTTTCGATATCCAAAAACTACTGAATAGTTGCATTATACAAGACTATTATTATCCCATCACTGTGCTACCAGTGCCAAACCTGGACAATGACAGCACAAGACAAAAGTAAAATAGTGACAGCAGAAATGACACGTCTACGAAGAATACTCGGAGTGTCATTCATCATCATCATGTGCCATGCTGACTGGTGTAGGCGATCATGGCTGTCCACAGCTCTCTGTCTATAGTATTATGTATCAAGATCGTTGTTGTTTGCCTGCTGTGCCAGGTTATCAAACTGTCAACTATTTTCTCACTTTGTCACCTTCTGTCTCAGTTGCCTTCAATCTTGCCTGTTGTGACTATGTTCTCCAAACCTCCCTGTCTTATGAAGTGGCCAAAATATGAAGATTGTCTTTTTCTTATATTATTGATTAAGTTCTGTTGCGCATTTGACTCTTTCAACACCTCTACATTAGTTTTTCTGGCAGTCCATGGTATTCTCAGCATTCTTCTATAGAACCACATCTCTGTTGCTGGAGTGACATTAAGAGAGAGAATTAGAAACGATAACATCAGACAGATAACCAAAACAATACCAGTATTGGAACACATCAAAAGACAACAAATCAAGCGGTTTTCACACGCTTCCAGACTACCAACAGACAGCATGCCACAGATGGCCATTTCACATAGACAAGCTATAAAGCCAGAGGCAGACCATGTAAAAGATTGATCACAGAAATCAAAGAAGGCACAGGAACAAGCTTACAAACAGCACACAAGAAGGCCATCTCCAGAGAACTCTTCTACCCCTGACACTTCAAGGCAAACAAGGGATACAGCTTATAGATAGATAGATAGACTGAGTAGTTCTACTCTTGTCTTGGCAGCGTGAAGCCATTCTTTAAAAAAAAAGTGCAGGTCTTCTAAAGTTGACTTAGTGATCCATACAGTGAGTTTCAGACTGTTAACAGTGTCTGTACAAGTTTTTTCCTGTCAGTTGAAATGTAAGGACAGTCAATAAGGAGGTGTTCTACTGTCTTCGGCGGTAGAGTGTATATACTTTGTTGTATTGAATGCAAAATGATTTTTACTGATTTAAAAAAATATTGTCCACATGCAACTAGATAATGCAGGTTTTTATCTTTTTGATAGATGATTGATGCTGATGTGACACTAGAAAATAATAGAACTCTTCAAATTCTTATGGGGCAGAAAAAGTAAGTGTGTTGTATGCTCTTGTACATTTAATGAAACTTTACAGCTGAAATTGCATGTGTTGGGCCATTGATGCAAATAAAATGATGACAAAATGCATTTCCCTTGTCTGAACTACATCCTGCTGGACAGTTTCATGTTAGAACATGCCGCTGCAGACTATTGGGTCACCACTACTGACTAAGGATCTCGTACACAGATAAATGTCAAGAATCCAAAGCCTCAAATACATACCGTACTTCAGTTTGGAGTTTGATAATGAATGACCCAAACAAAATTGATTGAAATATTCTTTGTCTGAGATGTTGATGTGTAATGTATTTGTTTTTATTATTATTTGAACAGCTGGTATGATTTTGGATATTAAGAAAGCGTTACGTTTGTTTGAATCACTAGGAATTTTGAGAAATAGAATTCTTCTTTTGTGCAGTCGAGGGGTTTCTCCAGAGCTTTATTTCACACACACTAAGGCTGCAACTCTCTGTGGTTTGCAATGATTTTGAAGAAGCCTTTTACTGAGAGGGAATGAACATATAGCTGCATAGTTGAAGTGACGCGAGGCTTCCACGAAAGGAAAGCATCACTATATTTGCACGTCATCTACTAGGTATTTACTGTTGCATTCTGGTTGGTCTGATGGTCCGCTGGTAAGACCTTCAGCATGCCAGATGAAAATGTTATGGGTACACCACAACTGTTATTATTATTATTATCCACTTGTGACAATATCTTTTATAAGACAGCGATGACTTATGACGTCAGTCCAGTTTTATATTTGTTAGAGTGTTAACTTCTTGAATACATATGTGGTAGGATCCGAAAGGGGAGCAAAGAATAGCAATACTGTTTACCTTCCATGCATGTCATTGTTGTTGTTATTGTTTGTCCATCACAAGTGATTATGACTATTTGTTTCATCCACTTTTTGTCTTCTTCTTCTGCATTCATTCTCAAACTCCTGTAGATAAGCAGGATGTAGTCTGGAGAATGCAATGCGTTGTATCATGGTTTACAGCATTGCTGTGATTTCTGCGCCTTTCAGCCTGAAACTCCATCCCATAACCTCCTTAGTCGCCTTTTACAACATGCGTGGAAGGTAAACAGCGTTGCTATTTGCTCCCCTCTCTGGCTCAGGCAACACATGGACAACATCCACTTTGAAATTCAGTTAGAGTTATGTCCTTAATTAATAGGCCATGCATGTCATAAGAAGCAACTAAGGTATTTTGTGGTGAAATTGGCTGTTCTATCCAATTTAAATCACTCAGAATCCTTGCTGAAGTTCAATGTGTCAGACTGAATGCTGCAGATAATCACAGCTCAGCTGTAAAAAAACAGCCTAGAAGCCATGCTAAAGTTGTTGTATCAGGAAGAAAGGCATAGATAATCACAGCTAAGCTGTAAACCCTAGCACAACACATTCCATTCTCCGGACTACA
The DNA here is from genome assembly GCA_034231615.1 of Meghimatium bilineatum. Classification (NCBI taxonomy): domain Eukaryota; kingdom Metazoa; phylum Mollusca; class Gastropoda; order Stylommatophora; family Philomycidae; genus Meghimatium; species Meghimatium bilineatum. The sequence goes on along the minus strand of CM067305.1, from coordinate 43,463,715 downwards.
TCCTGCTAATCTGCAAGAGCTTAAGAACAAATGCAGAAGAAGAATACATATCTTATTCCTGTTTTATATTTGTTAGTGTGGGTAACATCTTGAATTATTAGAGTGTTAACATCTTGAAAAAAAAAATATATATATATATATATATTATGTCCTGTTACAGATGTGTTAAAGTGTTAACATTTTTGATGTGTTTTGTTTTATTTAATATTGGTAATTCTCTTTTAATTCTCAATGTTTTTTTGTTGTTGCAAGATTGGTAATTGGTCCTATGCTAAATGCTTCTGTTGAGGGCTACTATTCCAATTTCTGGGGAGGAATGTCTGAAAAGGTAAACCTCAGTTGTTCTCTTAATCATCTTATAGAACCTCTATAAATATATGACCAGCCCAAATGCTAAGGACAACATCAACCTCCTGGGAAGGAAAGACCAGAGTATAATCTTCCGACTGCGCACGCAACATGTACAGCTTAACAATCACCTGAGCAGAATACAACCACAACACACTCCAGGGTGCCGGCTGTGCATTCATAACTATGAAACTGTTGATCACCACCTTTTTGAATGTCCAGCGCTGGATGACATCAGGAAAATGCTTCTCCCTCCAGGATCAGATAAATAGAACACATTATATGGAACAAAACAACAGCTCACAAACACATGCATATATCACACAATAGCATTGGGTCAAAGGGCATGAGCCCATGGACCGCTGGACCACCAATCAACAATCTTATAGAATCCTGTTAACTAGCACAGTTACGGTAACAGACTCTCAGTCCAAAAATAAGTTGCTCGCAATTCCTGGAGATAGCAAACATACAGTCCATTGTTTAGAGTTCCAAAACAAAGAGGACTATTGTTGGAGTGGATAATGTCAAGTTAGTTATAAAGTTTCTACAGCAATGAACTCCAACAAGTAACAGGCAGATCCAAGCCTAGAAATGAAATGCCTGAGCCTGTACTTATGCTGCAGGACCTAAAAAGGGAGCAAAGAATTGCAAAGCAGTGACCTCTATATGTTACATGTTTGTAGAAGGCGACTGAGAAGGTTGGCTGAAAGCCAAAGTTCCATGCCATGCTGAAGTCAGATATGTCAAGCTGAAAGGCACAGATATTGCACCCAAGCTGTAAGCAACATATTCCATTCTCTGGTCTATATCCTGGTAACCAGCAGGAATTTGAGAAAGAATACAGAAGAATCAGAAACTTGAGAAATGTGATTGGAGAAACTAGAAGTGATATGGTTTGCAACCAGAGGATATATCCTCCCTGTATGTTGTCTGCGCTTGTAGGTAGAGCAAAGAATAGCACTACTGTTTACTTTCCATGCAAATTATTAGGGAAGGAGACTAAGGTTTTGGAGGTGGCGTTGTCTGTCCCTTCCCACATAGGGTCAAAGTGACCCAGAAGCCACATGTGTCGGGTCGAAAGGCACAGATATCACAGTTAAGCTGTAACCATGTCGACACAATGCATTCCATTCTCCAGAATACATCCTGTTAATCTGCAGAAGTTTGAAAACAAATGCAGCAGAAGAAGAATAATACTCTGTATTAAAAGGTACTTTCAATGCTATATAACCATACAGGTTAAGTTAACGGGATCTGGAAGGATGGATGAAAGTATATTACATTTGTGAGCTACAGAAATGTTACTGTGTATCCTTACACCATCTGCCGGAAGCAATCCTACATTGGTAGTAGGCAGCTTTTTTCCATCGAGGAGGCAACTACATATTTTCTGGTTGTTGTTATTGTTGTCAATAATGCCATGAATTGTGAGCGATTTGCTCTTAATTCTTGTGTGTAGAGGGAGTGGTTTCTCAGATCTATCTTTCATACCCAAGAGACTTCAGCTTCTGGCTCAATGCAGTGTCTATTGAAAAAGACATCTACTCGGAGGGGGTATGAATACTTTCCGGTAACACGATCTGAAAAGTTTTTTCCCTGTTTGACAGACTAGTTGTATACAAAGTCAAAGCTTTTGTTGTTTACAATAGACATACATCAAAGAGTTGTTTCCTCCTTGGACAATGTTTCCATTCAGAACTTCACTTTATCTGACAATGTTTCCATTCAGAACCTTACTTATCTGACAATATCAAAGTTTAGACATAATGATTGCTTCCTAATTAATATTTAGCATAATATTTTGCAGATTGGCTAGCTTGTAATTTGATATTTTCTGAATTCAGAGAGTAGTGCATATAGTAATTCTAAATCAGATATAATTTAGCCATATAAGGAGACATAACAAAATGGAACAATTAATAATGGAAGGTATGGTTCCTGGAAGCAGAGGTAAGGGCCGCCAAAAAGACAAGGATGGATTAGAGACATCTCAGATTATTTAAACTCCGCCGAAGATGGATGTATCGGGTCATTGGTGCAATTAAAACAGTGACACAACGCATTTCCATTCTCTGGACTACATTCTGCTGGAAATCTAGTAGGTCCATTGTCCTGCTACAACAGAAATCCAGTGGGAGTTTGAGAATGAACGCTGAAGATGAAGAATGTTCAAACACGCCCCTTCCTGCGTCAGGTCAACTCTAAAGACAACTACAATCTGGAAAATATATCTCACGTGGAATATATATAAATCAGCCTGGCAGACCAGTAATAATTACTTGGTGGGTTACCTGCCTTACACGAACCTGTGTGTCAGCCTAGTCTGCAGTTAAGTATGATTAGATTCTGATACCTCTGAAGATGGATGTGTCGGGTCATTGGCTCAAATAAAACGGTGACACAACACATTTCCATTCTCTGGTCTATATTCTGCTGGAAATCTAGTAGTGCGATTTTCCTGCTACAAGAGAGATCCAGCGGTAGTTTGAGAATGAACGCTGACGAAGAAGATTATGATAAACAATCCAAAATTTCTTTTATTGAGAAGTGGGTCACAAATGTTTCTTGTATTCCTCCTCAGGGCTACTACATTCGTAGTAGTAACTATCTATCCATTGTAGACCGGGAGATTTTTGGAGTGTTTCCTGTTCCTATGGTGCACTCTGCTATTCTTATCAACCTGCATCACTACCTTTCACCGAATCTTTCCTACAATAGACCTCCAGTGGGATATAGTGGTCCAAGAGATGACATCACTTTATTTGCTCATTCTGTGAAAGCTTTAGGTAAGTGGGTGTTGGTTCATCATCATCATTAAGTGTCGTTATTAAAAACATGATGCTACATGGCAGTCCAAGGTAGAATGTAGAAATATATAATCTACTAAAAGCATGGCAGTCCAAGGTAGAATGCAAAAGAAGAAGATGAGGAGAAGGATGGCGATAAAAAACAGTGACTTTAACCTTCACAATGCTTATGTAAACACTTGTCGATAAACAAAAAAATTGGCGGCTCTTGCCATTGTCGATAGAAGTCATCCAATGAGATATTGTGTTAAATATACATACCAGAGCCTGATTGGTCAATGCACATACTCGGGAAACATGTGCAATTGAAGCCGATACATTTCTACGTCCATCATGATCGTAGTGAAAATTTCTGCGTAGAAGTAACACGTTTTATACCAATTAATCTGACCACATCTGCACACCGGTACGATGCCATGATGGTGAATCGGGTTTATAGACCGTTGTATCATTGTATTTTGAATAAAATAACATTGAATCGTGGCTTGAATCATGAATTATTGGGTTATTTAGTTTCACAGCCGTAAATATACAGAATGGCGTGTTGGTGTGGGGACTTCCAGATGTTTGATATCGAATATGTTGAAGTGGCACCAAAAATGACTCTAGGCCTAAGCTCAAAGAACAATTTTACTGCAAATCTACATGTTTTATACAGTTCCCCTGGCAATATTTTGATAATGAAAGACCATAAATACAACAGATTTGTGTGTGATTTAGTGTACAGTGTTGCCAAACAATTCAATAAGTAAAGTAAGTTATTTTTTTACTAATTTTTCTGCTTTATTTGTTATAAAATATAATTTTTTTTTGTGAAAAACGTCTTTACCACTTTCTCATACGTCTGGTATCAAACACACATGTACAGAAATTACACCAATATATGCAGAATTCAATTCTTTATTTATATGTGCAAATATATAAATATCTCTAAAAACCAAAAAATTATAACATTTTCAAAACAGTCACCATCAATAACGCAAATTGTCAAAAAAGAATCCGGTGGCAAGAAGACGTTTTGTATTTTTTAATCCGTCTTGCTAATGGTTAAACTGTAATTACCATCGAAGATGGATGTGCTGGGCCATTGGCGCAAATAAAACGGCAACACAATGCATTTCCATTCTCTGGACTAAATTCAACTGGAAATAATGTAGGACCATTGTCCTGTTGCAAGAGAAATCCAGCGGGAGTTTGAGAATGAACGCTGAAGAAGAAGAAACTGTAGTTCAAACTTTTTTTTGCGTAGAACCAAAGTTTGAAAGTAAAGTTAACCCATAGCATTTAACTGCCGTAGGTGTGTGAGATGTTTAGTGATCTCACATTTCAGTGGCTGTGCTATATGAGAGCTGTAGCCATCTCCTCTCCCTCACAGTCGTTACTCCCCTGACTGATCCGGTACCCAATTAAGGCTTGATTTGCTGTCTGAAACACTTTTCCACCTCAACTGGGGAATTAACACAGGAGGAAAGTTTGAATCATAGTTCTGATTCATGTGCGATACTTCCTAACGACTGTGCAACTGTGTACTTTAGAAAGAAGACAGAGTTGGCTGACCCATCCCATAAAGGATGAAGTAACCTAAAACTCTTGTTGAAATTAAATATTTCGGGCCGAAATGCACAGATTTCACAGCCAAGATGTAAACCATGACGCATCGCATTCTGTTTTCTGGACTACATCCTGCTAATCTGCAGGAGTTTGTGAAAGAATCACATAAAACGAGTAAAACCGCTATTTAGGGGCAGCAGTAGTTAATTGGTTAATACACTTGCTTCCCAGTCTAGTGATTGAAGGTTCAACTCCCAGTTCAATCGGAAATACTGAATTTTAAATGACTAATGTCTCCAGGTTTATACAGTCTAAGAAAATGGGCACCAGATCTGGAAAGTAAAGGCGGCAAGAGAGATGCTAAGTATTACTAGTTATGCTGTTCGTCAATGAAAAATACAGGTCTAACACCAAATTTAAATCTGCCTCAATAAGAAACAAGCAAAGCAGTACAGACACCAGAACAAATACTACAGTAATGTCCCTTTTTTGCTGTTCACTGAATGAGAATCTGGCCCACAAGACCAGCTCTGAAAAACAAGTTGTGAGGAATCCAAGATGACCTAAAGCAAACCGCTCTATATATTAGACTAAATGTTTAACTACTGATTGCCGAAGTTGTATTGTAGCATAGACACATCATCGGTTGTTGTGTAGCAGCATAGATGCATCATCAGTTGTTGTGTAGTACCAGGAACTTAAGATGATATAAAACAAACCGCTCTATACATGAACAACATTTGACTGAATGTTAAATGAGCCATGGGATTAAGTGTGAGTTGGAGATAAATCATGGGATTAATAGTAAATTGGGGATGGACCATGGATGTAAGCAAGAATTGAGGATGAACTATGGGATTAATAGTGAATTGGGAATGAACCATGGGATTAAGAGTGATTTGAAAAGGAACACTGAGATTAAGAATCAGAATCAGTTGGGGATGAACCATGGGATTAAGAGTGAGTTGAGGATGAACCATGGGATTAAGAGTGAGTTGGGGATACAGTAATCATTATGATGTTGATATTAAAATAAATAAATTCTTGTGAACAGGAGAGTCCATGTACGTGATAAACACAGAATATTTTGGTAAAGTAATGATTCCTCTTGACAAGAGACACACTCTTACAGAAGAAAGAGATCAATTTGATCATGTTAAATTGGAAGCTATGGGTGAGTTGAATTTATAAGATATGGTTGAGTTTAATTTTAGAAGATATAGATAAGTTTATTTTAAAGCTATGGACAAGCTTATTTTAAAGATAAGGATCATCATCAGGTGCCATGCCGGCTGGCGTAGGAGGTCATGACTCTCCACAGCTCTCTGTCCACAGTATTATGTATCAAAGTTGTTGTTGTTTCCTTGCCGTGCAAGGATGTCAAACTGTCTAATATTTTTTCATGTTGTCGCCCTCTGTCTCTGTTGCCTTCAATCTTGCCTGTTGTGACTATGTTCTCTAAAACTGCCTTTCTCATGAAGTGGCCAAAAAAAGAAGATTGCCTTTTTCTTATATTGTTGATTAAGGTCCGTTTCACATTTAACTCTTTCAACACCTCTACATTAGTTTTTCTGGCAGTCCATGGTATTCTCAGAATTCTTCTGTAGAACCACATCTCTGTTGCCTCCAATCTCCCACTTTCCAGTTTGTTTATTGTCTAAGACTTGCACCCATATGTTAGTATATGGGTTATATAGCACTGCAGAACTCTCTTTCTCACGTCTAATGACAAGGTCATATTACACAGTATATTTTTCATTTTTCTGAATGTTGTTTTTGCCTGTCCTATTCTGCATCTTATTTCTGTTGAACTTCTTCCATCTGCTGTAATCATTGTACCTAGATATTTGAATTGGGGGACCTATTTTAATACTATATCATTCACTTTGATCTTGCAAGGTGTGTTATTTTGTTTCTTTGAAATAACCATTACTTCTGTTTTCTTGATATTTAGGAAGAGGCCTTTCTCTTTACTTTCTGTGACTACTACATTAATTAAATCTTGAAGGTCTTCCTCACTTTTTGCAATCAGAACAGTGTCATCCTCATATCTCAAATTATTTATGTTATGTCCTCCCACTGATATTCCTGGGATATCTAAAAGATAAAGATAATTTATTTTAAAAATAAGGATACGTTTATTTTAAAGATAAGGATAAGTTTATTTTAAAAATAAGGATAAGTTTATTTTAAAGATAAGGATAAGTTTATTTAAAGATAAGGATAAGTTTATTTTAAAGATAATGATAATTTATTTTAAAGATAAGGATAAGTTTATTTTAAAGATAAGGATAAGTTTACTTTAAAGATAAGGATAAGTTTATTTTAAAGATAAGGATAAGTTCATTTTAAAGATAAGGATAAGTTTATTTTAAAGATAATGATAAGTTTATTTTAAAGATAATGATAAGTTTATTTTAAAGATAATGATAAGTTTATTTTAAAGATAAGGATAAGTTCACTGGACAAGATATAGACACTGATAAGTAGAATTTTTTAATTGTGGATGAGTTGAATTTAGAACGAGCACTGCAAGGACAAATTATTCAATTTGAATGTAACTAAAACTGGAACATTATTTTTGCTATTGATGAAGAGGAAAGTTGCTATACATAATCACAACTGAACAAATATGTTTATAGTATACATTTAACTCACGGGTTCCTATGTTATGAGTTGTGACCCAAATTGCAGTGGCCAAGGGTTTTCTGTGGGTTTTGGCTGAAACAGTAAAGTAAAGAAAAATAGTGATTTCTTCTGTGTGTGTCCCTACACTCCTGCAGATTCACAGGATGCAGTCCGGAGAATGAAATGTATTGTATCATGGTTTATAGCTTTGCTGAGGTATCTGCACCTATCGATCTGACTTCATCATGGCTTCTGGGTCACTTTAACCTGTATGGGATGGGACAGCCACCTCCAACCTATAACATCCCTAGTTGCCTCTTGTGACATGCATGGATGATAAATGGTGTTGCTATTGTTGGCTCTCTTTTGAGGCCCAGGCAACACACGGGCGAAATGATTGTAAAACAATTGTCATTTTAATCAGTGTCTCAAAGTTGGAATAATATCATACATTTTGTAATATCTTCTTCTTCTGCGTTCATTCTCAAACTCCTGCAGATTAGTAGGATGTAGTCCTGAGAACGGAATGCGTTGTGTCATGGTTTACAGCATTGCTGCGATATCTGCGCCTTTCGGCCGGACACATCCGACTTCAGCATGGCTTTGGGTCACTGACCCTATATGGGATGGGACAGCCAACTCCATCCCATAACCTCCTTAGTCGCCTTTTACGACATGCGTCGAAGGTAAACAGTGTTGCTATTCTTTGCTCCCCTGCAACACACTGGCGATTATGTAATATTAAATATAACTTATGGTAGGTTAGTGATTCATGAGTTCATGCCCTTTGACCCAAATATAACTCATCAAAATGTGAGCAGTTTCTGTGTTCTCGGTTAATAGACTGATGCGACACACACACACATGGTTAACATACGTTGGCAAAAACTCAAATGTAAATTATGAAGACATAATTGTTAACGAGTTACAATATCAAGCTAAACATTAAATATGTCATGTTAACGAGTTACAATATCAAGCTAAACATTAAATATGTCATGTGTTTAAATTGTATTGAATTATATATGCCTCAAATGAAATAGTGGCACATCATACTTCATGCTCCATGGTGGAAATAAAAAAAAAAAATTTGTGTTGGTTACTTGAGAGCCAACGCAGAAGTAGAAGATATTCTGAACAATCTTCGAACGATATAGAATATTTTTTCCATATTGAAAGCCTTATATAAAATGTTTTTGACCATGGGTCACTTTACTTCTAAATAAAATGGGGTTGTGACTCGAGAAAAGTTGAGAACTTATGGTTTAGATGATCTGAAATGTGTTTGCGAAGTATTTATTGAATCAGAGTTTAATTTGTGCGGACAGTAAACATTTAACTGATCTGAGACCTGACATACCAAACGCTTACAGATTCGCCTACAGTGCAGAGAAGCTGATCCTGGAGGTAAGCAATACTTGATGATTTCCTTGATGATGTTCTTGAACAAAGTGTATAATATTTTCAGTACAAGAAGTTCCTCCTCTGTACAGTTCACCTCATGTGTATATACCAGAGAAGCCTAAAGACAAACTAGGATTTGATCAGGCACGTTATGTGTCATTTTGTTGTAGTTTGTATACATAGGATTTGATCAGGCAAGTTATGTGTCATTTTGTTGTAGTTTGTATACGTTTTTTGTTAGATAACATGGTTGGTAAACAATATCATTTTGTTATAGTTTGTATACATTTTTGTTAAATAACTGAAGGTAAACTTTTAGTTTTAAAAGTTGTAAAGGTATTTTATAATATTTATTAAGTTTTTTTTTGGCTGCGTAAAATGTTCATCTTATGGTAAAATTATGCTCCTTTCAGTAGCAAAGTTAATCCAATTCGAGCTTTTAACCATAAAAGCTTAAGTGTGTTTTCAGGGCCTGAAAGGGGAGCTTTTTGTTCTTCAGTCAGATATCAGGTTACAGCGCCAATAGCTACAATGAACTGTGTAATTCGCTTCAGGTCATCCATGGAACCCCTCAAGTCTGGAAGTTCTGCCGTCTCAGTAGGAAAATAAACATATTTTCTCACTCTCTTCTTGGTAGATTTGACAGGCATGAAGGATGTGTTCTGCAGTCTCTGGGCTCAGTCCACAGTTGCACAGGTCTGTCTACAAATTTTCAACTTTCTGAACATGTGACTTCTCAGTCTGTTATGGCCAATTCGTAGTCAAAAGGGGAGCAAAGAATAGCAACACTATTTATCTTCCATATATCTTGTAAGAGGTGACTAATAAGGTTTTAGGATGGTGTTGGTTGTCACATTCCGTATATGGTCAAAGTGACCTAGAAGTCATGCTGAAATCGGATGTGTCAGACCGAAAGGTGCATATAACACAGTCACGCTGTAAACCATGACGCAACACATTCCGTTCTCTAGACTGCATCTTGATAATCTCTAAGAAGTTTGAGAATGAAAGAAGAAGAATGTGGAGGTTGCTGTTCTGATAATCCAGCCACCACGAACTTCGTTAATTAAAAACATTCATACTCATCAGGTAGCATATCCTGTAGCAGTCATCACAGCCTTTCCAAGCTTCTGTCAATCTTGAGCTAGTCTTCCTGCTTCTGTTATTGTCATGTTCAGGTGGTCTTTGATTTCTTGCATCCATCTTCTGGGTCTGTCTCTTGTACGTCTCCCTGGCATCATCCCCTCCATTATGGTCTTCTCTAGGCTGTCTGGTGTTAAAAACTTTATTTATTCATATTTGCAGATATACATGATCAACTTGAAACGACGGCCGGCTAGAAGACTTCGGATGCTGACAGCCTTTGACTACTTGGGGATAGATAGATGCCAAAATTGTGGATGCTGTAGATGGAAAGTTAGTATAAATACCAAATTCTCTCCTGTTATTTGTAATTTTGTTGTAAACTCGCAGTATGACATTCATTAAAAAAGGAGTTTTCACTTTTTCTATTGAGGCGCAGTGGGGAGTATGTGGTTAAGTCTGTATTTTTCATTGACCAACATCATATCTGATCATTGTCCTGCTGGATTTCTAGCAGGATGTAATCCAGAGAATGGAAATGCGCAGTGTCTCCGTTTTATTTGCGCCAATGGCCTGATACATTCGTCTTCGACTGGAAAATTGGTATAAGTTCATAAGTTACATAGTTGACTTTTTAATTCTTGTCTCAACACTCTGTCCATTCTTCAGTCAGCTGTACAAATGTTCCCAAAATATTTAAATTTCTGCACTTGCTTTACTTCAGTAGTTGATCATTTATTTTGATTGTATTGGGTTTTCTGCCTATAAACATTACTTCTGTATTTTCTTTATTGATCTTCATGTTGTGATTGAGGCAGCTTTCATTGAGTAGGTTTATGTGATCTTTCAGCACTTCACTTGAACTGTGGAAAAGGCACTGATGGTCAGCAAAGAGTGGTTCAATTAAGTCATTTGAGTAATGGTAAACGTCTGGTGGTGTTTTACTGTTTTGATAATGTTATCCATATAAATAATAAACAATAATGGTTTGTTAGTCCTGCATTTGTTCTAACTGCAGATGTTACTGGTTTGTCAGTCCTGCATTTGTTCTAACTGCAGATGTTACTGGTTTGTCAGTCCTGCATTTGTTCTAACTGCAGATGTTACTGGTTTGTCAGTCCTGCATTTGTTCTAACTGCAGATGTTACTGGTTTGTCAGTCCTGCATTTGTTCTAACTGCAGATGTTACTGGTTTGTTAGTCCTGCATTTGTTCTAACTGCAGATGTTACTGGTTTGTTAGTCCTGCATTTGTTCTAACCTTCACAGTCATTTTTAAGCCCTTGTGCTTAAAAAAAAAAAGATCACTGACTTTCCTTACAAGTCACCAAGACTTTTTCAGGTTTGTCGCTATATTTCTTATTGGTTACTGTTCAAGTCTTTATCTTAATTAAGAAAATTAAAGGACATAATACCCTTTCACAGCTCGGCAGCCACAACTATTAGAAACGGTCGGTAAATTGCTATTTAAGCCACAATTACTGCTAATCACATGAGGGCTAAATTTAGCGTGACTTGACTAGTCACATAGAAACTGAAGAAAAACAATTGAAATCACCATGTAGAAAACGGGCATTCTGGAAATGATTCTGGATAGCGTGCGGTTTTGGCCGCTCTGAGATTGAGTGTGTTAAAGAGTTATCTGTAATGTATTGATGTTTTTAAAGTGTTATCTGTAATGTATTGATGTTTTTAAAATGTTATCTGTAATGTATTGATGTTTTTAAAGTTTTATCTGTAATGTATTGATGTTTTAAAAGTGTTATCTGTAATGTATTGATGTTTTAAAAGTGTTATCTGTAATGTATTGATGTTTTTAAAGTGTTATCTGTAATGTATTGATGTTTTAAAAGTGTTATCTGTAATGTATTGATGTTTTTAAAGTGTTATCTGTAATGTATTGATGTTTTTAAAGTGTTATCTGTAATGTATTGATGTTTTAAAAGTGTTATCTGTAATGTATTGATGTTTTTAAAGTGTTATCTGTAATGTATTGATGTTTTTAAAGTGTTATCTGTAACGTATTGATGTTTTTCTTACTTGAAGATGATTGCCAGAAACTACCAAAAGATACTGATCTTTGAAGATGATGTTAGGTTTGAGCCCTACTTCCGTAAAAAAATTGTTGGATCTCATGCAGGAATTGGAACAAACTTTCAAAGATTGGGATCTCATGTAAGTAAATTTTTTTTTCTGTGTTCATTCTCAGTTCCTGCAGATTAGCAGGATGTAGTCCGAAGATGGAATATGTTGTGTCAGGCTTACAGCTGTGATGAGATATCTGCATTTTTCAATCTGGCACATCCGACTTCAGCATGACTTTTGGGTCACTGATTCTACATGATGACGCCAACTCCACCGCATAACCTCCTTAAATGCTTCCTATGACACGTATGGAAAGTGTAAACAGTGTTGCTATTCTTTGCTCCTTTTTCGAGCTTCAATAACACATGAATGATGTAGGTAAATGATATTGTGCAAACAATGAACGTCTTGACAGCTGATGCCATTGATGCCGTTTGAACGTCTTGTCTGCAGATACCATTGATGCCGTTTCATAGTCACATGGAGGCACAAAAAATAAGAAGAGCTCTTACACGTTTTTGTGCAATTTGTGGGGAGGGGGTTTCACTTTCCTAATCTTTATTTCATATCCACAAGACTCCATATCTCCACTGTATGCAACTCCATATCTCCACTGTATGCAATACTTTAGAACTGCATATCTCTACTGTATGCAACTCCATATCTCCACTGTATGCAATACTTTAGAACTCCATATCTCCACTGTAACTACTGTATATATATATATATATATATATATATATATAGGGGATGAAAACACTCATTTAAAAAAAAAAAAAATAATAATTTTTAAAACATATTTTCACCCTTAAAAATATTTTTACTCCAAAAAGTTTATATACAAGTATAAAAATATACTTTAAAAAATAAAAAAAGAGAAAAATCATCTTATAAAAACACCCTTCACTTAAAAAAAATTAGTTTTCATAATTTGCGAAATGATGTCTGCTCAAAGCAAAAAATATAAATAATTATCATTAAATAATAAAATAAATAAGCATGCACCAATTTTATAAAAATATAAACAAAAATGTATCTTCTTCTTTTAAAAATCATTCAGAAATTCCCTGAAATGATTTTAGTTTTCTTTAGTTTTCAGTGGATCCTTCATAAAAACTATCCCATTCCAAAAGCAATATTTCCTTTAATAATATTACTAACAATTCCTTTATCAAGTCTTTCTCTGATAGTTGGATTAAAAATATTTAAATCTTGTAACATTTTCTTATCACAGACTTCATTTCTAGTTTTTCTATCTTCATTTTGTCAATAATAGATGCCATGATTCATAGCAGCTTCATCAACTCTATTAATTGGTTTACTCCAAGGTTGTGTTGTAAAATCTGGTGGATTACCATATGGATCTTTTAACCTTTTCTTTACATTAGTTCCAGGATCTGTAAAATTATGACCTGGTAAATGTAATTCAAATGGTAGTTTATTATATTATTTAAATTCCGCCGAAGATGGATGTGTCGGGCCATTGGAGCAAATAAAACGGCGACACAACGCCTTTCCATTCTCTGGACTACATCCTGCTGGAAATCTAGTAGGACAATGGTCCTGCTACAAGAGAATTCAGCAGGAGTTTGAGAATGAAAGCTGAAGAAGAAGAAGATATTTAAATTACCGCCATCATAAACTACTTCTGAAGCTTTAATGAATTTAATTTTTATAGTTCCACAGATTAACACACACATACCCTGTAACATATTTCTATTATTTTTGCTTTTTGAATATTCTAAATCTGAAGTATCTGTTTTCTTTCTACATTTTACACAGTATAACATTTCAGCCATTGCTGTCATTTTATAATAATAAAATGATAGAACAAAGTTCTGATAACGTAGTCAGCATCATCATCAGGTGTCATGCCGACTGGCGTAGGTGATAATTGCTCTCCACAGCTCTCTGTCTACAGTATTATGTATCAAAGTCATTGTTGTTTCCTTGCCATGCCAGGCTGTCAAACTGTCTAATATTTTCTCACCTTGTCTGTCAATTTTGCCTGTTGTGACTATGTTCTCTAAACCTGCCTGTCTCATGAAGTGGCCAAAAAAAAGAAGATTGCCTTTTTCTTATATTGTTGATTAAGGTCTGTTTCGCATTTGACTCTTCCAACACCTCTACATTAGTTTTTCTGTCAGTCCGTGGTATTCTCAGCATTCTTCTGTAGAACCACATCTCTGTTGCCTCTAATTTCCCACTTTCCAGTTTGTTTATTGTCCAAGACTCTCACCCATATGTTAGTATATGGCTTATATAACACTGCAGAACTCTCTTTCTCACCTCTAATGACAAGGTCATATTACATAGTATATTTTTCATTTTTCCGAATTTTGTTTTTTCCTGTCCTATTCTGCTTCTTATTTCTGTTGAACTTCTTTCACCTGCCATAATCCTTGTACCTAAATATTTGAATTGTGCGACCTGTTTTAATACTATATCATTCACTTTGATCTTGCAAGGTGCGTTATTTTGTTTCTTTGAAATAACCATTACTTCTGTTTTCTTGATATTTAAGAAGAGGGGCCTTTCTCTTTAATTTCTGTGACTACTAGATAACCTAGTAGAAATAGATAATATAAAATTACCAAATGAACCTCTTACAAACTTTCAACTATTAAATGCTGTTAAAAAATTAAAAATACCAAATTTTAGAGGTGTATTTATAAGAACAGAACTTAAAGAACAAAAAAATCAAATAAAAAAAGAATGTGGAATAATGAATTTAGATGGCGATTTAACTGATAAAACAAAAGGTACTCATTGGGTTGCATGGTATAAAATACAACTAAAAATAATAATGATAAAATATATTTGGATAGTTTTGGAATTCAACCACCATTAGAATTAATAGATTATCTTCGTGAAATACTAGGAGATATACAATATTTTACTGATCAAATACTTACTTTTAATACAGTAATTTGTGGACATTTATGTTTACAGTTTTTAAAAGAAATAAAGAATTAATTAAAACCAAATGGATAAGTTGTTATTCCATTTTTACATATATTATCTTTTATCATCAAAAGGTGATGATTTATTTCATTTATAAACATTTCATGTTTTTCAGAATTCATAGTATACATTTTGTTATATTGTACTGTGGAATTTAATAAACAGCTTTTATAATCTTCAAATTTTATTTCTTTTTAATTGTTGATTTTGACAACGCCTTTTATTTATTTCTTTTCTTCTTCAACACCTAATGTTTTAAATGAATATGCTTTACTTCCTAATGTTATAAATTATGTCATTGTTTTTCCGTTTAATTCATCTTTAAATTTTCCTACAGATTTTTTATTTGTTTCAGAATATAATGGATGATATTTTGGATAATCATTGTATCTAATTCATCTTTCATATTTTCTAATTCGTTATATAAATCATTAGTATATATGTTTAAAACTAAACTGTCCGTATCTCCATATACAATTTCATTATCTGGAAATTGTTTAGTAAATTTATTATAACAAAACTCATACATCAATAATTTGCTAAGATCAAGAATACACATCCCCAAATAGATTGGTTTGTTAAATTTAATTGATGGTTTAATATTTTGTATTCTAATAAAATTGTTATTAAAAAATATCACGTCTATAAAAGATGGTTTAGAATATAATTTAATTGCCTCCTTTTTATTAGTAACTAGTTTTAAATTAACTCGTTCTCTAATATTTTCCATTGTCTTTCCAAAGAATGAACAATTCATATTTTTTGGTAGATCTTTCTCAGATTCAGATTTTGCTTTCTTTCTTTGTTCTGTGTTAAAATCAATGTATGGTTTCAACCAAGCTTCTTCTTTAAAATAAATAATTCTATGAATTTTGCTTACTTCCATTCCAAGAGATAAATAGAACCTTCAATACTTTAAATGAAGAACATATCTTTCTTAATTTTTAAAATCGAATTGCAATTTGGGAACCTTTCCTAATTTCTCTTCACCCAATAAATTCAATTGATATTGATATAATTCTTTTCTTTTAGTTATTATTCCTTCAGGTGCTAAAGGATATTTAAATATTTTTCTTTTACATTCATTTGTGTATTCTAAATCAACTTCAATTATATATCTTCCTGTGTATCTTATAAACTTTTCAGGGTTTTCCCATCTATAATCTCCTATTGGTAATAGTTGTGACACTGACCATCCATATAAATCATTTGCATCCAAATATTGTAAATAACAATATTTAAGAAATTTACTATCTAATTTTTCTCCTTTTCTTTTTTTCTTTAAAATATCTAAAATATCGTTGCATTCAAAATCTTCAATAATTTTATTTCCATCATCATAATTTGGTGTTTGTTTATAAAATGCTTTTGCCAATCTTTTTCCTAATACTTCTGAAAATCCACCTCTTATTGATTTTTCATACATCAAAATCATATGAGTATCAGATAATAATTATAATTCAACTCCTGTATATTTTAATCCACATTGCCATGTTAATCCAGGTAGAGAGAAACAATAACATGGATCAATTTCATGATATTTTTAATTGAATTCTCTAAATTTCTCACAAGCATCTGCTAGAATTAATACATCTGTTTGTAAATAAATATCATGATAATCTTGAAAAGTTTTACAATTGAATGTTTTCCAAATTTTGTGTGCATGTTCATATTTTCCTTTGTAATTCCTTCTTGTCTAAATGTTGAATAAAATTTTTCAATTAGAGGCAATTGTTTCTTTAAATTTTCTATAGAACCAATATATTCATATGGATAAATTCCCTTGAATGTTCTTTCATTTTTATCATTTAAATATTTTAATGCATTATATTCTTTTTCATTAAAATTCTTATTCAAAAATGTAAAATCTTCATCTAACATTCCTTTAGAAATATTATCAACTGAAGTTGTCAAGAATCTATAACTATCAAGAAATCTTAATTTTCTATCATCATCATCAAGTGTCGTCTCCGCAACGAAGGTTGGCTGCAACGGATCTCCAACATCCCATGTCTGTTGTCTTGGTGGTGCATTCTGCTAGACTGTAACCTGTCCATCTTGTGAAGTTACTCTCCCACTTGTATCTCTGTCTACCTCTTGCTCGCTTCCCTTTGACTTTGCCCTCAAGTAAGGTCTTCAATATGGTGTCATGTCTTTTAATGTGACCAAAATATTTTATTTGCCTGATCTTTATTTCTCTTAGTAGTTCTTTCTTCATATTAAGTGTCTATAGCACCTCTTTATTTGTTTTCTTCTCTTTCCATGATGTTCTCCCTATTCTTCTATATACCCACATCTCAAATGCATCAATTCTGTCTTCTAATTGTTTATTTAGTGTCCATGTTTCTGAGCCATACATTAATATAGAGTAGATATAGCATTTTATAATTCTCATTTTTAACTTGTTTGTAATTTGTTTAGATGTTAATATTTTCCTCATGTCATTGAAGGTACTTTTCAATAAGAACTTCCATATTCAATAGAAATATATTCTTGTAACCTTCTGATCATCGTTTTCATATTTCTTTAATTCTTCTATAATAAATTGAAAATCATGTCTACTTCCATTGTGAAAAAATACTGGAATAATTTAGAATGTTTACCTTCTTTTGTATTACATGATTGGCATGCAGCGCCTCTATATTTTCCATTAAAATGATTATGTTCTCTTATTTTTGTATCAAGTATAATTCTTCTTCTTCTTCTTTCATTCACTTGAAACATGTCTATATCTGTAATTCTGTCTCCTTAATAAAACTCACTGTCTTTTGTAGTTCATACAGTGTCCCATAGAGCTTTGATTCCAGTGTTGTTTCCTCTGGCCAATATGTCTGCCTCAGCATTTCATGCTCAGAACACTCTTGAAGTATATGTTTGGCACTCTGTGCTGCCTGTCCACATGTACACATGGCCGTGTTGCCAATCTTGAACTTTGTATACATGTGACTGCTGAGTCTGTTGTGTCCTGTTCTGAGGTATAGGGCCCGGCACCGTCCCTGCCTGAACGTCTGCCACAAGGCAGGCACCATAACTATTTATAAATACAGACATGTTTCCATTGTGTTTTGTGCGCGGCATCCTGATTATCTGTACGCCTTTTGGCTGGATGCCACCGCCTTCAGCACTCTGCTTACTTGGACCAGACTATCGTCCTGCTTGTGTGGGACTGCCCGACCAGTCTTAGTTTCCAGCCCCCGATGGCTGAACTAAGCCCCATCACCACTTCACGGTGCTGGCCTCGATGGGGTCAAGTATAATAAATTCTTTAGTGCAGATTTCATTACAGTTATGATATTTATGTCCTTTTACTATTATTTTGTTTTATGGAAATTTTTCTTTACATATCTAACATTCTACTTCTTCTGCGTTCATTCTCAAACTCCTACTGGATCCAGCAGGACCATGATCCTACTAGATTTCCAGCAGGATGTAGTCCAGAAAATGGAAATGCGTTGTGTTGCCATTTTATTTGCGCCAATGGCCCAACACATCCGTCTTCGGCGGGATATCTAACATTCAGCTGTGTAAGTTTGCATTTATTGGTTTTTCTATTAAAGTAATTTAATTTCCCATCTATATGTTCGTAATTTCAACAAATTTTTCTTTTGCATCTACACCAGAGTAAAATATATAAACAGATGAAATTATATGAAAATCATCATCATCAGGTGCAAGCCAGCTGGCGTAGGCAGTCATGACTCTCCACAGCTCTCTGTCCACAGTATTATGTATCACGGTCGTTGTTGTTTCCTTGCCGTGCCAGGCTGTCAAACTGTCTAATATTTTCTCACGTATATATGAGGATAATTGAATTCCATGTGATATATTTCTAATGATAAAATAGATACATTTGTGAAATTATGTCTTGAAAAGTTTGAAAAAGAAAATAAAAAACTATATTTCTAGTAATAAACTACCGGTAGATACATTTATGACGTGTTGAAAATTTTCAAAATCAAAAAATATATTTCAAATGATAAACTAGATACATTTATGAAATGTGTTGAAAAGTTTGAAAAAGAAAATCAAATAATTTATTTCTAATGATAAACTAGATACATTTATGAAATGTGTTGAAAAGTTTGAAAAAGAAAATAAAAAAATATATTTCTAGTGATAAACTAGATACATTTATGAATAGTAACGCAAAATGAGGTAAACAGGTTACTCAAACACTTACCTAGCCTATTAATGAAAATATATTTTTAAAAAACATACAATAAAACTAAACAGGACAATTCTCAACGTATCGGCTCAAATTGAACCTTTTTCAAGAGACAAACAACACTGTTGTTTGTCTCTTGAAAAAGGTTCAATTTGAGCCGATACGTTGAGAATTGTCCTGTTTAGTTTTATTGTATGTGTTTTTTAAATATATTTTTATTAATAGGCTAGGTAAGTGTTTGAGTAACCTGTTTACCTCATTTTGCGTTACTATTTGTTCATTAGGTTACTGCGGCACCATCCACTTTGTCGGACACCCTCTGACCATTTGGTTATTTATATACATTTATGAAATGTGTTGAAAAGTTTGAAAATGAAAAAAATATATTTCTAGTGATAAACTATATACACTTATGAAATGTGTTGAAAAGTTTGAAAAAGAAAATAAACAAATATATTTCAAATGATAAACTAGATACATTTATGAAATGTGTTGAAAAGTTTGACAAAGAAAATCAAAAAATATATTTCTAGTGATAAACTACTGGTAGATACATTTATGAGATGTGTTGAAAAGTCTGAAAAAGAAAATCAAAAAATATATTTCTAGTGATAAACTACCGGTAGATACATTTATGAGAAGTGTTGAAAAGTTTCAAAATAAAAAAATACATTTTTAATGATAAACTACAAGAAGCTACATTTATGAAATGTATTGAAAAGTTTGAAAAAGAAAATCAAAAAATATATTTCTAATAATAAACTACTGGTATACATTTATGAAATGTGTTGAAACGTTTGAAAAATAAATCAAAAAATATATTTCTAGTGATACTCTACCGGTAGATACATTTATGAGATGTATTGAACAGTTTGAAAATCAAAAAAATATATTTCTAATGATAAACTAGGTACATTTATGAGATGTGTTGAACAGTTTGAAAAAGTAAATAAAAAATATATTTCTAATGATAAACTAGATACATTTATGAAATGTGTTGAAAAGTTTGGAAAAGAAAATAAAAAAATATATTTCTAGTGATAAACTAGATACATTTATGAAATGTGTTGAAAAGTTTAAAATTTAAACAAAACATATTTCTAATGATAAACTATATACATTTATGAAATGTGTTGAAAAGTTTGAAAAAGAAAATGAAAAGATATATTTCTAGTGATAATCTACCGGTAGATACATTTATGAGATGTATTGAAAAATTTGAAAAAGAAAATGATAAAAAAATTTCTAATAATAAACTACCGGTAGATACATTTATGAAATGTGTTGAAAAGTTTCAAAATCAAAAAAATATTTCTAATGATAAATTAGATACATTTATGAAATGAGGTTGAAAAATTTGAAAAAGAAAATTAAATAAAAATTTCTATTGATACACTATATACACTTATGAAATGTGTTGAAAAGTTTGAAAATCAAAAAAATATATTTCTAATGATAAACTAGATACATTTATGAAATGTGTTGAAAAGTTTGGAAAAGAAAAGAAAAAAAATATATTTCTAGTGATAAACTATATACATTTATTAAATATGTTGAAAAGTTTGAACAAGAAAATAAAAATATTTCTAATGATAAACTATATTCATTTATGAAATGTGTTGAAAAGTTTCAAAATAAAATAAAAAGATATATTTCTAGTGATCATCTATCGGTAGATACATTTATGAGATGTGTTGAAAAGATTGAAAAAGAAAATAAAAAAAATATATTTCTAATGAGAAACTACCGGTAGATACATTTATGAGATGTGTTGAAAAGTTTGAAAAAGAAAATAAAAAATATATTTCTAATGATAAACTAGATACATTTATGAAATGTATTGAAAAGTTTCAAAATCAAAGAAATAAATTTCCATTGATACACTATATACACTTATGAAATGTGTTGAAAAGTTTGAAAAAGGAAATGAAAAAATAAATTTCTATTGATCAACTATATACACTTATGAAATGTGTTGAAAAGTTTGGAAAAGAAAATCAAAAAATATATTTCTAGTGATAAACTATATACATTTATGAAATGTGTTGAAAAGTATCAAAATCAAAAAATATATTTTAATTATAACTAGATACATTTATGAGATGTGTTGAAACGTTTGAAAAATAAAATCAAAAAATATATTTCTAGCGATACTCTACCGGTAGATACATTTATGAGATGTGTTGAAAAGTTTGAAAAAGAAAATCAAAAATATATTTCTAATGATAAACTAGATACATTTATGAAATGTGTTGAAAAGTTTGGAAAAGAAAATCAAAAAATATATTTCTAGTGATAAACTAGATACATTTATGAAATGTGTTGAAAAGTTTAAAATTTAAACAAAATATATTTCTAATGATACACTATATACATTTATGAAATGTGTTGAAAAGTTTGAAAAAGAAAATGAAAAGATATATTTCTAGTGATAATCTAGATACATTTATGAATAGTAACGCAAAATGAGGTAAACAGGTTACTCAAACACTTACCTAGCCTATTAATGAAAATATATTTTTAAAAAACATACAATAAAACTAAACAGGACAATTCTCAACGTATCGGCTCAAATTGAACCTTTTTCAAGAGACAAACAACACTGTTGTTTGTCTCTTGAAAAAGGTTCAATTTGAGCCGATACGTTGAGAATTGTCCTGTTTAGTTTTATTGTATGTGTTTTTTAAATATATTTTTATTAATAGGCTAGGTAAGTGTTTGAGTAACCTGTTTACCTCATTTTGCGTTACTATTTGTTCATTAGGTTACTGCGGCACCATCCACTTTGTCGGACACCCTCTGACCATTTGGTTATTTATATACATTTATGAAATGTGTTGAAAAGTTTGAAAATGAAAAAAATATATTTCTAGTGATAAACTATATACACTTATGAAATGTGTTGAAAAGTTTGAAAAAGAAAATAAACAAATATATTTCAAATGATAAACTAGATACATTTATGAAATGTGTTGAAAAGTTTGACAAAGAAAATCAAAAAATATATTTCTAGTGATAAACTACTGGTAGATACATTTATGAGATGTGTTGAAAAGTCTGAAAAAGAAAATCAAAAAATATATTTCTAGTGATAAACTACCGGTAGATACATTTATGAGAAGTGTTGAAAAGTTTCAAAATAAAAAAATACATTTTTAATGATAAACTACAAGAAGCTACATTTATGAAATGTATTGAAAAGTTTGAAAAAGAAAATCAAAAAATATATTTCTAATAATAAACTACTGGTATACATTTATGAAATGTGTTGAAAAGTATCAATATCAAAAAATATATTTCTAATCATAAACTAGATACATTTATGAAATGTGTTGATAAGTTTGAAAAAGAAAATCAAAAAATATATTTCTAATGATAAACTAGATACATTTATGAAATGTGTTGAAACGTTTGAAAAATAAATCAAAAAATATATTTCTAGTGATACTCTACCGGTAGATACATTTATGAGATGTATTGAACAGTTTGAAAATCAAAAAAATATATTTCTAATGATAAACTAGGTACATTTATGAGATGTGTTGAACAGTTTGAAAAAGTAAATAAAAAATATATTTCTAATGATAAACTAGATACATTTATGAAATGTGTTGAAAAGTTTGGAAAAGAAAATAAAAATATATATTTCTAGTGATAAACTAGATACATTTATGAATAGTAACGCAAAATGAGGTAAACAGGTTACTCAAACACTTACCTAGCCTATTAATGAAAATATATACTGTTGTTTGTCTCTTGAAAAAGGTTCAATTTGAGCCGATACGTTGAGAATTGTCCTGTTTAGTTTTATTGTATGTTTTTTTAAAATATATTTTTATTAATAGGCTAGGTAAGTGTTTGAGTAACCTGTTTACCTCATTTTGCGTTACTATTTGTTCATTAGGTTACTGCGGCACCATCCACTTTGTCGGACACCCTCTGACCATTTGGTTATTTATATACATTTATGAAATGTGTTGAAAAGTTTGAAAATGAAAAAAATATATTTCTAGTGATAAACTATATACACTTATGAAATGTGTTGAAAAGTTTGAAAAAGAAAATAAACAAATATATTTCAAATGATAAACTAGATACATTTATGAAATGTGTTGAAAAGTTTGACAAAGAAAATCAAAAAATATATTTCTAGTGATAAACTACTGGTAGATACATTTATGAGATGTGTTGAAAAGTCTGAAAAAGAAAATCAAAAAATATATTTCTAGTGATAAACTACCGGTAGATACATTTATGAGAAGTGTTGAAAAGTTTCAAAATAAAAAAATACATTTTTAATGATAAACTACAAGAAGCTACATTTATGAAATGTATTGAAAAGTTTGAAAAAGAAAATCAAAAAATATATTTCTAATGATAAACTAGATACATTTATGAAATGTGTTGAAACGTTTGAAAAATAAATCAAAAAATATATTTCTAGTGATACTCTACCGGTAGATACATTTATGAGATGTATTGAACAGTTTGAAAATCAAAAAAATATATTTCTAATGATAAACTAGGTACATTTATGAGATGTGTTGAACAGTTTGAAAAAGTAAATAAAAAATATATTTCTAATGATAAACTAGATACATTTATGAAATGTGTTGAAAAGTTTGGAAAAGAAAATAAAAAAATATATTTCTAGTGATAAACTAGATACATTTATGAAATGTGTTGAAAAGTTTAAAATTTAAACAAAACATATTTCTAATGATAAACTATATACATTTATGAAATGTGTTGAAAAGTTTGAAAAAGAAAATGAAAAGATATATTTCTAGTGATAATCTACCGGTAGATACATTTATGAGATGTATTGAAAAATTTGAAAAAGAAAATGATAAAAAAATTTCTAATAATAAACTACCGGTAGATACATTTATGAAATGTGTTGAAAAGTTTCAAAATCAAAAAAATATTTCTAATGATAAATTAGATACATTTATGAAATGAGGTTGAAAAATTTGAAAAAGAAAATTAAATAAAAATTTCTATTGATACACTATATACACTTATGAAATGTGTTGAAAAGTTTGAAAATCAAAAAAATATATTTCTAATGATAAACTAGATACATTTATGAAATGTGTTGAAAAGTTTGGAAAAGAAAAGAAAAAAAATATATTTCTAGTGATAAACTATATACATTTATTAAATATGTTGAAAAGTTTGAACAAGAAAATAAAAATATTTCTAATGATAAACTATATTCATTTATGAAATGTGTTGAAAAGTTTCAAAATAAAATAAAAAGATATATTTCTAGTGATCATCTATCGGTAGATACATTTATGAGATGTGTTGAAAAGATTGAAAAAGAAAATAAAAAAAATATATTTCTAATGAGAAACTACCGGTAGATACATTTATGAGATGTGTTGAAAAGTTTGAAAAAGAAAATAAAAAATATATTTCTAATGATAAACTAGATACATTTATGAAATGTATTGAAAAGTTTCAAAATCAAAGAAATAAATTTCCATTGATACACTATATACACTTATGAAATGTGTTGAAAAGTTTGAAAAAGGAAATGAAAAAATAAATTTCTATTGATCAACTATATACACTTATGAAATGTGTTGAAAAGTTTGGAAAAGAAAATCAAAAAATATATTTCTAGTGATAAACTATATACATTTATGAAATGTGTTGAAAAGTATCAAAATCAAAAAATATATTTTAATTATAACTAGATACATTTATGAGATGTGTTGAAACGTTTGAAAAATAAAATCAAAAAATATATTTCTAGCGATACTCTACCGGTAGATACATTTATGAGATGTGTTGAAAAGTTTGAAAAAGAAAATCAAAAATATATTTCTAATGATAAACTAGATACATTTATGAAATGTGTTGAAAAGTTTGGAAAAGAAAATCAAAAAATATATTTCTAGTGATAAACTAGATACATTTATGAAATGTGTTGAAAAGTTTAAAATTTAAACAAAATATATTTCTAATGATACACTATATACATTTATGAAATGTGTTGAAAAGTTTGAAAAAGAAAATGAAAAGATATATTTCTAGTGATAATCTACCGGTAGATACATTTATGAGATGTATTGAAAAGTTTGAAAAAGAAAATCAAAAAATATATTTCTAATGAGAAACTACCGGTAGATACATTTATGAGATGTGTTGAAAAGTTTCAAAATTAAAAAATATATTTCTAATGATAAACTAGATACATTTATGAGATGTGTTGAAAAGTTTGAAAAATAAAATAAAAAAAATATATTTCTAATGATAAACTATATTCAGTTATGAAATGTGTTGAAAAGTTTGAACAAGAAAATACAAAAAAAATATTCTTAATGATAAACTATATACATTTATGAAATGTGTTGAAAAGTTTGGAAAAGAAAATGAAAAGATACATTTCTAGTGATAATCTACTGGTAGATACATTTATGAGATGTATTGAAAAGTTTGAAAAAGAAAATCAAAAAATATATTTCTAATAATAAACTACTGGTATCATTAATAAACAAATAATAAACAAATGTATCATTTATGAAATGTGTTGAAAAGTTTGAAAAAGAAAATCAAAAAATATATTTCTAATAATAAACTACTGGTAGATACATTTATGAAATGTGTTGAAAAGTTTCAAAATTAAAAAATATATTTCTAATGATAAACTAGAAACATTTATGAGATGTGTTGAAAAGTTTGAAAAAGAAAATTAAAAAAAAATATTTCTAGTGATAAACTATATACATTTATTAAATATGTTGAAAAGTTTGAACAAGAAAATTAAAAAAAAATATTTCTAATAATAAACTATATTCATTTATGAAATGTGTTGAAAAGTTTCAAAATAAAATAAAAAGATATATTTCTAGTGATCATCTATCAGTAGATACATTTATGAGATGTGTTGAAAAGATTGAAAAAGAAAATAAAAAAAATATATTTCTAATGAGAAACTACCGGTAGATACATTTATGAGATGTGTTGAAAAGTTTGAAAAAGAAAATAAAAAATATATTTCTAATGATAAACTAGATACATTTATGAAATGTATTGAAAAGTTTCAAAATCAAAGAAATAAATTTCCATTGATACACTATATACACTTATGAAATGTGTTGAAAAGTTTGAAAAAGAAAATGAAAAAATAAATTTCTATTGATCAACTATATACACTTATGAAATGTGTTGAAAAGTTTGGAAAAGAAAATCAAAAAATATATTTCTAGTGATAAACTATATACATTTATGAAATGTGTTGAAAAGTATCAAAATCAAAAAATATATTTCTAATGATAACTAGATACATTTATGAGATGTGTTGAAAAGTTTGAAAAAGAAAATCAAAAATATATTTCTAATGATAAACTAGATACATTTATGAAATGTGTTGAAAAGTTTGGAAAAGAAAATCAAAAAATATATTTCTAGTGATAAACTAGATACATTTATGAAATGTGTTGAAAAGTTTAAAATTTAAACAAAATATATTTCTAATGATACACTATATACATTTATGAAATGTGTTGAAAAGTTTGAAAAAGAAAATGAAAAGATATATTTCTAGTGATAATCTACCGGTAGATACATTTATGAGATGTATTGAAAAGTTTGAAAAAGAAAATCAAAAAATATATTTCTAATAATAAACTACTGGTAGATACATTTATGAAATGTGTTGAAAAGTTTCAAAATTAAAAAATATATTTCTAATGATAAATTAGATACATTTATGAAATGAGGTTGAAAAATTTGAAAAAGAAAATTAAATAAAAATTTCTATTGATACACTATATACACTTATGAAATGTGTTGAAAAGTTTGAAAATCAAAAAAATATATTTCTAATGATAAACTAGATACATTTATGAAATGTGTTGAAAAGTTTGAAAAAGAAAAACAAAAAAAATTATTTCTAGTGATAAATTATATACATTTATTAAATATGTTGAAAAGTTTGAACAAGAAAATTAAAAAAAAATATTTCTAATAATAAACTATATTCATTTATGAAATGTGTAGAAAAGTTTGAAAAAGAAAATAAAAAGATATATTTCTAGTGATCATCTATTGGTAGATACATTTATGAGATGTGTTGAAAAAATTGAAAAAGAAAATAAAAAAAATATATTTCTAATGAGAAACTACCGGTAGATACATTTATGAGATGTGTTGAAAAGTTTGAAAAAGAAAATAAAAAAATATATTTTTAATGATAAACTAGATACATTTATGAAATGTATTAAAAAGTTTCAAAATCAAAGAAATAAATTTCTATTCATCAACTATATAGACTTATGAAATGTGTTGAAAAGTTCAGAAAAGAAAATCAAAAAATATATTTCTAGTGATAAACTATATACATTTATGAAATGTGTTGAAAAGTTTGAAAAAGAAAATGAAAAGATATATTTCTAATGATAAACTAGATACATTTATGAAATGTATTGAAAAGTTTCAAAATCAAAGAAATAAATTTCTATTGATACACTATATACACTTATGAAATGTGTTGAAAAGTTTGAAAAAGAAAATCAAAAAATAAATTTCTATTGATCATCTATATACACTTATGAAATGTGTTGAAAAGTTTGGAAAAGAAAATCAAAAAATATATTTCTAGTGATAAACTATATACATTTATGAAATGTGTTGAAAAGTATCAAAATCAAAAAATATATTTCGAATGATAAACTAGATACATTTATGAGATGTGTTGAAACGTTTGAAAAATAAAATCAAAAAATATATTTCTAGCGATACTCTACCGGTAGATACATTTATGAGATGTGTTGAAAAGTTTGAAAAAGAAAATCAAAAATATATTTCTAATGATAAACTAGATACATTTATGAAATGTGTTGAAAAGTTTGGAAAAGAAAATCAAAAAATATATTTCTAGTGATAAACTAGATACATTTATGAAATGTGTTGAAAAGTTTAAAATTTAAACAAAATATATTTCTAATGATACACTATATACATTTATGAAATGTGTTGAAAAGTTTGAAAAAGAAAATGAAAAGATATATTTCTAGTGATAATCTACCGGTAGATACATTTATGAGATGTATTGAAAAGTTTGAAAAAGAAAATCAAAAAATATATTTCTAATAATAAACTACTGGTATCATTAATAAACAAATAATAAACAAATGTATCATTTATGAAATGTGTTGAAAAGTTTCAAAATCAAAAAAAAATATTTCTAATGATAAATTAGATACATTTATGAAATGTGTTGAAAAGTTTGAAAAAGAAAATCAAAAAATATATTTCTAATAATAAACTACTGGTAGATACATTTATGAAATGTGTTGAAAAGTTTCAAAATTAAAAAATATATTTCTAATGATAAACTAGAAACATTTATGAGATGTGTTGAAAAGTTTGAAAAAGAAAATAAAAAAAAAATATTTCTAGTGATAAACTATATACATTTATAAAATATGTTGAAAAGTTTGAACAAGAAAATTAAAAAAAAATATTTCTAATGATAAACTATATTCATTTATGAAATGTGTTGAAAAGTTTGAAAAAGAAAATAAAAAGATATATTTCTAGTGATCATCTATCGGTAGATACATTTATGAGATGTGTTGAAAAGATTGAAAAAGAAAATAAAAAAAATATATTTCTAATGAGAAACTACCGGTAGATACATTTATGAGATGTGTTGAAAAGTTTGAAAAAGAAAATAAAAAAATATATTTCTAATGATAAACTAGATACATTTATGAAATGTATTGAAAAGTTTCAAAATCAAAGAAATAAATTTCTATTGATCAACTATATAGACTTATGAAATGTGTTGAAAAGTTTTGAAAAGAAAATCAAAAAATATATTTCTAGTGATAAACTATATACATTTATGAAATGTGTTGAAAAGTTTGAAAAAGAAAAAAATATATTTCTAATGATAAACTAGATACATTTATGAAATGTGTTGAAAAATTTGGAAAAGAAAATAAAAAAATATATTTCTAGTGATAAACTAGATACATTTATTAAATATGTTGAAAAGTTTGAACAAGAAGATTAAAAAAAAATATTTCTAATGATAAACTATATTAATTTATGAAATGTGTTGAAAAGTTTGAAAAAGAAAATAAAAAGATATATTTCTAGTGATCATATATCGGTAGATACATTTATGAGATGTGTTGAAAAGATTGAAAAAGAAAATTTTAAAAATATATTTCTAATGAGAAACTACCGGTAGATACATTTATGAGATGTGTTGAAAAGTTTCAAAATTAAAAAATATATTTCTAATGATAAACTAGATACATTTATGAGATGTGTTGAAAAGTTTGGAAAAGAAAATCAAAAAATATATTTCTAGTGATAAACTATATACATTTATGAAATGTGTTGAAAAGTATCAAAATCAAAAAATATATTTCTAATGATAAACTAGATACATTTATGAGATGTGTTGAAACGTTTGAAAAATAAAATCAAAAAATATATTTCTAGCGATACTCTACCGGTAGATACATTTATGAGATGTGTTGAAAAGTTTGAAAAAGAAAATAAAAAATATATTTCTAATGATAAACTAGATACATTTATGAAATGTGTTAAAAAGTTTGGAAAAGAAAATCAAAAAATATATTTCTAGTGATAAACTAGATACATTTATGAAATGTGTTGAAAAGTTTAAAATTTAAACAAAATATATTTCTAATGATACACTATATACATTTATGAAATGTGTTGAAAAGTTTGACAAAGAAAATCAAAAAATATATTTCTAGTGATAAACTACTGGTAGATACATTTATGAGATGTGTTGAAAAGTCTGAAAAAGAAAATCAAAAAATATATTTCTAGTGATAAACTACCGGTAGATACATTTATGAGAAGTGTTGAAAAGTTTCAAAATAAAAAAATACATTTTTAATGATAAACTACAAGAAGCTACATTTATGAAATGTATTGAAAAGTTTGAAAAATAAATCAAAAAATATATTTCTAGTGATACTCTACCGGTAGATACATTTATGAGATGTATTGAACAGTTTGAAAATCAAAAAAATATATTTCTAATGATAAACTAGGTACATTTATGAGATGTGTTGAACAGTTTGAAAAAGTAAATAAAAAATATATTTCTAATGATAAACTAGATACATTTATGAAATGTGTTGAAAAGTTTGGAAAAGAAAATAAAAAAATATATTTCTAGTGATAAACTAGATACATTTATGAAATGTGTTGAAAAGTTTAAAATTTAAACAAAACATATTTCTAATGATAAACTATATACATTTATGAAATGTGTTGAAAAGTTTGAAAAAGAAAATGAAAAGATATATTTCTAGTGATAATCTACCGGTAGATACATTTATGAGATGTATTGAAAAATTTGAAAAAGAAAATGATAAAAAAATTTCTAATAATAAACTACCGGTAGATACATTTATGAAATGTGTTGAAAAGTTTCAAAATCAAAAAAATATTTCTAATGATAAATTAGATACATTTATGAAATGAGGTTGAAAAATTTGAAAAAGAAAATTAAATAAAAATTTCTATTGATACACTATATACACTTATGAAATGTGTTGAAAAGTTTGAAAATCAAAAAAATATATTTCTAATGATAAACTAGATACATTTATGAAATGTGTTGAAAAGTTTGGAAAAGAAAAGAAAAAGATATATTTCTAGTGATCATCTATCGGTAGATACATTTATGAGATGTGTTGAAAAGATTGAAAAAGAAAATAAAAAAAATATATTTCTAATGAGAAACTACCGGTAGATACATTTATGAGATGTGTTGAAAAGTTTGAAAAAGAAAATAAAAAATATATTTCTAATGATAAACTAGATACATTTATGAAATGTATTGAAAAGTTTCAAAATCAAAGAAATAAATTTCCATTGATACACTATATACACTTATGAAATGTGTTGAAAAGTTTGAAAAAGGAAATGAAAAAATAAATTTCTATTGATCAACTATATACACTTATGAAATGTGTTGAAAAGTTTGGAAAAGAAAATCAAAAAATATATTTCTAGTGATAAACTATATACATTTATGAAATGTGTTGAAAAGTATCAAAATCAAAAAATATATTTTAATTATAACTAGATACATTTATGAGATGTGTTGAAACGTTTGAAAAATAAAATCAAAAAATATATTTCTAGCGATACTCTACCGGTAGATACATTTATGAGATGTGTTGAAAAGTTTGAAAAAGAAAATCAAAAATATATTTCTAATGATAAACTAGATACATTTATGAAATGTGTTGAAAAGTTTGGAAAAGAAAATCAAAAAATATATTTCTAGTGATAAACTAGATACATTTATGAAATGTGTTGAAAAGTTTAAAATTTAAACAAAATATATTTCTAATGATACACTATATACATTTATGAAATGTGTTGAAAAGTTTGAAAAAGAAAATGAAAAGATATATTTCTAGTGATAATCTACCGGTAGATACATTTATGAGATGTATTGAAAAGTTTGAAAAAGAAAATCAAAAAATATATTTCTAATGAGAAACTACCGGTAGATACATTTATGAGATGTGTTGAAAAGTTTCAAAATTAAAAAATATATTTCTAATGATAAACTAGATACATTTATGAGATGTGTTGAAAAGTTTGAAAAATAAAATAAAAAAAATATTTTTCTAATGATAAACTATATTCAGTTATGAAATGTGTTGAAAAGTTTGAACAAGAAAATACAAAAAAAATATTCTTAATGATAAACTATATACATTTATGAAATGTGTTGAAAAGTTTGGAAAAGAAAATGAAAAGATACATTTCTAGTGATAATCTACTGGTAGATACATTTATGAGATGTATTGAAAAGTTTGAAAAAGAAAATCAAAAAATATATTTCTAATAATAAACTACTGGTATCATTAATAAACAAATAATAAACAAATGTATCATTTATGAAATGTGTTGAAAAGTTTGAAAAAGAAAATCAAAAAATATATTTCTAATAATAAACTACTGGTAGATACATTTATGAAATGTGTTGAAAAGTTTCAAAATTAAAAAATATATTTCTAATGATAAACTAGAAACATTTATGAGATGTGTTGAAAAGTTTGAAAAAGAAAATTAAAAAAAAATATTTCTAGTGATAAACTATATACATTTATTAAATATGTTGAAAAGTTTGAACAAGAAAATTTAAAAAAAATATTTCTAATAATAAACTATATTCATTTATGAAATGTGTTGAAAAGTTTCAAAATAAAATAAAAAGATATATTTCTAGTGATCATCTATCAGTAGATACATTTATGAGATGTGTTGAAAAGATTGAAAAAGAAAATAAAAAAAATATATTTCTAATGAGAAACTACCGGTAGATACATTTATGAGATGTGTTGAAAAGTTTGAAAAAGAAAATAAAAAATATATTTCTAATGATAAACTAGATACATTTATGAAATGTATTGAAAAGTTTCAAAATCAAAGAAATAAATTTCCATTGATACACTATATACACTTATGAAATGTGTTGAAAAGTTTGAAAAAGAAAATGAAAAAATAAATTTCTATTGATCAACTATATACACTTATGAAATGTGTTGAAAAGTTTGGAAAAGAAAATCAAAAAATATATTTCTAGTGATAAACTATATACATTTATGAAATGTGTTGAAAAGTATCAAAATCAAAAAATATATTTCTAATGATAACTAGATACATTTATGAGATGTGTTGAAACGTTTGAAAAATAAAATCAAAAAATATATTTCTAGCGATACTCTACCGGTAGATACATTTATGAGATGTGTTGAAAAGTTTGAAAAAGAAAATCAAAAATATATTTCTAATGATAAACTAGATACATTTATGAAATGTGTTGAAAAGTTTGGAAAAGAAAATCAAAAAATATATTTCTAGTGATAAACTAGATACATTTATGAAATGTGTTGAAAAGTTTAAAATTTAAACAAAATATATTTCTAATGATACACTATATACATTTATGAAATGTGTTGAAAAGTTTGAAAAAGAAAATGAAAAGATATATTTCTAGTGATAATCTACCGGTAGATACATTTATGAGATGTATTGAAAAGTTTGAAAAAGAAAATCAAAAAATATATTTCTAATAATAAACTACTGGTAGATACATTTATGAAATGTGTTGAAAAGTTTCAAAATTAAAAAATATATTTCTAATGATAAATTAGATACATTTATGAAATGAGGTTGAAAAATTTGAAAAAGAAAATTAAATAAAAATTTCTATTGATACACTATATACACTTATGAAATGTGTTGAAAAGTTTGAAAATCAAAAAAATATATTTCTAATGATAAACTAGATACATTTATGAAATGTGTTGAAAAGTTTGAAAAAGAAAAACAAAAAAAATTATTTCTAGTGATAAATTATATACATTTATTAAATATGTTGAAAAGTTTGAACAAGAAAATTAAAAAAAAATATTTCTAATAATAAACTATATTCATTTATGAAATGTGTAGAAAAGTTTGACAAAGAAAATCAAAAAATATATTTCTAGTGATAAACTACTGGTAGATACATTTATGAGATGTGTTGAAAAGTCTGAAAAAGAAAATCAAAAAATATATTTCTAGTGATAAACTACCGGTAGATACATTTATGAGAAGTGTTGAAAAGTTTCAAAATAAAAAAATACATTTTTAATGATAAACTACAAGAAGCTACATTTATGAAATGTATTGAAAAGTTTGAAAAAGAAAATCAAAAAATATATTTCTAATGATAAACTAGATACATTTATGAAATGTGTTGAAACGTTTGAAAAATAAATCAAAAAATATATTTCTAGTGATACTCTACCGGTAGATACATTTATGAGATGTATTGAACAGTTTGAAAATCAAAAAAATATATTTCTAATGATAAACTAGGTACATTTATGAGATGTGTTGAACAGTTTGAAAAAGTAAATAAAAAATATATTTCTAATGATAAACTAGATACATTTATGAAATGTGTTGAAAAGTTTGGAAAAGAAAATAAAAAAATATATTTCTAGTGATAAACTAGATACATTTATGAAATGTGTTGAAAAGTTTAAAATTTAAACAAAACATATTTCTAATGATAAACTATATACATTTATGAAATGTGTTGAAAAGTTTGAAAAAGAAAATGAAAAGATATATTTCTAGTGATAATCTACCGGTAGATACATTTATGAGATGTATTGAAAAATTTGAAAAAGAAAATGATAAAAAAATTTCTAATAATAAACTACCGGTAGATACATTTATGAAATGTGTTGAAAAGTTTCAAAATCAAAAAAATATTTCTAATGATAAATTAGATACATTTATGAAATGAGGTTGAAAAATTTGAAAAAGAAAATTAAATAAAAATTTCTATTGATACACTATATACACTTATGAAATGTGTTGAAAAGTTTGAAAATCAAAAAAATATATTTCTAATGATAAACTAGATACATTTATGAAATGTGTTGAAAAGTTTGGAAAAGAAAAGAAAAAAAATATATTTCTAGTGATAAACTATATACATTTATTAAATATGTTGAAAAGTTTGAACAAGAAAATAAAAATATTTCTAATGATAAACTATATTCATTTATGAAATGTGTTGAAAAGTTTCAAAATAAAATAAAAAGATATATTTCTAGTGATCATCTATCGGTAGATACATTTATGAGATGTGTTGAAAAGATTGAAAAAGAAAATAAAAAAAATATATTTCTAATGAGAAACTACCGGTAGATACATTTATGAGATGTGTTGAAAAGTTTGAAAAAGAAAATAAAAAATATATTTCTAATGATAAACTAGATACATTTATGAAATGTATTGAAAAGTTTCAAAATCAAAGAAATAAATTTCCATTGATACACTATATACACTTATGAAATGTGTTGAAAAGTTTGAAAAAGGAAATGAAAAAATAAATTTCTATTGATCAACTATATACACTTATGAAATGTGTTGAAAAGTTTGGAAAAGAAAATCAAAAAATATATTTCTAGTGATAAACTATATACATTTATGAAATGTGTTGAAAAGTATCAAAATCAAAAAATATATTTTAATTATAACTAGATACATTTATGAGATGTGTTGAAACGTTTGAAAAATAAAATCAAAAAATATATTTCTAGCGATACTCTACCGGTAGATACATTTATGAGATGTGTTGAAAAGTTTGAAAAAGAAAATCAAAAATATATTTCTAATGATAAACTAGATACATTTATGAAATGTGTTGAAAAGTTTGGAAAAGAAAATCAAAAAATATATTTCTAGTGATAAACTAGATACATTTATGAAATGTGTTGAAAAGTTTAAAATTTAAACAAAATATATTTCTAATGATACACTATATACATTTATGAAATGTGTTGAAAAGTTTGAAAAAGAAAATGAAAAGATATATTTCTAGTGATAATCTACCGGTAGATACATTTATGAGATGTATTGAAAAGTTTGAAAAAGAAAATCAAAAAATATATTTCTAATGAGAAACTACCGGTAGATACATTTATGAGATGTGTTGAAAAGTTTCAAAATTAAAAAATATATTTCTAATGATAAACTAGATACATTTATGAGATGTGTTGAAAAGTTTGAAAAATAAAATAAAAAAAATATATTTCTAATGATAAACTATATTCAGTTATGAAATGTGTTGAAAAGTTTGAACAAGAAAATACAAAAAAAATATTCTTAATGATAAACTATATACATTTATGAAATGTGTTGAAAAGTTTGGAAAAGAAAATGAAAAGATACATTTCTAGTGATAATCTACTGGTAGATACATTTATGAGATGTATTGAAAAGTTTGAAAAAGAAAATCAAAAAATATATTTCTAATAATAAACTACTGGTATCATTAATAAACAAATAATAAACAAATATATCATTTATGAAATGTGTTGAAAAGTTTGAAAAAGAAAATCAAAAAATATATTTCTAATAATAAACTACTGGTAGATACATTTATGAAATGTGTTGAAAAGTTTCAAAATTAAAAAATATATTTCTAATGATAAACTAGAAACATTTATGAGATGTGTTGAAAAGTTTGAAAAAGAAAATTAAAAAAAAATATTTCTAGTGATAAACTATATACATTTATTAAATATGTTGAAAAGTTTGAACAAGAAAATTAAAAAAAAATATTTCTAATAATAAACTATATTCATTTATGAAATGTGTTGAAAAGTTTCAAAATAAAATAAAAAGATATATTTCTAGTGATCATCTATCAGTAGATACATTTATGAGATGTGTTGAAAAGATTGAAAAAGAAAATAAAAAAAATATATTTCTAATGAGAAACTACCGGTAGATACATTTATGAGATGTGTTGAAAAGTTTGAAAAAGAAAATAAAAAATATATTTCTAATGATAAACTAGATACATTTATGAAATGTATTGAAAAGTTTCAAAATCAAAGAAATAAATTTCCATTGATACACTATATACACTTATGAAATGTGTTGAAAAGTTTGAAAAAGAAAATGAAAAAATAAATTTCTATTGATCAACTATATACACTTATGAAATGTGTTGAAAAGTTTGGAAAAGAAAATCAAAAAATATATTTCTAGTGATAAACTATATACATTTATGAAATGTGTTGAAAAGTATCAAAATCAAAAAATATATTTCTAATGATAACTAGATACATTTATGAGATGTGTTGAAACGTTTGAAAAATAAAATCAAAAAATATATTTCTAGCGATACTCTACCGGTAGATACATTTATGAGATGTGTTGAAAAGTTTGAAAAAGAAAATCAAAAATATATTTCTAATGATAAACTAGATACATTTATGAAATGTGTTGAAAAGTTTGGAAAAGAAAATCAAAAAATATATTTCTAGTGATAAACTAGATACATTTATGAAATGTGTTGAAAAGTTTAAAATTTAAACAAAATATATTTCTAATGATACACTATATACATTTATGAAATGTGTTGAAAAGTTTGAAAAAGAAAATGAAAAGATATATTTCTAGTGATAATCTACCGGTAGATACATTTATGAGATGTATTGAAAAGTTTGAAAAAGAAAATCAAAAAATATATTTCTAATAATAAACTACTGGTAGATACATTTATGAAATGTGTTGAAAAGTTTCAAAATTAAAAAATATATTTCTAATGATAAATTAGATACATTTATGAAATGAGGTTGAAAAATTTGAAAAAGAAAATTAAATAAAAATTTCTATTGATACACTATATACACTTATGAAATGTGTTGAAAAGTTTGAAAATCAAAAAAATATATTTCTAATGATAAACTAGATACATTTATGAAATGTGTTGAAAAGTTTGAAAAAGAAAAACAAAAAAAATTATTTCTAGTGATAAATTATATACATTTATTAAATATGTTGAAAAGTTTGAACAAGAAAATTAAAAAAAAATATTTCTAATAATAAACTATATTCATTTATGAAATGTGTAGAAAAGTTTGACAAAGAAAATCAAAAAATATATTTCTAGTGTTAAACTACTGGTAGATACATTTATGAGATGTGTTGAAAAGTCTGAAAAAGAAAATCAAAAAATATATTTCTAGTGATAAACTACCGGTAGATACATTTATGAGAAGTGTTGAAAAGTTTCAAAATAAAAAAATACATTTTTAATGATAAACTACAAGAAGCTACATTTATGAAATGTATTGAAAAGTTTGAAAAAGAAAATCAAAAAATATATTTCTAATGATAAACTAGATACATTTATGAAATGTGTTGAAACGTTTGAAAAATAAATCAAAAAATATATTTCTAGTGATACTCTACCGGTAGATACATTTATGAGATGTATTGAACAGTTTGAAAATCAAAAAAATATATTTCTAATGATAAACTAGGTACATTTATGAGATGTGTTGAACAGTTTGAAAAAGTAAATAAAAAATATATTTCTAATGATAAACTAGATACATTTATGAAATGTGTTGAAAAGTTTGGAAAAGAAAATAAAAAAATATATTTCTAGTGATAAACTAGATACATTTATGAAATGTGTTGAAAAGTTTAAAATTTAAACAAAACATATTTCTAATGATAAACTATATACATTTATGAAATGTGTTGAAAAGTTTGAAAAAGAAAATGAAAAGATATATTTCTAGTGATAATCTACCGGTAGATACATTTATGAGATGTATTGAAAAATTTGAAAAAGAAAATGATAAAAAAATTTCTAATAATAAACTACCGGTAGATACATTTATGAAATGTGTTGAAAAGTTTCAAAATCAAAAAAATATTTCTAATGATAAATTAGATACATTTATGAAATGAGGTTGAAAAATTTGAAAAAGAAAATTAAATAAAAATTTCTATTGATACACTATATACACTTATGAAATGTGTTGAAAAGTTTGAAAATCAAAAAAATATATTTCTAATGATAAACTAGATACATTTATGAAATGTGTTGAAAAGTTTGGAAAAGAAAAGAAAAAAAATATATTTCTAGTGATAAACTATATACATTTATTAAATATGTTGAAAAGTTTGAACAAGAAAATAAAAATATTTCTAATGATAAACTATATTCATTTATGAAATGTGTTGAAAAGTTTCAAAATAAAATAAAAAGATATATTTCTAGTGATCATCTATCGGTAGATACATTTATGAGATGTGTTGAAAAGATTGAAAAAGAAAATAAAAAAAATATATTTCTAATGAGAAACTACCGGTAGATACATTTATGAGATGTGTTGAAAAGTTTGAAAAAGAAAATAAAAAATATATTTCTAATGATAAACTAGATACATTTATGAAATGTATTGAAAAGTTTCAAAATCAAAGAAATAAATTTCCATTGATACACTATATACACTTATGAAATGTGTTGAAAAGTTTGAAAAAGGAAATGAAAAAATAAATTTCTATTGATCAACTATATACACTTATGAAATGTGTTGAAAAGTTTGGAAAAGAAAATCAAAAAATATATTTCTAGTGATAAACTATATACATTTATGAAATGTGTTGAAAAGTATCAAAATCAAAAAATATATTTTAATTATAACTAGATACATTTATGAGATGTGTTGAAACGTTTGAAAAATAAAATCAAAAAATATATTTCTAGCGATACTCTACCGGTAGATACATTTATGAGATGTGTTGAAAAGTTTGAAAAAGAAAATCAAAAATATATTTCTAATGATAAACTAGATACATTTATGAAATGTGTTGAAAAGTTTGGAAAAGAAAATCAAAAAATATATTTCTAGTGATAAACTAGATACATTTATGAAATGTGTTGAAAAGTTTAAAATTTAAACAAAATATATTTCTAATGATACACTATATACATTTATGAAATGTGTTGAAAAGTTTGAAAAAGAAAATGAAAAGATATATTTCTAGTGATAATCTACCGGTAGATACATTTATGAGATGTATTGAAAAGTTTGAAAAAGAAAATCAAAAAATATATTTCTAATGAGAAACTACCGGTAGATACATTTATGAGATGTGTTGAAAAGTTTCAAAATTAAAAAATATATTTCTAATGATAAACTAGATACATTTATGAGATGTGTTGAAAAGTTTGAAAAATAAAATAAAAAAAATATATTTCTAATGATAAACTATATTCAGTTATGAAATGTGTTGAAAAGTTTGAACAAGAAAATACAAAAAAAATATTCTTAATGATAAACTATATACATTTATGAAATGTGTTGAAAAGTTTGGAAAAGAAAATGAAAAGATACATTTCTAGTGATAATCTACTGGTAGATACATTTATGAGATGTATTGAAAAGTTTGAAAAAGAAAATCAAAAAATATATTTCTAATAATAAACTACTGGTATCATTAATAAACAAATAATAAACAAATGTATCATTTATGAAATGTGTTGAAAAGTTTGAAAAAGAAAATCAAAAAATATATTTCTAATAATAAACTACTGGTAGATACATTTATGAAATGTGTTGAAAAGTTTCAAAATTAAAAAATATATTTCTAATGATAAACTAGAAACATTTATGAGATGTGTTGAAAAGTTTGAAAAAGAAAATTAAAAAAAAATATTTCTAGTGATAAACTATATACATTTATTAAATATGTTGAAAAGTTTGAACAAGAAAATTAAAAAAAAATATTTCTAATAATAAACTATATTCATTTATGAAATGTGTTGAAAAGTTTCAAAATAAAATAAAAAGATATATTTCTAGTGATCATCTATCAGTAGATACATTTATGAGATGTGTTGAAAAGATTGAAAAAGAAAATAAAAAAAATATATTTCTAATGAGAAACTACCGGTAGATACATTTATGAGATGTGTTGAAAAGTTTGAAAAAGAAAATAAAAAATATATTTCTAATGATAAACTAGATACATTTATGAAATGTGTTGAAAAGTTTGGAAAAGAAAATCAAAAAATATATTTCCATTGATACACTATATACACTTATGAAATGTGTTGAAAAGTTTGAAAAAGAAAATGAAAAAATAAATTTCTATTGATCAACTATATACACTTATGAAATGTGTTGAAAAGTTTGGAAAAGAAAATCAAAAAATATATTTCTAGTGATAAACTATATACATTTATGAAATGTGTTGAAAAGTATCAAAATCAAAAAATATATTTCTAATGATAACTAGATACATTTATGAGATGTGTTGAAACGTTTGAAAAATAAAATCAAAAAATATATTTCTAGCGATACTCTACCGGTAGATACATTTATGAGATGTGTTGAAAAGTTTGAAAAAGAAAATCAAAAATATATTTCTAATGATAAACTAGATACATTTATGAAATGTGTTGAAAAGTTTGGAAAAGAAAATCAAAAAATATATTTCTAGTGATAAACTAGATACATTTATGAAATGTGTTGAAAAGTTTAAAATTTAAACAAAATATATTTCTAATGATACACTATATACATTTATGAAATGTGTTGAAAAGTTTGAAAAAGAAAATGAAAAGATATATTTCTAGTGATAATCTACCGGTAGATACATTTATGAGATGTATTGAAAAGTTTGAAAAAGAAAATCAAAAAATATATTTCTAATAATAAACTACTGGTAGATACATTTATGAAATGTGTTGAAAAGTTTCAAAATTAAAAAATATATTTCTAATGATAAATTAGATACATTTATGAAATGAGGTTGAAAAATTTGAAAAAGAAAATTAAATAAAAATTTCTATTGATACACTATATACACTTATGAAATGTGTTGAAAAGTTTGAAAATCAAAAAAATATATTTCTAATGATAAACTAGATACATTTATGAAATGTGTTGAAAAGTTTGAAAAAGAAAAACAAAAAAAATTATTTCTAGTGATAAATTATATACATTTATTAAATATGTTGAAAAGTTTGAACAAGAAAATTAAAAAAAAATATTTCTAATAATAAACTATATTCATTTATGAAATGTGTAGAAAAGTTTGAAAAAGAAAATAAAAAGATATATTTCTAGTGATAATCTATTGGTAGATACATTTATGAGATGTGTTGAAAAAATTGAAAAAGAAAATAAAAAAAATATATTTCTAATGAGAAACTACCGGTAGATACATTTATGAGATGTGTTGAAAAGTATCAAAATCAAAAAATATATTTTAATTATAACTAGATACATTTATGAGATGTGTTGAAACGTTTGAAAAATAAAATCAAAAAATATATTTCTAGCGATACTCTACCGGTAGATACATTTATGAGATGTGTTGAAAAGTTTGAAAAAGAAAATCAAAAATATATTTCTAATGATAAACTAGATACATTTATGAAATGTGTTGAAAAGTTTGGAAAAGAAAATCAAAAAATATATTTCTAGTGATAAACTAGATACATTTATGAAATGTGTTGAAAAGTTTAAAATTTAAACAAAATATATTTCTAATGATACACTATATACATTTATGAAATGTGTTGAAAAGTTTGAAAAAGAAAATGAAAAGATATATTTCTAGTGATAATCTACCGGTAGATACATTTATGAGATGTATTGAAAAGTTTGAAAAAGAAAATCAAAAAATATATTTCTAATGAGAAACTACCGGTAGATACATTTATGAGATGTGTTGAAAAGTTTCAAAATTAAAAAATATATTTCTAATGATAAACTAGATACATTTATGAGATGTGTTGAAAAGTTTGAAAAATAAAATAAAAAAAATATATTTCTAATGATAAACTATATTCAGTTATGAAATGTGTTGAAAAGTTTGAACAAGAAAATACAAAAAAAATATTCTTAATGATAAACTATATACATTTATGAAATGTGTTGAAAAGTTTGGAAAAGAAAATGAAAAGATACATTTCTAGTGATAATCTACTGGTAGATACATTTATGAGATGTATTGAAAAGTTTGAAAAAGAAAATCAAAAAATATATTTCTAATAATAAACTACTGGTATCATTAATAAACAAATAATAAACAAATGTATCATTTATGAAATGTGTTGAAAAGTTTGAAAAAGAAAATCAAAAAATATATTTCTAATAATAAACTACTGGTAGATACATTTATGAAATGTGTTGAAAAGTTTCAAAATTAAAAAATATATTTCTAATGATAAACTAGAAACATTTATGAGATGTGTTGAAAAGTTTGAAAAAGAAAATTAAAAAAAAATATTTCTAGTGATAAACTATATACATTTATTAAATATGTTGAAAAGTTTGAACAAGAAAATTAAAAAAAAATATTTCTAATAATAAACTATATTCATTTATGAAATGTGTTGAAAAGTTTCAAAATAAAATAAAAAGATATATTTCTAGTGATCATCTATCAGTAGATACATTTATGAGATGTGTTGAAAAGATTGAAAAAGAAAATAAAAAAAATATATTTCTAATGAGAAACTACCGGTAGATACATTTATGAGATGTGTTGAAAAGTTTGAAAAAGAAAATAAAAAATATATTTCTAATGATAAACTAGATACATTTATGAAATGTATTGAAAAGTTTCAAAATCAAAGAAATAAATTTCCATTGATACACTATATACACTTATGAAATGTGTTGAAAAGTTTGAAAAAGAAAATGAAAAAATAAATTTCTATTGATCAACTAT
This sequence comes from Meghimatium bilineatum, assembly GCA_034231615.1. Classification (NCBI taxonomy): domain Eukaryota; kingdom Metazoa; phylum Mollusca; class Gastropoda; order Stylommatophora; family Philomycidae; genus Meghimatium; species Meghimatium bilineatum. The sequence goes on along the minus strand of CM067305.1, from coordinate 43,420,595 downwards.
ATACACTTATGAAATGTGTTGAAAAGTTTGGAAAAGAAAATCAAAAAATATATTTCTAGTGATAAACTATATACATTTATGAAATGTGTTGAAAAGTATCAAAATCAAAAAATATATTTCTAATGATAACTAGATACATTTATGAGATGTGTTGAAACGTTTGAAAAATAAAATCAAAAAATATATTTCTAGCGATACTCTACCGGTAGATACATTTATGAGATGTGTTGAAAAGTTTGAAAAAGAAAATCAAAAATATATTTCTAATGATAAACTAGATACATTTATGAAATGTGTTGAAAAGTTTGGAAAAGAAAATCAAAAAATATATTTCTAGTGATAAACTAGATACATTTATGAAATGTGTTGAAAAGTTTAAAATTTAAACAAAATATATTTCTAATGATACACTATATACATTTATGAAATGTGTTGAAAAGTTTGAAAAAGAAAATGAAAAGATATATTTCTAGTGATAATCTACCGGTAGATACATTTATGAGATGTATTGAAAAGTTTGAAAAAGAAAATCAAAAAATATATTTCTAATAATAAACTACTGGTAGATACATTTATGAAATGTGTTGAAAAGTTTCAAAATTAAAAAATATATTTCTAATGATAAATTAGATACATTTATGAAATGAGGTTGAAAAATTTGAAAAAGAAAATTAAATAAAAATTTCTATTGATACACTATATACACTTATGAAATGTGTTGAAAAGTTTGAAAATCAAAAAAATATATTTCTAATGATAAACTAGATACATTTATGAAATGTGTTGAAAAGTTTGAAAAAGAAAAACAAAAAAAATTATTTCTAGTGATAAATTATATACATTTATTAAATATGTTGAAAAGTTTGAACAAGAAAATTAAAAAAAAATATTTCTAATAATAAACTATATTCATTTATGAAATGTGTAGAAAAGTTTGAAAAAGAAAATAAAAAGATATATTTCTAGTGATAATCTATTGGTAGATACATTTATGAGATGTGTTGAAAAAATTGAAAAAGAAAATAAAAAAAATATATTTCTAATGAGAAACTACCGGTAGATACATTTATGAGATGTGTTGAAAAGTTTGAAAAAGAAAATAAAAAAATATATTTTTAATGATAAACTAGATACATTTATGAAATGTATTAAAAAGTTTCAAAATCAAAGAAATAAATTTCTATTCATCAACTATATAGACTTATGAAATGTGTTGAAAAGTTCAGAAAAGAAAATCAAAAAATATATTTCTAGTGATAAACTATATACATTTATGAAATGTGTTGAAAAGTTTGAAAAAGAAAATGAAAAGATATATTTCTAATGATAAACTAGATACATTTATGAAATGTATTGAAAAGTTTCAAAATCAAAGAAATAAATTTCTATTGATACACTATATACACTTATGAAATGTGTTGAAAAGTTTGAAAAAGAAAATCAAAAAATAAATTTCTATTGATCATCTATATACACTTATGAAATGTGTTGAAAAGTTTGGAAAAGAAAATCAAAAAATATATTTCTAGTGATAAACTATATACATTTATGAAATGTGTTGAAAAGTATCAAAATCAAAAAATATATTTCGAATGATAAACTAGATACAATTATGAGATGTGTTGAAACGTTTGAAAAATAAAATCAAAAAATATATTTCTAGCGATACTCTACCGGTAGATACATTTATGAGATGTGTTGAAAAGTTTGAAAAAGAAAATCAAAAATATATTTCTAATGATAAACTAGATACATTTATGAAATGTGTTGAAAAGTTTGGAAAAGAAAATCAAAAAATATATTTCTAGTGATAAACTAGATACATTTATGAAATGTGTTGAAAAGTTTAAAATTTAAACAAAATATATTTCTAATGATACACTATATACATTTATGAAATGTGTTGAAAAGTTTGAAAAAGAAAATGAAAAGATATATTTCTAGTGATAATCTACCGGTAGATACATTTATGAGATGTATTGAAAAGTTTGAAAAAGAAAATCAAAAAATATATTTCTAATAATAAACTACTGGTATCATTAATAAACAAATAATAAACAAATGTATCATTTATGAAATGTGTTGAAAAGTTTCAAAATCAAAAAAAAATATTTCTAATGATAAATTAGATACATTTATGAAATGTGTTGAAAAGTTTGAAAAAGAAAATCAAAAAATATATTTCTAATAATAAACTACTGGTAGATACATTTATGAAATGTGTTGAAAAGTTTCAAAATTAAAAAATATATTTCTAATGATAAACTAGAAACATTTATGAGATGTGTTGAAAAGTTTGAAAAAGAAAATAAAAAAAAAATATTTCTAGTGATAAACTATATACATTTATAAAATATGTTGAAAAGTTTGAACAAGAAAATTAAAAAAAAATATTTCTAATGATAAACTATATTCATTTATGAAATGTGTTGAAAAGTTTGAAAAAGAAAATAAAAAGATATATTTCTAGTGATCATCTATCGGTAGATACATTTATGAGATGTGTTGAAAAGATTGAAAAAGAAAATAAAAAAAATATATTTCTAATGAGAAACTACCGGTAGATACATTTATGAGATGTGTTGAAAAGTTTGAAAAAGAAAATAAAAAAATATATTTCTAATGATAAACTAGATACATTTATGAAATGTATTGAAAAGTTTCAAAATCAAAGAAATAAATTTCTATTGATCAACTATATAGACTTATGAAATGTGTTGAAAAGTTTTGAAAAGAAAATCAAAAAATATATTTCTAGTGATAAACTATATACATTTATGAAATGTGTTGAAAAGTTTGAAAAAGAAAAAAATATATTTCTAATGATAAACTATATTCATTTATGAGATGTGTTGAAAAGTTTCAAAATTAAAAAATATATTTCTAATGATAAACTAGATACATTTATGAGATGTGTTGAAAAGTTTGGAAAAGAAAATCAAAAAATATATTTCTAGTGATAAACTATATACATTTATGAAATGTGTTGAAAAGTATCAAAATCAAAAAATATATTTCTAATGATAAACTAGATACATTTATGAGATGTGTTGAAACGTTTGAAAAATAAAATCAAAAAATATATTTCTAGCGATACTCTACCGGTAGATACATTTATGAGATGTGTTGAAAAGTTTGAAAAAGAAAATCAAAAATATATTTCTAATGATAAACTAGATACATTTATGAAATGTGTTAAAAAGTTTGGAAAAGAAAATCAAAAAATATATTTCTAGTGATAAACTAGATACATTTATGAAATGTGTTGAAAAGTTTAAAATTTAAACAAAATATATTTCTAATGATACACTATATACATTTATGAAATGTGTTGAAAAGTTTGAAAAAGAAAATGAAAAGATATATTTCTAGTGATAATCTACCGGTAGATACATTTATGAGATGTATTGAAAAGTTTGAAAAAGAAAATCAAAAAATATATTTCTAATAATAAACTACTGGTATCATTAATAAACAAATAATAAACAAATGTATCATTTATGAAATGTGTTGAAAAGTTTCAAAATCAAAAAAAAATATTTCTAATGATAAATTAGATACATTTATGAAATGTGTTGAAAAGTTTGAAAAAGAAAATAAAAAAAGATATTTCTAATAATAAACTACTGGTAGATACATTTATGAAATGAGTTGAAAAGTTTCAAAATTAAAAAATATATTTCTAATGATAAACTAGAAACATTTATGAGATGTGTTGAAAAGTTTGAAAAAGAAAATAAAAAAAAAATATTTCTAGTGATAAACTATATACATTTATTAAATATGTTGAAAAGTTTGAACAAGAAAATTAAAAAAAAATATTTCTAATGATAAACTATATTCATTTATGAAATGTGTTGAAAAGTTTGAAAAAGAAAATAAAAAGATATATTTCTAGTGATCATCTATCGGTAGATACATTTATGAGATGTGTTGAAAAGATTGAAAAAGAAAATAAAAAAAATATATTTCTAATGAGAAACTACCGGTAGATACATTTATGAGATGTGTTGAAAAGTTTGAAAAAGAAAATAAAAAAATATATTTCTGATGATAAACTAGATACATTTATGAAATGTATTGAAAAGTTTCAAAATCAAAGAAATAAATTTCTATTGATCAACTATATAGACTTATGAAATGTGTTGAAAAGTTTAGAAAAGAAAATCAAAAAATATATTTCTAGTGATAAACTAGATACATTTATGAAATGTGTTGAAAAGTTTAAAATTTAAACAAAATATATTTCTAATGATACACTATATACATTTATGAAATGTGTTGAAAAGATTGAAAAAGAAAATAAAAAAAATATATTTCTAATGAGAAACTACCGGTAGATACATTTATGAGATGTGTTGAAAAGTTTGAAAAAGAAAATAAAAAAATATATTTTTAATGATAAACTAGATACATTTATGAAATGTATTAAAAAGTTTCAAAATCAAAGAAATAAATTTCTATTCATCAACTATATAGACATATGAAATGTGTTGAAAAGTTCAGAAAAGAAAATCAAAAAATATATTTCTAGTGATAAACTATATACATTTATGAAATGTGTTGAAAAGTTTGAAAAAGAAAATGAAAAGATATATTTCTAATGATAAACTAGATACATTTATGAAATGTATTGAAAAGTTTCAAAATCAAAGAAATAAATTTCTATTGATACACTATATACACTTATGAAATGTGTTGAAAAGTTTGAAAAAGAAAATCAAAAAATAAATTTCTATTGATCAACTATATACACTTATGAAATGTGTTGAAAAGTTTGGAAAAGAAAATCAAAAAATATATTTCTAGTGATAAACTATATACATTTATGAAATGTGTTGAAAAGTATCAAAATCAAAAAATATATTTCTAATGATAAACTAGATACATTTATGAGATGTGTTGAAACGTTTGAAAAATAAAATCAAAAAATATATTTCTAGCGATACTCTACCGGTAGATACATTTATGAGATGTGTTGAAAAGTTTGAAAAAGAAAATCAAAAATATATTTCTAATGATAAACTAGATACATTTATGAAATGTGTTGAAAAGTTTGGAAAAGAAAATCAAAAAATATATTTCTAGTGATAAACTAGATACATTTATGAAATGTGTTGAAAAGTTTAAAATTTAAACAAAATATATTTCTAATGATACACTATATACATTTATGAAATGTGTTGAAAAGTTTGAAAAAGAAAATGAAAAGATATATTTCTAGTGATAATCTACCGGTAGATACATTTATGAGATGTATTGAAAAGTTTGAAAAAGAAAATCAAAAAATATATTTCTAATAATAAACTACTGGTATCATTAATAAACAAATAATAAACAAATGTATCATTTATGAAATGTGTTGAAAAGTTTCAAAATCAAAAAAAAATATTTCTAATGATAAATTAGATACATTTATGAAATGTGTTGAAAAGTTTGAAAAAGAAAATCAAAAAATATATTTCTAATAATAAACTACTGGTAGATACATTTATGAAATGTGTTGAAAAGTTTCAAAATTAAAAAATATATTTCTAATGATAAACTAGAAACATTTATGAGATGTGTTGAAAAGTTTGAAAAAGAAAATAAAAAAAAAATATTTCTAGTGATAAACTATATACATTTATTAAATATGTTGAAAAGTTTGAACAAGAAAATTAAAAAAAAATATTTCTAATGAAAAACTATATTCATTTATGAAATGTGTTGAAAAGTTTGAAAAAGAAAATAAAAAGATATATTTCTAGTGATCATCTATCGGTAGATACATTTATGAGATGTGTTGAAAAGATTGAAAAAGAAAATAAAAAAAATATATTTCTAATGAGAAACTACCGGTAGATACATTTATGAGATGTGTTGAAAAGTTTGAAAAAGAAAATAAAAAAATATATTTCTAATGATAAACTAGATACATTTATGAAATGTATTGAAAAGTTTCAAAATCAAAGAAATAAATTTCTATTGATCAACTATATAGACTTATGAAATGTGTTGAAAAGTTTAGAAAATAAAATCAAAAAATATATTTCTAGTGATAAACTAGATACATTTATGAAATGTGTTGAAAAGTTTAAAATTTAAACAAAATATATTTCTAATGATACACTATATACATTTATGAAATGTGTTGAAAAGTTTGAAAAAGAAAATGAAAAGATATATTTCTAGTGATAATCTACCGGTAGATACATTTATGAGATGTATTGAAAAGTTTGAAAAAGAAAATCAAAAAATATATTTCTAATAATAAACTACTGGTATCATTAATAAACAAATAATAAACAAATGTATCATTTATGAAATGTGTTGAAAAGTTTCAAAATAAAAAAAAAATATTTCTAATGATAAATTAGATACATTTATGAAATGTGTTGAAAAGTTTGAAAAAGAAAATCAAAAAATATATTTCTAATAATAAACTACTGGTAGATACATTTATGAAATGTGTTGAAAAGTTTCAAAATTAAAAAATATATTTCTAATGATAAACTAGAAACATTTATGAGATGTGTTGAAAAGTTTGAAAAAGAAAATAAAAAAAAAAAATTTCTAGTGATAAACTATATACATTTATTAAATATGTTGAAAAGTTTGAACAAGAAAATTAAAAAAAAATATTTCTAATGATAAACTATATTCATTTATGAAATGTGTTGAAAAGTTTGAAAAAGAAAATAAAAAGATATATTTCTAGTGATCATCTATCGGTAGATACATTTATGAGATGTGTTGAAAAGATTGAAAAAGAAAATAAAAAAAATATATTTCTAATGAGAAACTACCGGTAGATACATTTATGAGATGTGTTGAAAAGTTTGAAAAAGAAAATAAAAAAATATATTTCTAATGATAAACTACTGGTAGATACATTTATGAAATGTGTTGAAAAGTTTGAAAATCAAAAAAATATATTTCTAATGATAAACTAGATACATTTATGAAATGTGTTGAAAAGTTTGAAAAAGAAAATCAAAAAAAAATTTCTATTGATCAACTATATACACTTATGAAATGTTTTGAAAAGTTTGGAAAAAGAAAATCAAAAAATATATTTCTAGTGATAAACTATATACATTTATGAAATGTGTTGAAGAAAAGTATCAAAATCAAAAATATATTTCTAATGATAAACTAGATACATTTATGAGATGTGTTGAAACGTTTGAGAAATAAAATCAAAAAATATATTTCTAGTGATACTCTACCGGTAGATACATTTATGAGATGTGTTGAAAAGTTTGAAAAAGAAAAAAAAAATATATTTCTAATGATAAACTAGATACATTTATGAAATGTGTTGAAAAGTTTGGAAAAGAAAATCAAAAAATATATTTCTAGTGATAAACTAGATACATTTATGAAAAGTGTTGAAAAGTTTAAAATTTAAACAAAATATATTTCTAATGATACACTATATACATTTATGAAATGTGTTGAAAAGTTTGAAAAAGATAATGAAAAGATATATTTCTAGTGATAATCTACCGGTAGATATATTTATGAGATGTGTTGAATAGAATGAAAAAGAAAATAAAAAAATACATTTCTAATGAGAAACTACCGGTAGATACATTTATGAGATGTGTTGAAAAGTTTGAAAAAGAAAATAAAAAAATATATTTCTAATGATAAACTAGATACATTTATGAAATGTATTGAAAAGTTTCAAAATCAAAGAAATAAATTTCTATTGATCAACTATATACACTTATTAATTGTGTTGAAAAGTTTTGAAAAGAAAATCAAAAAATATATTTCTAGTGATAAACTATATACATTTATGAAATGTGTTGAAAAGTTTGAAAAAGAAAATGAAAAGATATATTTCTAGTGATAATCTACCAGTAGATACATTTATGAGATGTATTGAAAAGTTTGAAAAAGAAAATCAAAAAATATATTTCTAATAATAAACTACTGGTAGATACATTTATGAAATGTGTTGAAAAGTTTCAAAATTAAAAAAATATATTTCTAATGATAAACTAGATACATTTATGAGATGTGTTGAAAAGTTTGAAAAAGAAAAGAAAAAAAAATTTTTCTAATGATAAACTATATTCATTTATGAAATGTGTTGAAAAGTTTGAAAAAAGAAAATAAAAAGATATTGTTTGTTTGTTTTTCGTTCGCTCCATTGTAACCATCACGGATATCCGTGCGATTTCCGCCGGGAGCGTGATTACGTTGTGCCACCGTTATGCGCCTTGTAGGCCTAGCACATCCGATTTCGGCATGCCTTGACAATTCGGGTGGGCTACCCTTAGCCTGTGACAGCCTCTATATCTGTCTCCAGGCACGCATAGTGAAGACTCTTCGCCCAGACGATTTTCTTGCTCTCGTCTCACTCGAACGAGGTGTTCCACTGTCTATGAACTTGCCTCGTGTAATTGGGCGTGCTGTGCCTGTGCCCATTGGGTACTGAACCGTTTCTCATCCATGAGCCTGGTTCCTTAAGGGGAAGAACTCAACAGAGGAGTTGGACCCTGGCTCTTTCGCCCTCTTAGCCGAGGTGTCATTCACCGACATCGTGTACCCCTTGTCCCAGTTCGAGTCTCACACCGCGCGTTTGAGAGCAAGGCGTTCTCGAGCTGAGAGTCCTTGTCCCAATAGCACCTGAGCCCATCAGGTACTGAACCCTTTCTCTCTTCAAGTGTATTTCCGGTGTAGGAAAACCTGACAGTAGAGTTGGGCCAGGGCTAAATCGTTGTCCCTTTTGTGCCTGAGCGAATCGAGTACGGAACCCTTTCTCTCTGCAAGTTACTTCCGGTATAGGAAACCTTGACAGTAGAGTTGGGCAAGGACTGCCATCGTTGTCCCTTTCTTGCCTACACCCATCGGGTACAGAACCCTTTCTCTTTGCAAGCATATTTCCGGTTTAGGAAGGCTCGACATTAGAGTTGGGTTAGGTCTTTTGCTTTACCAAACGCCGATGGATGGGTCTGGGTCTCTGCCTGTTAGGAACTCTGGTAACTAGAAGCCCGTCTCGAGCTGACGGAGCTTGTAGTTCCCTTTCCTAGGGACTTTTCACTTTCTATTTGCAGTTCGCGCTGCCCTCTAGCGCTGTTCTGCCCTTTCATTGTTTCATTGTACTCTGTATGAAACATATTTGTCTCTCGCCATGCATTTACCTTTACGTGCATTTTACATTGGCCGCCCCTCCAATGTTCGGACTGGACTGACTAGCTTCACTGTATGTCGACAGTGTTGCTATATGTGGTGATGCTGGTGGTGTCGGAGATATTGTCTGTCTCTTCTGCAGTCAAATCTCTTTCCATCTGCTACCTCCACATCCTCGGACACGATCCCCAAATGATTTGGCCAGAATCAGCACGAGCTGCTGTATTTCTGTTTCCAGGGTGCACCACGTGGAGGTACATTTGGGATCTTGGTTATCTGCTAACCCTGGGTCCGCCTAGAGCAATGCGTTCCCTTTGCACCCCTAAAAAGATATATTTCTAGTGATCATCTATTGGTAGATACATTTATGAGATGTGTTGAAAAGATTGAAAAAGAAAATTTAAAAAAAAAAAATATTTCTAATGAGAAACTACCGGTAGATACATTTATGAGATGTGTTGAAAAGTTTGAAAAAGAAAATAAAAAATATATTTCTAATGATAAACTAGATACATTTATGAAATGTATTGAAAAGTTTCAAAATCAAAGAAATAAATTTCTATTGATCAACTATATACACTTATGAAATGTGTTGAAAAGTTTGGTAAAGAAAATCAAAAAATATATTTCTAGTGATAAACTATATACATTTATGAAATGTGTTGAAAAGTTTGAAAAAGAAAATGAAAAGATATATTTCTAGTGATAATCTACCAGTAGATACATTTATGAGATGTATTGAAAAGTTTGAAAAAGAAAATAAAAAATATATTTCTAATGATAAACTAGATACATTTATGAAATGTATTGAAAAGTTTCAAAATTAAAGAAATCAATTTCTATTGATCAACTATATACACTTATGAAATGTGTTGAAAAGTTTGGAAAAGAAAATCAAAAAATATATTTCTAGTGATAAACTATATACATTTATGAAATGTGTTGAAAAGTTTGAAAAAGAAAATGAAAAGATATATTTCTAGTGATAATCTACCAGTAGATACATTTATGAGATGTATTGAAAAGTTTGAAAAAGAAAATCAAAAAATATATTTCTAATAATAAACTACTGGTAGATACATTTATGAAATGTGTTGAAAAGTTTCAAAATTAAAAAAATATATTTCTAATGATAAACTAGATACATTTATGAGATGTGTTGAAAAGTTTGAAAAAGAAAATTAAAAAAAAATATTTCTAATGATAAACTATATTCATTTATGAAATGTGTTGAAAAGTTTGAAAAAAGAAAATAAAAAGATATATTTCTAGTGATAATCTTCTGGTAGATACATTCATGAGATGTATTGAAAAGTTTGAAAAATACAATCAAAAAATATATTTCTAATAATAAACTACTGGTAGATACATTTATGAAATGTGTTGAAAAGTTTCAAAATTAAAAAATATATTTCTAATGATAAATTAGATACATTTATGAAATGAGGTTGAAAAGATTGAAAAAGAAAATAAAAAAATATATTTCTAATGATAAACTAGATACATTTATGAAATGTATTGAAAAGTTTCAAAATCAAAGAAATAAATTTCTATTGATCAACTATATACACTTATGAAATGTTTTGAAAAGTTTGGAAAAAGAAAATCAAAAAATATATTTCTTGTGATAAACTATATACATTTATGAAATGTGTTGAAGAAAAGTATCAAAATCAAAAAATATATTTCTAATGATAAACTAGATACATTTATGAGATGTGTTGAAACGTTTGAAAAATAAAATCAAAAAATATATTTCTAGCGATACTCTACCGGTAGATACATTTATGAGATGTGTTGAAAAGTTTGAAAAAGAAAATAAAAAATATATTTCTAATGATAAACTAGATACATTTATGAAATGTGTTGAAATGTTTGGAAAAGAAAATCAAAAAATATATTTCTAGTGATAAACTAGATACATTTATGAAAAGTGTTGAAAAGTTTAAAATTTAAACAAAATATATTTCTAATGATACACTATATACATTTATGAAATGTGTTGAAAAGTTTGAAAAAGATAATGAAAAGATATATTTCTAGTGATAATCTACCGGTAGATATATTTATGAGATGTGTTGAATAGAATGAAAAAGAAAATAAAAAAATACATTTCTAATGAGAAACTACCGGTAGATACATTTATGAGATGTGTTGAAAAGTTTGAAAAAGAAAATAAAAAAATATATTTCTAATAATAAACTACTGGTAGATACATTTATGAAATGTGTTGAAAAGTTTCAAAATTAAAAAATTTATTTCTAATGATAAACTAGATACATTTATGAAATGTGTTGAAAAGTTTGAAAAAGAAAATCAAAAAATAAATTTCTATTGATCAACTATATACACTTATGAAATGTTTTGAAAAGTTTGGAAAAAGAAAATCAAAAAATATATTTCTAGTGATAAACTATATACATTTATGAAATGTGTTGAAGAAAAGTATCAAAATCAAAAAATATATTTCTAATGATAAACTAGATACATTTATGAGATGTGTTGAAAAGTTTGAAAAAGAAAATTAAAAAAAAATATTTCTAATGATAAACTATATTCATTTATGAAATGTGTTGAAAAGTTTGAAAAAAGAAAATAAAAAGATATATTTCTAGTCATCATCTATCGGTAGATACATTTATGAGATGTGTTGAAAAGTTTGAAAATCAAAAAAATATATTTCTAATGATAAACTAGATACATTTATGAAATGTGTTGAAAAGTTTGAAAAAGAAAATAAAAAAAAAATTTCTATTGATCAACCATATACACTTATGAAATGTTTTGAAAAGTTTGGAAAAAGAAAATCAAAAAATATATTTCTAGTGATAAACTATATACATTTATGAAATGTGTTGAAGAAAAGTATCAAAATCAAAAAATATATTTCTAATGATAAACTAGATACATTTATGAGATGTGTTGAAACGTTTGAGAAATAAAATCAAAAAATATATTTCTAGTGATACTCTACCGGTAGATACATTTATGAGATGTGTTGAAAAGTTTGAAAAAGAAAAAAAAAAATATATTTCTAATGATAAACTAGATACATTTATGAAATGTGTTGAAAAGTTTGGAAAAGAAAATCAAAAAATATATTTCTAGTGATAAACTAGATACATTTATGAAAAGTGTTGAAAAGTTTAAAATTTAAACAAAATATATTTCTAATGATACACTATATACATTTATGAAATGTGTTGAAAAGTTTGAAAAAGATAATGAAAAGATATATTTCTAGTGATAATCTACCGGTAGATATATTTATGAGATGTGTTGAATAGAATGAAAAAGAAAATAAAAAAATACATTTCTAATGAGAAACTACCGGTAGATACATTTATGAGATGTGTTGAAAAGTAGGAAAAAGAAAATAAAAAAATATATTTCTAATGATAAACTAGATACATTTATGAAATGTATTGAAAAGTTTCAAAATCAAAGAAATAAATTTCTATTGATCAACTATATACACTTATTAATTGTGTTGAAAAGTTTTGAAAAGAAAATCAAAAAATATATTTCTAGTGATAAACTATATACATTTATGAAATGTGTTGAAAAGTTTGAAAAAGAAAATGAAAAGATATATTTCTAGTGATAATCTACCAGTAGATACATTTATGAGATGTATTGAAAAGTTTGAAAAAGAAAATCAAAAAATATATTTCTAATAATAAACTACTGGTAGATACATTTATGAAATGTGTTGAAAAGTTTCAAAATTAAAAAAATATATTTCTAATGATAAACTAGATACATTTATGAGATGTGTTGAAAAGTTTGAAAAAGGAAAGAAAAAAAAAATTTTCTAATGATAAACTATATTCATTTATGAAATGTGTTGAAAAGTTTGAAAAAAGAAAATAAAAAGATATTGTTTGTTTGTTTTTCGTTCGCTCCATTTTAACCATCACGGATATCCGTGCGATTTCCGCCGGGAGCGTGATTACGTTGTGCCACCGTTATGCGCCTTGTAGGCCTAGCACATCCGATTTCGGCATGCCTTGACAATTTGGGTGGGCTACCCTTAGCCTGTGACAGCCTCTATATCTGTCTCCAGGCACGCGTAGTGAAGACTCTTCGCCCAGACGATTTTCTTGCTCTCGTCTCACTCGAACGAGGTGTTCCACTGTCTATGAACTTGCCTCGTGTAATTGGGCGTGCTGTGCCTGTGCCCATTGGGTACTGAACCGTTTCTCATCCATGAGCCTGGTTCCTTAAGGGGAAGAACTCAACAGAGGAGTTGGACCCTGGCTCTTTCGCCCTCTTAGCCGAGGTGTCATTCACCGACATCGTGTACCCCTTGTCCCAGTTCGAGTCTCACACCGCGCGTTTGAGAGCAAGGCGTTCTCGAGCTGAGAGTCCTTGTCCCAATAGCGCCTGAGCCCATCAGGTACTGAACCCTTTCTCTCTTCAAGTGTATTTCCGGTGTAGGAAAACCTGACAGTAGAGTTGGGCCAGGGCTAAATCGTTGTCCCTTTTGTGCCTGAGCGAATCGAGTACGGAACCCTTTCTCTCTGCAAGTTACTTCCGGTATAGGAAACCTTGACAGTAGAGTTGGGCAAGGACTGCCATCGTTGTCCCTTTCTTGCCTACACCCATCGGGTACAGAACCCTTTCTCTTTGCAAGAATATTTCCGGTTTAGGAAGGCTCGACATTAGAGTTGGGTTAGGTCTTTTGCTTTACCAAACGCCGATGGATGGGTCTGGGTCTCTGCCTGTTAGGAACTCTGGTAACTAGAAGCCCGTCTCGAGCTGACGGAGCTTGTAGTTCCCTTTCCTAGGGACTTTTCACTTTCTATTTGCAGTTCGCGCTGCCCTCTAGCGCTGTTCTGCCCTTTCATTGTTTCATTGTACTCTGTATGAAACATATTTGTCTCTCGCCATGCATTTACCTTTACGTGCATTTTACATTGGCCGCCCCTCCAATGTTCGGACTGGACTGACTAGCTTCACTGTATGTCGACAGTGTTGCTATATGTGGTGATGCTGGTGGTGTCGGAGATATTGTCTGTCTCTTGTGCAGTCAAATCTCTTTCCATCTGCTACCTCCACATCCTCGGACACGATCCCCAAATGATTTGGCCAGAATCAGCACGAGCTGCTGTATTTCTGTTTCCAGGGTGCACCACGTGGAGGTACATTTGGGATCTTGGTTATCTGCTAACCCTGGGTCCGCCTAGAGCAATGCGTTCCCTTTGCACCCCTAAAAAGATATATTTCTAGTGATCATCTATCGGTAGATACATTTATGAGATGTGTTGAAAAGATTGAAAAAGAAAATTAAAAAAAAAAAAATATTTCTAATGAGAAACTACCGGTAGATACATTTATGAGATGTGTTGAAAAGTTTGAAAAAGAAAATAAAAAATATATTTCTAATGATAAACTAGATACATTTATGAAATGTATTGAAAAGTTTCAAAATCAAAGAAATAAATTTCTATTGATCAACTATATACACTTATGAAATGTGTTGAAAAGTTTGGTAAAGAAAATCAAAAAATATATTTCTAGTGATAAACTATATACATTTATGAAATGTGTTGAAAAGTTTGAAAAAGAAAATGAAAAGATATATTTCTAGTGATAATCTACCAGTAGATACATTTATGAGATGTATTGAAAAGTTTGAAAAAGAAAATAAAAAATATATTTCTAATGATAAACTAGATACATTTATGAAATGTATTGAAAAGTTTCAAAATCAAAGAAATAAATTTCTATTGATCAACTATATACACTTATGAAATGTGTTGAAAAGTTTGGAAAAGAAAATCAAAAAATATATTTCTAGTGATAAACTATATACATTTATGAAATGTGTTGAAAAGTTTGAAAAAGAAAATGAAAAGATATATTTCTAGTGATAATCTACCAGTAGATACATTTATGAGATGTATTGAAAAGTTTGAAAAAGAAAATCAAAAAAATATATTTCTAATAATAAACTACTGGTAGATACATTTATGAAATGTGTTGAAAAGTTTGAAAATCAAAAAAATATATTTCTAATGATAAACTAGATACATTTATGAAATGTGTTGAAAAGTTTGAAAAAGAAAATCAAAAAATAAATTTCTATTGATCAACTATATACACTTATGAAATGTTTTGAAAAGTTTGGAAAAAGAAAATCAAAAAATATATTTCTTGTGATAAACTATATACATTTATGAAATGTGTTGAAGAAAAGTATCAAAATCAAAAAATATATTTCTAATGATAAACTAGATACATTTATGAGATGTGTTGAAACGTTTGAAAAATAAAATCAAAAAATATATTTCTAGCGATACTCTACCGGTAGATACATTTATGAGATGTGTTGAAAAGATTGAAAAAGAAAATAAAAAATATATTTCTAATGATAAACTAGATACATTTATGAAATGTGTTGAAATGTTTGGAAAAGAAAACAAAAAATATATTTCTAGTGATAAACTAGATACATTTATGAAAAGTGTTGAAAAGTTTAAAATTTAAACAAAATATATTTCTAATGATACACTATATACATTTATGAAATGTGTTGAAAAGTTTGAAAAAGAAAATGAAAAGATATATTTCTAGTGATAATCTACCGGTAGATATATTTATGAGATGTGTTAAATAGAATGAAAAAGAAAATAAAAAAATACATTTCTAATGAGAAACTACCGGTAGATACATTTATGAGACGTGTTGAAAAGTTTGAAAAAGAAAATAAAAAAATATATTTCTAATGATAAACTAGATACATTTATGAAATGTATTGAAAAGTTTCAAAATCAAAGAAATAAATTTCTATTGATCAACTATATACACTTATGAAATGTGTTGAAAAGTTTGGAAAAGAAAATCAAAAAATATATTTCTAGTGATAAACTATATACATTTATGAAATGTGTTGAAAAGTTTGAAAAAGAAAATGAAAAGATATATTTCTAGTGATAATCTACCAGTAGATACATTTATGAGATGTATTGAAAAGTTTGAAAAAGAAAATCAAAAAAATATATTTCTAATAATAAACTACTGGTAGATACATTTATGAAATGTGTTGAAAAGTTTAAAAATCAAAAAAATATATTTCTAATGATAAACTAGATACATTTATGAAATGTGTTGAAAAGTTTGAAAAAGAAAATCAAAAAATAAATTTCTATTGATCAACTATATACACTTATGAAATGTTTTGAAAAGTTTGGAAAAAGAAAATCAAAAAATATATTTCTTGTGATAAACTATATACATTTATGAAATGTGTTGAAGAAAAGTATCAAAATCAAAAAATATATTTCTAATGATAAACTAGATACATTTATGAGATGTGTTGAAACGTTTGAAAAATAAAATCAAAAAATATATTTCTAGCGATACTCTACCGGTAGATACATTTATGAGATGTGTTGAAAAGATTGAAAAAGAAAATAAAAAATATATTTCTAATGATAAACTAGATACATTTATGAAATGTGTTGAAATGTTTGGAAAAGAAAACAAAAAATATATTTCTAGTGATAAACTAGATACATTTATGAAAAGTGTTGAAAAGTTTAAAATTTAAACAAAATATATTTCTAATGATACACTATATACATTTATGAAATGTGTTGAAAAGTTTGAAAAAGAAAATGAAAAGATATATTTCTAGTGATAATCTACCGGTAGATATATTTATGAGATGTGTTAAATAGAATGAAAAAGAAAATAAAAAAATACATTTCTAATGAGAAACTACCGGTAGATACATTTATGAGACGTGTTGAAAAGTTTGAAAAAGAAAATAAAAAAATATATTTCTAATGATAAACTAGATACATTTATGAAATGTATTGAAAAGTTTCAAAATCAAAGAAATAAATTTCTATTGATCAACTATATACACTTATGAAATGTGTTGAAAAGTTTGGAAAAGAAAATCAAAAAATATATTTCTAGTGATAAACTATATACATTTATGAAATGTGTTGAAAAGTTTGAAAAAGAAAATGAAAAGATATATTTCTAGTGATAATCTACCAGTAGATACATTTATGAGATGTATTGAAAAGTTTGAAAAAGAAAATCAAAAAAATATATTTCTAATAATAAACTACTGGTAGATACATTTATGAAATGTGTTGAAAAGTTTGAAAATCAAAAAAATATATTTCTAATGATAAACTAGATACATTTATGAAATGTGTTGAAAAGTTTGAAAAAGAAAATCAAAAAATAAATTTCTATTGATCAACTATATACACTTATGAAATGTTTTGAAAAGTTTGGAAAAAGAAAATCAAAAAATATATTTCTAGTGATAAACTAGATACATTTATGAAATGTGTTGAAGAAAAGTATCAAAATCAAAAAATATATTTCTAATGATAAACTAGATACATTTATGAGATGTGTTGAAACGTTTGAAAAATAAAATCAAAAAATATATTTCTAGCGATACTCTACCGGTAGATACATTTATGAGATGTGTTGAAAAGTTTGAAAAAGAAAATAAAAAATATATTTCTAATGATAAACTAGATACATTTATGAAATGTGTTGAAATGTTTGGAAAAGAAAACAAAAAATATATTTCTAGTGATAAACTAGATACATTTATGAAAAGTGTTGAAAAGTTTAAAATTTAAACAAAATATATTTCTAATGATACACTATATACATTTATGAAATGTGTTGAAAAGTTTGAAAAAGAAAATGAAAAGATATATTTCTAGTGATAATCTACCGGTAGATATATTTATGAGATGTGTTGAATAAAATGAAAAAGAAAATAAAAAAATACATTTCTAATGAGAAACTACCGGTAGATACATTTATGAGACGTGTTGAAAAGTTTGAAAAAGAAAATAAAAAAATATATTTCTAATGATAAACTAGATACATTTATGAAATGTATTGAAAAGTTTCAAAATCAAAGAAATAAATTTCTATTGATCAACTATATACACTTATGAAATGTGTTGAAAAGTTTGGAAAAGAAAATCAAAAAATATATTTCTAGTGATAAACTATATACATTTATGAAATGTGTTGAAAAGTTTGAAAAAGAAAATGAAAAGATATATTTCTAGTGATAATCTACCAGTAGATACATTTATGAGATGTATTGAAAAGTTTGAAAAAGAAAATCAAAAAAATATATTTCTAATAATAAACTACTGGTAGATACATTTATGAAATGTGTTGAAAAGTTTGAAAATCAAAAAAATATATTTCTAATGATAAACTAGATACATTTATGAAATGTGTTGAAAAGTTTGAAAAAGAAAATCAAAAAATAAATTTCTATTGATCAACTATATACACTTATGAAATGTTTTGAAAAGTTTGGAAAAAGAAAATAAAAAATATATTTCTTGTGATAAACTATATACATTTATGAAATGTGTTGAAGAAAAGTATCAAAATCAAAAAATATATTTCTAATGATAAACTAGATACATTTATGAGATGTGTTGAAACGTTTGAAAAATAAAATCAAAAAATATATTTCTAGCGATACTCTACCGGTAGATACATTTATGAGATGTGTTGAAAAGTTTGAAAAAGAAAATAAAAAATATATTTCTAATGATAAACTAGATACATTTATGAAATGTGTTGAAATGTTTGGAAAAGAAAACAAAAAATATATTTCTAGTGATAAACTAGATACATTTATGAAAAGTGTTGAAAAGTTTAAAATTTAAACAAAATATATTTCTAATGATACACTATATACATTTATGAAATGTGTTGAAAAGTTTGAAAAAGAAAATGAAAAGATATATTTCTAGTGATAATCTACCGGTAGATATATTTATGAGATGTGTTGAATAAAATGAAAAAGAAAATAAAAAAATACATTTCTAATGAGAAACTACCGGTAGATACATTTATGAGACGTGTTGAAAAGTTTGAAAAAGAAAATAAAAAAATATATTTCTAATGATAAACTAGATACATTTATGAAATGTATTGAAAAGTTTCAAAATCAAAGAAATAAATTTCTATTGATCAACTATATACACTTATGAAATGTGTTGAAAAGTTTGGAAAAGAAAATCAAAAAATATATTTCTAGTGATAAACTATATACATTTATGAAATGTGTTGAAAAGTTTGAAAAAGAAAATGAAAAGATATATTTCTAGTGATAATCTACCAGTAGATACATTTATGAGATGTATTGAAAAGTTTGAAAAAGAAAATCAAAAAAATATATTTCTAATAATAAACTACTGGTAGATACATTTATGAAATGTGTTGAAAAGTTTCAAAATTAAAAAATATATTTCTAATGATAAACTAGATACATTTATGAAATGTGTTGAAAAGTTTGAAAAAGAAAATCAAAAAATAAATTTCTATTGATCAACTATATACACTTATGAAATGTTTAGAAAAGTTTGGAAAAAGAAAATCAAAAAATATATTTCTAGTGATAAACTATATACATTTATGAAATGTGTTGAAGAAAAGTATCAAAATCAAAAAATATATTTCTAATGATAAACTAGATACATTTATGAGATGTGTTGAAAAGTTTGAAAAAGAAAATTTAAAAAAAATATTTCTAATGATAAACTATATTCATTTATGAAATGTGTTGAAAAGTTTGAAAAAAGAAAATAAAAAGATATATTTCTAGTCATCATCTATCGGTAGATACATTTATGAGATGTGTTGAAAAGATTGAAAAAGAAAATAAAAAAAATATATTTCTAATGAGAAACTACCGGTAGATACATTTATGAGATGTGTTGAAAAGTTTGAAAAAGAAAATAAAAAAAATATATTTCTAATGATAAACTAGATACATTTATGAAATGTATTGAAAAGTTTCAAAATCAAAGAAATAAATTTCTAATGATCAACTATATACACTTATGAAATGTGTTGAAAAGTTTGGTAAAGAAAATCAAAAAATTTATTTCTAGTGATAAACTATATACATTTATGAAATGTGTTGAAAAGTTTGAAAAAGAAAATGAAAAGATATATTTCTAGTGATAATCTACCAGTAGATACATTTATGAGATGTATTGAAAAGTTTGAAAAAGAAAATAAAAAATATATTTCTAATGATAAACTAGATACATTTATGAAATGTATTGAAAAGTTTCAAAATCAAAGAAATAAATTTCTATTGATCAACTATATACACTTATGAAATGTGTTGAAAAGTTTGGAAAAGAAAATCAAAAAATATATTTCTAGTGATAAACTATATACATTTATGAAATGTGTTGAAAAGTTTGAAAAAGAAAATAAAAAGATATATTTCTAGTGATAATCTTCCGGTAGATACTTTCATGAGATGTATTGAAAATTTTGAAAAATACAATCAAAAAATATATTTCTAATAATAAACTACTGGTAGATACATTTATGAAATGTGTTGAAAAGTTTCAAAATTAAAAAATATATTTCTAATGATAAATTAGATACATTTATGAAATGAGGTTGAAAAGATTGAAAAAGAAAATAAAAAAATATATTTCTAATGATAAACTAGATACATTTATGAAATGTATTGAAAAGTTTCAAAATCAAAGAAATAAATTTCTATTGATCAACTATATACACTTATGAAATGTGTTGAAAAGTTTGGTAAAGAAAATCAAAATATATATTTCTAGTGATAAACTATATACATTTATGAAATGTGTTGAAAAGTTTGAAAAAGAAAATAAAAAGATATATTTCTAGTGATAAACTATATACATTTATGAAATGTGTTGACAAGTTTGAAAAAGAAAATGAAAAGATATATTTCTAGTGATAATCTACCAGTAGATACATTTATGAGATGTATTGAAAAGTTTGAAAAAGAAAATAAAAAATATATTTCTAATGATAAACTAGATACATTTATGAAATGTATTGAAAAGTTTCAAAATCAAAGAAATAAATTTCTATTGATCAACTATATACACTTATGAAATGTGTTGAAAAGTTTGGAAAAGAAAATCAAAAAATATATTTCTAGTGATAAACTATATACATTTATGAAATGTGTTGAAAAGTTTGAAAAAGAAAATGAAAAGATATATTTCTAGTGATAATCTACCAGTAGATACATTTATGAGATGTATTGAAAAGTTTGAAAAAGAAAATCAAAAAATATATTTCTAATAATAAACTACTGGTAGATACATTTATGAAATGTGTTGAAAAGTTTCAAAATTAAAAAAATATATTTCTAATGATAAACTAGATACATTTATGAGATGTGTTGAAAAGTTTGAAAAAGAAAATTTAAAAAAAATATTTCTAATGATAAACTATATTCATTTATGAAATGTGTTGAAAAGTTTGAAAAAAGAAAATAAAAAGATATATTTCTGTTGATAATCTTCCGGTAGATACATTCATGAGATGTATTGAAAACTTTGAAAAATACAATCAAAAAATATATTTCTAATAATAAACTACTGGTAGATACATTTATGAAATGTGTTGAAAAGTTTCAAAATTAAAAAATATATTTCTAATGATAAATTAGATACATTTATGAAATGAGGTTGAAAAGATTGAAAAAGAAAATAAATAAATATATTTCTAATGATAAACTAGATACATTTATGAAATGTATTGAAAAGTTTCAAAATCAAAGAAATAAATTTCTATTGATCAACTATATACACTTATGAAATGTGTTGAAAAGTTTGGTAAAGAAAATCAAAAAATATATTTCTAGTGATAAACTATATACATTTATGAAATGTGTTGAAGAAAAGTATCAAAATCAAAAAATATATTTCTAATGATAAACTAGATACATTTATGAGATGTGTTGAAACGTTTGAAAAATAAAATCAAAAAATATATTTCTAGCGATACTCTACCGGTAGATACATTTATGAGATGTGTTGAAAAGTTTGAAAAGGAAAATAAAAAATATATTTCTAATGATAAACTAGATACATTTATGAAATGTGTTGAAAAGTTTGGAAAAGAAAATCAAAAAATATATTTCTAGTGATAAACTAGATACATTTATGAAAAGTGTTGAAAAGTTTAAAATTTAAACAAAATATATTTCTAATGATACACTATATACATTTATGAAATGTGTTGAAAAGTTTGAAAAAGATAATGAAAAGATATATTTCTAGTGATAATCTACCGGTAAATATATTTATGAGATGTGTTGAATAGAATGAAAAAGAAAATAAAAAAATACATTTCTAATGAGAAACTACCGGTAGATACATTTATGAGATATGTTGAAAAGTTTAAAAAGAAAATTAAAAAATATATTTCTAATGATAAACTAGATACATTTATGAAATGTATTGAAAAGTTTCAAAATCAGAGAAATAAATTTCTATTGATCAACTATATACACTTATGAAATGTGTTGAAAAGTTTGGAAAAGAAAATCAGAAAATATATTTCTAGTGATAAACTATATACATTTATGAAATGTGTTGAAAAGTTTGAAAAAGAAAATGAAAAGATATATTTCTAGTGATAATCTACCAGTAGATACATTTATGAGATGTATTGAAAAGTTTGAAAAAGAAATTCAAAAAATATATTTCTAATAATAAACTACTGGTAGATACATTTATGAAATGTGTTGAAAAGTTTCAAAATTAAAAAAATATATTTCTAATGATAAACTAGATACATTTATGAGATGTGTTGAAAAGTTTGAAAAAGAAAATTAAAAAAAAATATTTCTAATGATAAACTATATTCATTTATGAAATGTGTTGAAAAGTTTGAAAAAAGAAAATAAAAAGATATATTTCTAGTCATCATCTATCGGTAGATACATTTATGAGATGTGTTGAAAAGATTGAAAAATAAAATAAAAAAAATATATTTCTAATGAGAAACTACCGGTAGATACATTTATGAGATGTGTTTAAAAGTTTGAAAAAGAAAATCAAAAAATATATTTCTAGTGATAAACTATATACATTTATGAAATGTGTTGAAAAGTTTGAAAAAGAAAATGAAAAGATATATTTCTAGTGATAATCTACCAGTAGATACATTTATAAGATGTGTGGAATAGAATGAAAAAGAAAATAAAAAAATACATTTCTAATGAGAAACTACCGGTAGATACATTTATGAGATGTGTTGAAAAGTTTGAAAAAGAAAATAAAAAATATATTTCTAATGATAAACTAGATACATTTATGAAATGTATTGAAAAGTTTCAAAATCAAAGAAATAAATTTCTATTGATCAACTATATACACTTATGAAATGTGTTGAAAAGTTTGGAAAAGAAAATCAAAAAATATATTTCTAGGGATAAACTATATACATTTATGAAATGTGTTGAAAAGTTTGAAAAAGAAAATGAAAAGATATATTTCTAGTGATAATCTACCAGTAGATACATTTATGAGATGTATTGAAAAGTTTGAAAAAGAAAATCAAAAAATATATTTCTAATAATAAACTACTGGTAGATACATTTATGAAATGTGTTGAAAAGTTTCAAAATTAAAAAAATATATTTCTAATGATAAACTAGATACATTTATGAAATGTGTTGAATAGTTTGGAAAATAAAATCAAAAAATATATTTCTAATGATAAACTAGATACATTTATGAGATATTTTGAAAAGTTTGAACAAGAAAATAAAATAAAAATATTTCTAATGATAAACTATATACATTTATGAAATGTGTTGAAAAGTTTGCAAAAGAAAATGAAAAAATATATTTCTAGTGATAATCTACCGGTAGATACATTTATGAGATGTGTTGAAAAGTTTGAAAAAGAAAATACAAAAATAAATTTCTATTGATAAACTATATACACTTATGAAATGTGTTGAAAAGTTTGAAAATCCCAAAAATATATTTCTAATGATAAACTAGATACATTTATGAGATGTATTGAAAAGTTTGAAAAAGAAAATCAAAAAAATATATTTCTAATAATAAACTAGATACATTTATGAAATGTGTTGAAAAGTTTGAAAAAGAAAATGAAAAGATATATTTCTAGTGATAATCTACCAGTAGATACATTTATGAGATGTATTGAAAAGTTTGAAAAAGAAAATCAAAAAATATATTTCTAATAATAAACTACTGGTAGATACATTTATGAAATGTGTTGAAAAGTTTCAAAATTAAAAAAATATATTTCTAATGATAAACTAGATACATTTATGAGATGTGTTGAAAAGTTTGAAAAAGAAAATTTAAAAAAAATATTTCTAATGATAAACTATATTCATTTATGAAATGTGTTGAAAAGTTTGAAAAAAGAAAATAAAAAGATATATTTCTGTTGATAATCTTCCGGTAGATACATTCATGAGATGTATTGAAAACTTTGAAAAATACAATCAAAAAATATATTTCTAATAATAAACTACTGGTAGATACATTTATGAAATGTGTTGAAAAGTTTCAAAATTAAAAAATATATTTCTAATGATAAATTAGATACATTTATGAAATGAGGTTGAAAAGATTGAAAAAGAAAATAAATAAATATATTTCTAATGATAAACTAGATACATTTATGAAATGTATTGAAAAGTTTCAAAATCAAAGAAATAAATTTCTATTGATCAACTATATACACTTATGAAATGTGTTGAAAAGTTTGGTAAAGAAAATCAAAAAATATATTTCTAGTGATAAACTATATACATTTATGAAATGTGTTGAAGAAAAGTATCAAAATCAAAAAATATATTTCTAATGATAAACTAGATACATTTATGAGATGTGTTGAAACGTTTGAAAAATAAAATCAAAAAATATATTTCTAGCGATACTCTACCGGTAGATACATTTATGAGATGTGTTGAAAAGTTTGAAAAGGAAAATAAAAAATATATTTCTAATGATAAACTAGATACATTTATGAAATGTGTTGAAAAGTTTGGAAAAGAAAATCAAAAAATATATTTCTAGTGATAAACTAGATACATTTATGAAAAGTGTTGAAAAGTTTAAAATTTAAACAAAATATATTTCTAATGATACACTATATACATTTATGAAATGTGTTGAAAAGTTTGAAAAAGATAATGAAAAGATATATTTCTAGTGATAATCTACCGGTAAATATATTTATGAGATGTGTTGAATAGAATGAAAAAGAAAATAAAAAAATACATTTCTAATGAGAAACTACCGGTAGATACATTTATGAGATATGTTGAAAAGTTTAAAAAGAAAATTAAAAAATATATTTCTAATGATAAACTAGATACATTTATGAAATGTATTGAAAAGTTTCAAAATCAGAGAAATAAATTTCTATTGATCAACTATATACACTTATGAAATGTGTTGAAAAGTTTGGAAAAGAAAATCAGAAAATATATTTCTAGTGATAAACTATATACATTTATGAAATGTGTTGAAAAGTTTGAAAAAGAAAATGAAAAGATATATTTCTAGTGATAATCTACCAGTAGATACATTTATGAGATGTATTGAAAAGTTTGAAAAAGAAATTCAAAAAATATATTTCTAATAATAAACTACTGGTAGATACATTTATGAAATGTGTTGAAAAGTTTCAAAATTAAAAAAATATATTTCTAATGATAAACTAGATACATTTATGAGATGTGTTGAAAAGTTTGAAAAAGAAAATTAAAAAAAAATATTTCTAATGATAAACTATATTCATTTATGAAATGTGTTGAAAAGTTTGAAAAAAGAAAATAAAAAGATATATTTCTAGTCATCATCTATCGGTAGATACATTTATGAGATGTGTTGAAAAGATTGAAAAATAAAATAAAAAAAATATATTTCTAATGAGAAACTACCGGTAGATACATTTATGAGATGTGTTTAAAAGTTTGAAAAAGAAAATCAAAAAATATATTTCTAGTGATAAACTATATACATTTATGAAATGTGTTGAAAAGTTTGAAAAAGAAAATGAAAAGATATATTTCTAGTGATAATCTACCAGTAGATACATTTATAAGATGTGTGGAATAGAATGAAAAAGAAAATAAAAAAATACATTTCTAATGAGAAACTACCGGTAGATACATTTATGAGATGTGTTGAAAAGTTTGAAAAAGAAAATAAAAAATATATTTCTAATGATAAACTAGATACATTTATGAAATGTATTGAAAAGTTTCAAAATCAAAGAAATAAATTTCTATTGATCAACTATATACACTTATGAAATGTGTTGAAAAGTTTGGAAAAGAAAATCAAAAAATATATTTCTAGGGATAAACTATATACATTTATGAAATGTGTTGAAAAGTTTGAAAAAGAAAATGAAAAGATATATTTCTAGTGATAATCTACCAGTAGATACATTTATGAGATGTATTGAAAAGTTTGAAAAAGAAAATCAAAAAATATATTTCTAATAATAAACTACTGGTAGATACATTTATGAAATGTGTTGAAAAGTTTCAAAATTAAAAAAATATATTTCTAATGATAAACTAGATACATTTATGAAATGTGTTGAATAGTTTGGAAAATAAAATCAAAAAATATATTTCTAATGATAAACTAGATACATTTATGAGATATTTTGAAAAGTTTGAACAAGAAAATAAAATAAAAATATTTCTAATGATAAACTATATACATTTATGAAATGTGTTGAAAAGTTTGCAAAAGAAAATGAAAAAATATATTTCTAGTGATAATCTACCGGTAGATACATTTATGAGATGTGTTGAAAAGTTTGAAAAAGAAAATACAAAAATAAATTTCTATTGATAAACTATATACACTTATGAAATGTGTTGAAAAGTTTGAAAATCCCAAAAATATATTTCTAATGATAAACTAGATACATTTATGAGATGTGTTGAAAAGTTTCAAAATCAAAGAAATATTTTTCTAATGATAAATTAGATACATTTATGAAATGTGTTGAAGAGTTTGAGCAAGAAAATCAAAAAATATATTTCTAGTGATAAACTTGATACATTTATGAAATATGTTGAAAAGTTTGAACAAGAAAATAAAATAAAAATATTTCTAATGATAAACTAGATACATTTATGAGATGTGTTGAAAAGTTTGAAAAAGAAAATTAAAAAAAATTTGTTCTAATGATAAACTATATTCATTTATGAAATGTGTTGAAAAGTTTGAAAAAAGAAAATAAAAAGATATATTTCTAGTGATAATCTTCCGGTAGATACATTCATGAGATGTATTGAAAAGTTTGAAAAATACAATCAAAAAATATATTTCTAATAATAAACTACTGGTAGATACATTTATGAAATGTGTTGAAAAGTTTCAAAATTTAAAAATATATTTCTAATGATAAATTAGATACATTTATGAAATGAGGTTGAAAAGATTGAAAAAGAAAATTAAAAAAAAGATATTTCTAATGAGAAACTACCGGTAGATACATTTACGAGATGTGTTGAAAAGTTTGAAAAATAAAATAAAAAAATATATTTCTAATGATAAACTAGATACATTTATGAAATGTATTGAAAAGTTTCAAAATCAAAGAAATAAATTTCTATTGATCAACTATATACACTTATGAAATGTGTTGAAAAGTTTGGTAAAGAAAATCAAAAAATATATTTCTAGTGATAAACTATATACATTTATGAAATGTGTTGAAAAGTTTGAAAAAGAAAATGAAAAGATATATTTCTAGTGATAATCTACCAGTAGATACATTTATGAGATGTATTGAAAAGTTTGAAAAAGAAAATCAAAAAAATATATTTCTAATAATAAACTAGATACATTTATGAAATGTGTTGAAAAGTTTGAAAAAGAAAATAAAAAGATATATTTCTAGTGATAATCTTCCGGTAGATACTTTCATGAGATGTATTGAAAATTTTGAAAAATACAATCAAAAAATATATTTCTAATAATAAACTACTGGTAGATACATTTATGAAATGTGTTGAAAAGTTTCAAAATTAAAAAATATATTTCTAATGATAAATTAGATACATTTATGAAATGAGGTTGAAAAGATTGAAAAAGAAAATAAAAAAATATATTTCTAATGATAAACTAGATACATTTATGAAATGTATTGAAAAGTTTCAAAATCAAAGAAATAAATTTCTATTGATCAACTATATACACTTATGAAATGTGTTGAAAAGTTTGGTAAAGAAAATCAAAATATATATTTCTAGTGATAAACTATATACATTTATGAAATGTGTTGAAAAGTTTGAAAAAGAAAATAAAAAGATATATTTCTAGTGATAAACTATATACATTTATGAAATGTGTTGACAAGTTTGAAAAAGAAAATGAAAAGATATATTTCTAGTGATAATCTACCAGTAGATACATTTATGAGATGTATTGAAAAGTTTGAAAAAGAAAATAAAAAATATATTTCTAATGATAAACTAGATACATTTATGAAATGTATTGAAAAGTTTCAAAATCAAAGAAATAAATTTCTATTGATCAACTATATACACTTATGAAATGTGTTGAAAAGTTTGGAAAAGAAAATCAAAAAATATATTTCTAGTGATAAACTATATACATTTATGAAATGTGTTGAAAAGTTTGAAAAAGAAAATGAAAAGATATATTTCTAGTGATAATCTACCAGTAGATACATTTATGAGATGTATTGAAAAGTTTGAAAAAGAAAATCAAAAAATATATTTCTAATAATAAACTACTGGTAGATACATTTATGAAATGTGTTGAAAAGTTTCAAAATTAAAAAAATATATTTCTAATGATAAACTAGATACATTTATGAGATGTGTTGAAAAGTTTGAAAAAGAAAATTTAAAAAAAATATTTCTAATGATAAACTATATTCATTTATGAAATGTGTTGAAAAGTTTGAAAAAAGAAAATAAAAAGATATATTTCTGTTGATAATCTTCCGGTAGATACATTCATGAGATGTATTGAAAACTTTGAAAAATACAATCAAAAAATATATTTCTAATAATAAACTACTGGTAGATACATTTATGAAATGTGTTGAAAAGTTTCAAAATTAAAAAATATATTTCTAATGATAAATTAGATACATTTATGAAATGAGGTTGAAAAGATTGAAAAAGAAAATAAATAAATATATTTCTAATGATAAACTAGATACATTTATGAAATGTATTGAAAAGTTTCAAAATCAAAGAAATAAATTTCTATTGATCAACTATATACACTTATGAAATGTGTTGAAAAGTTTGGTAAAGAAAATCAAAAAATATATTTCTAGTGATAAACTATATACATTTATGAAATGTGTTGAAGAAAAGTATCAAAATCAAAAAATATATTTCTAATGATAAACTAGATACATTTATGAGATGTGTTGAAACGTTTGAAAAATAAAATCAAAAAATATATTTCTAGCGATACTCTACCGGTAGATACATTTATGAGATGTGTTGAAAAGTTTGAAAAGGAAAATAAAAAATATATTTCTAATGATAAACTAGATACATTTATGAAATGTGTTGAAAAGTTTGGAAAAGAAAATCAAAAAATATATTTCTAGTGATAAACTAGATACATTTATGAAAAGTGTTGAAAAGTTTAAAATTTAAACAAAATATATTTCTAATGATACACTATATACATTTATGAAATGTGTTGAAAAGTTTGAAAAAGATAATGAAAAGATATATTTCTAGTGATAATCTACCGGTAAATATATTTATGAGATGTGTTGAATAGAATGAAAAAGAAAATAAAAAAATACATTTCTAATGAGAAACTACCGGTAGATACATTTATGAGATATGTTGAAAAGTTTAAAAAGAAAATTAAAAAATATATTTCTAATGATAAACTAGATACATTTATGAAATGTATTGAAAAGTTTCAAAATCAGAGAAATAAATTTCTATTGATCAACTATATACACTTATGAAATGTGTTGAAAAGTTTGGAAAAGAAAATCAGAAAATATATTTCTAGTGATAAACTATATACATTTATGAAATGTGTTGAAAAGTTTGAAAAAGAAAATGAAAAGATATATTTCTAGTGATAATCTACCAGTAGATACATTTATGAGATGTATTGAAAAGTTTGAAAAAGAAATTCAAAAAATATATTTCTAATAATAAACTACTGGTAGATACATTTATGAAATGTGTTGAAAAGTTTCAAAATTAAAAAAATATATTTCTAATGATAAACTAGATACATTTATGAGATGTGTTGAAAAGTTTGAAAAAGAAAATTAAAAAAAAATATTTCTAATGATAAACTATATTCATTTATGAAATGTGTTGAAAAGTTTGAAAAAAGAAAATAAAAAGATATATTTCTAGTCATCATCTATCGGTAGATACATTTATGAGATGTGTTGAAAAGATTGAAAAATAAAATAAAAAAAATATATTTCTAATGAGAAACTACCGGTAGATACATTTATGAGATGTGTTTAAAAGTTTGAAAAAGAAAATCAAAAAATATATTTCTAGTGATAAACTATATACATTTATGAAATGTGTTGAAAAGTTTGAAAAAGAAAATGAAAAGATATATTTCTAGTGATAATCTACCAGTAGATACATTTATAAGATGTGTGGAATAGAATGAAAAAGAAAATAAAAAAATACATTTCTAATGAGAAACTACCGGTAGATACATTTATGAGATGTGTTGAAAAGTTTGAAAAAGAAAATAAAAAATATATTTCTAATGATAAACTAGATACATTTATGAAATGTATTGAAAAGTTTCAAAATCAAAGAAATAAATTTCTATTGATCAACTATATACACTTATGAAATGTGTTGAAAAGTTTGGAAAAGAAAATCAAAAAATATATTTCTAGGGATAAACTATATACATTTATGAAATGTGTTGAAAAGTTTGAAAAAGAAAATGAAAAGATATATTTCTAGTGATAATCTACCAGTAGATACATTTATGAGATGTATTGAAAAGTTTGAAAAAGAAAATCAAAAAATATATTTCTAATAATAAACTACTGGTAGATACATTTATGAAATGTGTTGAAAAGTTTCAAAATTAAAAAAATATATTTCTAATGATAAACTAGATACATTTATGAAATGTGTTGAATAGTTTGGAAAATAAAATCAAAAAATATATTTCTAATGATAAACTAGATACATTTATGAGATATTTTGAAAAGTTTGAACAAGAAAATAAAATAAAAATATTTCTAATGATAAACTATATACATTTATGAAATGTGTTGAAAAGTTTGCAAAAGAAAATGAAAAAATATATTTCTAGTGATAATCTACCGGTAGATACATTTATGAGATGTGTTGAAAAGTTTGAAAAAGAAAATACAAAAATAAATTTCTATTGATAAACTATATACACTTATGAAATGTGTTGAAAAGTTTGAAAATCCCAAAAATATATTTCTAATGATAAACTAGATACATTTATGAGATGTGTTGAAAAGTTTCAAAATCAAAGAAATATTTTTCTAATGATAAATTAGATACATTTATGAAATGTGTTGAAGAGTTTGAGCAAGAAAATCAAAAAATATATTTCTAGTGATAAACTTGATACATTTATGAAATATGTTGAAAAGTTTGAACAAGAAAATAAAATAAAAATATTTCTAATGATAAACTAGATACATTTATGAGATGTGTTGAAAAGTTTGAAAAAGAAAATTAAAAAAAATTTGTTCTAATGATAAACTATATTCATTTATGAAATGTGTTGAAAAGTTTGAAAAAAGAAAATAAAAAGATATATTTCTAGTGATAATCTTCCGGTAGATACATTCATGAGATGTATTGAAAAGTTTGAAAAATACAATCAAAAAATATATTTCTAATAATAAACTACTGGTAGATACATTTATGAAATGTGTTGAAAAGTTTCAAAATTTAAAAATATATTTCTAATGATAAATTAGATACATTTATGAAATGAGGTTGAAAAGATTGAAAAAGAAAATTAAAAAAAAGATATTTCTAATGAGAAACTACCGGTAGATACATTTACGAGATGTGTTGAAAAGTTTGAAAAATAAAATAAAAAAATATATTTCTAATGATAAACTAGATACATTTATGAAATGTATTGAAAAGTTTCAAAATCAAAGAAATAAATTTCTATTGATCAACTATATACACTTATGAAATGTGTTGAAAAGTTTGGTAAAGAAAATCAAAAAATATATTTCTAGTGATAAACTATATACATTTATGAAATGTGTTGAAAAGTTTGAAAAAGAAAATGAAAAGATATATTTCTAGTGATAATCTACCAGTAGATACATTTATGAGATGTATTGAAAAGTTTGAAAAAGAAAATCAAAAAAATATATTTCTAATAATAAACTAGATACATTTATGAAATGTGTTGAAAAGTTTGAAAAAGAAAATAAAAAGATATATTTCTAGTGATAATCTTCCGGTAGATACTTTCATGAGATGTATTGAAAATTTTGAAAAATACAATCAAAAAATATATTTCTAATAATAAACTACTGGTAGATACATTTATGAAATGTGTTGAAAAGTTTCAAAATTAAAAAATATATTTCTAATGATAAATTAGATACATTTATGAAATGAGGTTGAAAAGATTGAAAAAGAAAATAAAAAAATATATTTCTAATGATAAACTAGATACATTTATGAAATGTATTGAAAAGTTTCAAAATCAAAGAAATAAATTTCTATTGATCAACTATATACACTTATGAAATGTGTTGAAAAGTTTGGTAAAGAAAATCAAAATATATATTTCTAGTGATAAACTATATACATTTATGAAATGTGTTGAAAAGTTTGAAAAAGAAAATAAAAAGATATATTTCTAGTGATAAACTATATACATTTATGAAATGTGTTGACAAGTTTGAAAAAGAAAATGAAAAGATATATTTCTAGTGATAATCTACCAGTAGATACATTTATGAGATGTATTGAAAAGTTTGAAAAAGAAAATAAAAAATATATTTCTAATGATAAACTAGATACATTTATGAAATGTATTGAAAAGTTTCAAAATCAAAGAAATAAATTTCTATTGATCAACTATATACACTTATGAAATGTGTTGAAAAGTTTGGAAAAGAAAATCAAAAAATATATTTCTAGTGATAAACTATATACATTTATGAAATGTGTTGAAAAGTTTGAAAAAGAAAATGAAAAGATATATTTCTAGTGATAATCTACCAGTAGATACATTTATGAGATGTATTGAAAAGTTTGAAAAAGAAAATCAAAAAATATATTTCTAATAATAAACTACTGGTAGATACATTTATGAAATGTGTTGAAAAGTTTCAAAATTAAAAAAATATATTTCTAATGATAAACTAGATACATTTATGAGATGTGTTGAAAAGTTTGAAAAAGAAAATTTAAAAAAAATATTTCTAATGATAAACTATATTCATTTATGAAATGTGTTGAAAAGTTTGAAAAAAGAAAATAAAAAGATATATTTCTGTTGATAATCTTCCGGTAGATACATTCATGAGATGTATTGAAAACTTTGAAAAATACAATCAAAAAATATATTTCTAATAATAAACTACTGGTAGATACATTTATGAAATGTGTTGAAAAGTTTCAAAATTAAAAAATATATTTCTAATGATAAATTAGATACATTTATGAAATGAGGTTGAAAAGATTGAAAAAGAAAATAAATAAATATATTTCTAATGATAAACTAGATACATTTATGAAATGTATTGAAAAGTTTCAAAATCAAAGAAATAAATTTCTATAGATCAACTATATACACTTATGAAATGTGTTGAAACGTTTGGTAAAGAAAATCAAAAAATATATTTCGAGTGATAAACTATATACATTTATGAAATGTGTTGAAGAAAAGTATCAAAATCAAAAAATATATTTCTAATGATAAACTAGATACATTTATGAGATGTGTTGAAACGTTTGAAAAATAAAATCAAAAAATATATTTCTAGCGATACTCTACCGGTAGATACATTTATGAGATGTGTTGAAAAGTTTGAAAAGGAAAATAAAAAATATATTTCTAATGATAAACTAGATACATTTATGAAATGTGTTGAAAAGTTTGGAAAAGAAAATCAAAAAATATATTTCTAGTGATAAACTAGATACATTTATGAAAAGTGTTGAAAAGTTTAAAATTTAAACAAAATATATTTCTAATGATACACTATATACATTTATGAAATGTGTTGAAAAGTTTGAAAAAGAAAATGAAAAGATATATTTCTAGTGATAATCTACCGGTAAATATATTTATGAGATGTGTTGAATAGAATGAAAAAGAAAATAAAAAAATACATTTCTAATGAGAAACTACCGGTAGATACATTTATGAGATATGTTGAAAAGTTTAAAAAGAAAATTAAAAAATATATTTCTAATGATAAACTAGATACATTTATGAAATGTATTGAAAAGTTTCAAAATCAGAGAAATAAATTTCTATTGATCAACTATATACACTTATGAAATGTGTTGAAAAGTTTGGAAAAGAAAATCAGAAAATATATTTCTAGTGATAAACTATATACATTTATGAAATGTGTTGAAAAGTTTGAAAAAGAAAATGAAAAGATATATTTCTAGTGATAATCTACCAGTAGATACATTTATGAGATGTATTGAAAAGTTTGAAAAAGAAATTCAAAAAATATATTTCTAATAATAAACTACTGGTAGATACATTTATGAAATGTGTTGAAAAGTTTCAAAATTAAAAAAATATATTTCTAATGATAAACTAGATACATTTATGAGATGTGTTGAAAAGTTTGAAAAAGAAAATTAAAAAAAAATATTTCTAATGATAAACTATATTCATTTATGAAATGTGTTGAAAAGTTTGAAAAAAGAAAATAAAAAGATATATTTCTAGTCATCATCTATCGGTAGATACATTTATGAGATGTGTTGAAAAGATTGAAAAATAAAATAAAAAAAATATATTTCTAATGAGAAACTACCGGTAGATACATTTATGAGATGTGTTTAAAAGTTTGAAAAAGAAAATTAAAAAAAATATATTTCTAATGATAAACTAGATACATTTATGAAATGTATTGAAAAGTTTCAAAATCAAAGAAATAAATTTCTATTGATCAACTATATACACTTATGAAATGTGTTGAAAAGTTTGGTAAAGAAAATCAAAAAATATATTTCTAGTGATAAACTATATACATTTATGAAATGTGTTGAAAAGTTTGAAAAAGAAAATGAAAAGATATATTTCTAGTGATAATCTACCAGTAGATACATTTATAAGATGTGTGGAATAGAATGAAAAAGAAAATAAAAAAATACATTTCTAATGAGAAACTACCGGTAGATACATTTATGAGATGTGTTGAAAAGTTTGAAAAAGAAAATAAAAAATATATTTCTAATGATAAACTAGATACATTTATGAAATGTATTGAAAAGTTTCAAAATCAAAGAAATAAATTTCTATTGATCAACTATATACACTTATGAAATGTGTTGAAAAGTTTGGAAAAGAAAATCAAAAAATATATTTCTAGGGATAAACTATATACATTTATGAAATGTGTTGAAAAGTTTGAAAAAGAAAATGAAAAGATATATTTCTAGTGATAATCTACCAGTAGATACATTTATGAGATGTATTGAAAAGTTTGAAAAAGAAAATCAAAAAATATATTTCTAATAATAAACTACTGGTAGATACATTTATGAAATGTGTTGAAAAGTTTCAAAATTAAAAAAATATATTTCTAATGATAAACTAGATACATTTATGAAATGTGTTGAATAGTTTGGAAAATAAAATCAAAAAATATATTTCTAATGATAAACTAGATACATTTATGAGATATTTTGAAAAGTTTGAACAAGAAAATAAAATAAAAATATTTCTAATGATAAACTATATACATTTATGAAATGTGTTGAAAAGTTTGCAAAAGAAAATGAAAAAATATATTTCTAGTGATAATCTACCGGTAGATACATTTATGAGATGTGTTGAAAAGTTTGAAAAAGAAAATACAAAAATAAATTTCTATTGATAAACTATATACACTTATGAAATGTGTTGAAAAGTTTGAAAATCCCAAAAATATATTTCTAATGATAAACTAGATACATTTATGAGATGTGTTGAAAAGTTTCAAAATCAAAGAAATATTTTTCTAATGATAAATTAGATACATTTATGAAATGTGTTGAAGAGTTTGAGCAAGAAAATCAAAAAATATATTTCTAGTGATAAACTTGATACATTTATGAAATATGTTGAAAAGTTTGAACAAGAAAATAAAATAAAAATATTTCTAATGATAAACTAGATACATTTATGAGATGTGTTGAAAAGTTTGAAAAAGAAAATTAAAAAAATTTTTTTCTAATGATAAACTATATTCATTTATGAAATGTGTTGAAAAGTTTGAAAAAAGAAAATAAAAAGATATATTTCTAGTGATAATCTTCCGGTAGATACATTCATGAGATGTATTGAAAAGTTTGAAAAATACAATCAAAAAATATATTTCTAATAATAAACTACTGGTAGATACATTTATGAAATGTGTTGAAAAGTTTCAAAATTTAAAAATATATTTCTAATGATAAATTAGATACATTTATGAAATGAGGTTGAAAAGATTGAAAAAGAAAATTAAAAAAAAGATATTTCTAATGAGAAACTACCGGTAGATACATTTACGAGATGTGTTGAAAAGTTTGAAAAATAAAATAAAAAAATATATTTCTAATGATAAACTAGATACATTTATGAAATGTATTGAAAAGTTTCAAAATCAAAGAAATAAATTTCTATTGATCAACTATATACACTTATGAAATGTGTTGAAAAGTTTGGTAAAGAAAATCAAAAAATATATTTCTAGTGATAAACTATATACATTTATGAAATGTGTTGAAAAGTTTGAAAAAGAAAATGAAAAGATATATTTCTAGTGATAATCTACCAGTAGATACATTTATGAGATGTATTGAAAAGTTTGAAAAAGAAAATCAAAAAAATATATTTCTAATAATAAACTAGATACATTTATGAAATGTGTTGAAAAGTTTGAAAAAGAAAATGAAAAGATATATTTCTAGTGATAATCTACCAGTAGATACATTTATGAGATGTATTGAAAAGTTTGAAAAAGAAAATCAAAAATATATTTCTAATAATAAACTACTGGTAGATACATTTATGAAATGTGTTGAAAAGTTTCAAAATTAAAAAAATATATTTCTAATGATAAACTAGATACATTTATGAGATGTGTTGAAAAGTTTGAAAAAGAAAATTTAAAAAAAATATTTCTAATGATAAACTATATTCATTTATGAAATGTGTTGAAAAGTTTGAAAAAAGAAAATAAAAAGATATATTTCTAGTCATCATCTATCGGTAGATACATTTATGAGATGTGTTGAAAAGATTGAAAAATAAAATAAAAAAAATATATTTCTAATGAGAAACTACCGGTAGATACATTTATGAGATGTGTTTAAAAGTTTGAAAAAGAAAATTAAAAAAAATATATTTCTAATGATAAACTAGATACATTTATGAAATGTATTGAAAAGTTTCAAAATCAAAGAAATAAATTTCTATTGATCAACTATATACACTTATGAAATGTGTTGAAAAGTTTGGTAAAGAAAATCAAAAAATATATTTCTAGTGATAAACTATATACATTTATGAAATGTGTTGAAAAGTTTGAAAAAGAAAATGAAAAGATATATTTCTAGTGATAATCTACCAGTAGATACATTTATAAGATGTGTGGAATAGAATGAAAAAGAAAATAAAAAAATACATTTCTAATGAGAAACTACCGGTAGATACATTTATGAGATGTGTTGAAAAGTTTGAAAAAGAAAATAAAAAATATATTTCTAATGATAAACTAGATACATTTATGAAATGTATTGAAAAGTTTCAAAATCAAAGAAATAAATTTCTATTGATCAACTATATACACTTATGAAATGTGTTGAAAAGTTTGGAAAAGAAAATCAAAAAATATATTTCTAGGGATAAACTATATACATTTATGAAATGTGTTGAAAAGTTTGAAAAAGAAAATGAAAAGATATATTTCTAGTGATAATCTACCAGTAGATACATTTATGAGATGTATTGAAAAGTTTGAAAAAGAAAATCAAAAAATATATTTCTAATAATAAACTACTGGTAGATACATTTATGAAATGTGTTGAAAAGTTTCAAAATTAAAAAAATATATTTCTAATGATAAACTAGATACATTTATGAAATGTGTTGAATAGTTTGGAAAATAAAATCAAAAAATTAATTTCTAATGATAAACTAGATACATTTATGAGATATTTTGAAAAGTTTGAACAAGAAAATAAAATAAAAATATTTCTAATGATAAACTATATACATTTATGAAATGTGTTGAAAAGTTTGCAAAAGAAAATGAAAAAATATATTTCTAGTGATAATCTACCGGTAGATACATTTATGAGATGTGTTGAAAAGTTTGAAAAAGAAAATACAAAAATAAATTTCTATTGATAAACTATATACACTTATGAAATGTGTTGAAAAGTTTGAAAATCCCAAAAATATATTTCTAATGATAAACTAGATACATTTATGAGATGTGTTGAAAAGTTTCAAAATCAAAGAAATATTTTTCTAATGATAAATTAGATACATTTATGAAATGTGTTGAAGAGTTTGAGCAAGAAAATCAAAAAATATATTTCTAGTGATAAACTTGATACATTTATGAAATATGTTGAAAAGTTTGAACAAGAAAATAAAATAAAAATATTTCTAATGATAAACTAGATACATTTATGAGATGTGTTGAAAAGTTTGAAAAAGAAAATTAAAAAAAAATTTTTCTAATGATAAATTATATTCATTTATGAAATGTGTTGAAAAGTTTGAAAAAAGAAAATAAAAAGATATATTTCTAGTGATAATCTTCCGGTAGATACATTCATGAGATGTATTGAAAAGTTTGAAAAATACAATCAAAAAATATATTTCTAATAATAAACTACTGGTAGATACATTTATGAAATGTGTTGAAAAGTTTCAAAATTTAAAAATATATTTCTAATGATAAATTAGATACATTTATGAAATGAGGTTGAAAAGATTGAAAAAGAAAATTAAAAAAAAGATATTTCTAATGAGAAACTACCGGTAGATACATTTATGAGATGTGTTGAAAAGTTTGAAAAATAAAATAAAAAAATATATTTCTAATGAGAAACTACCGGTAGATACATTTATGAGATGTGTTTAAAAGTTTGAAAAAGAAAATTAAAAAAAATATATTTCTAATGATAAACTAGATACATTTATGAAATGTATTGAAAAGTTTCAAAATCAAAGAAATAAATTTCTATTGATCAACTATATACACTTATGAAATGTGTTGAAAAGTTTGGTAAAGAAAATCAAAAAATATATTTCTAGTGATAAACTTGATACATTTATGAAATGTGTTGAAAAGTTTGAAAAAGAAAATGAAAAGATATATTTCTAGTGATAATCTACCAGTAGATACATTTATAAGATGTGTGGAATAGAATGAAAAAGAAAATAAAAAAATACATTTCTAATGAGAAACTACCGGTAGATACATTTATGAGATGTGTTGAAAAGTTTGAAAAAGAAAATAAAAAATATATTTCTAATGATAAACTAGATACATTTATGAAATGTATTGAAAAGTTTCAAAATCAAAGAAATAAATTTCTATTGATCAACTATATACACTTATGAAATGTGTTGAAAAGTTTGGAAAAGAAAATCAAAAAATATATTTCTAGGGATAAACTATATACATTTATGAAATGTGTTGAAAAGTTTGAAAAAGAAAATGAAAAGATATATTTCTAGTGATAATCTACCAGTAGATACATTTATGAGATGTATTGAAAAGTTTGAAAAAGAAAATCAAAAAATATATTTCTAATAATAAACTACTGGTAGATACATTTATGAAATGTGTTGAAAAGTTTCAAAATTAAAAAAATATATTTCTAATGATAAACTAGATACATTTATGAAATGTGTTGAATAGTTTGGAAAATAAAATCAAAAAATATATTTCTAATGATAAACTAGATACATTTATGAGATATTTTGAAAAGTTTGAACAAGAAAATAAAATAAAAATATTTCTAATGATAAACTATATACATTTATGAAATGTGTTGAAAAGTTTGCAAAAGAAAATGAAAAAATATATTTCTAGTGATAATCTACCGGTAGATACATTTATGAAATGTGTTGAAAAGTTTGAAAATCCCAAAAATATATTTCTAATGATAAACTAGATACATTTATGAGATGTGTTGAAAAGTTTCAAAATCAAAGAAATATTTTTCTAATGATAAATTAGATACATTTATGAAATGTGTTGAAGAGTTTGAGCAAGAAAATCAAAAAATATATTTCTAGTGATAAACTTGATACATTTATGAAATATGTTGAAAAGTTTGAACAAGAAAATAAAATAAAAATATTTCTAATGATAAACTAGATACATTTATGAGATGTGTTGAAAAGTTTGAAAAAGAAAATTAAAAAAAAAATTTTCTAATGATAAACTATATTCATT
Source organism: Meghimatium bilineatum (assembly GCA_034231615.1). Lineage (NCBI taxonomy): Eukaryota > Metazoa > Mollusca > Gastropoda > Stylommatophora > Philomycidae > Meghimatium > Meghimatium bilineatum. Next base: position 43,379,993 of record CM067305.1, on the reverse strand, counting down.
TATGAAATGTGTTGAAAAGTTTGAAAAAAGAAAATAAAAAGATATATTTCTAGTGATAATCTTCCGGTAGATACATTCATGAGATGTATTGAAAAGTTTGAAAAATACAATCAAAAAATATATTTCTAATAATAAACTACTGGTAGATACATTTATGAAATGTGTTGAAAAGTTTCAAAATTTAAAAATATATTTCTAATGATAAATTAGATACATTTATGAAATGAGGTTGAAAAGATTGAAAAAGAAAATTAAAAAAAAGATATTTCTAATGAGAAACTACCGGTAGATACATTTATGAGATGTGTTGAAAAGTTTGAAAAATAAAATAAAAAAATATATTTCTAATGATAAACTAGATACATTTATGAAATGTATTGAAAAGTTTCAAAATCAAAGAAATAAATTTCTATTGATCAACTATATACACTTATGAAATGTGTTGAAAAGTTTGGAAAAGAAAATCAAAAAATATATTTCTAGGGATAAACTATATACATTTATGAAATGTGTTGAAAAGTTTGAAAAAGAAAATGAAAAGATATATTTCTAGTGATAATCTACCAGTAGATACATTTATGAGATGTATTGAAAAGTTTGAAAAAGAAAATCAAAAAATATATTTCTAATAATAAACTACTGGTAGATACATTTATGAAATGTGTTGAAAAGTTTCAAAATTAAAAAAATATATTTCTAATGATAAACTAGATACATTTATGAAATGTGTTGAATAGTTTGGAAAATAAAATCAAAAAATATATTTCTAATGATAAACTAGATACATTTATGAGATATTTTGAAAAGTTTGAACAAGAAAATAAAATAAAAATATGTCTAATGATAAACTATATACATTTATGAAATGTGTTGAAAAGTTTGCAAAAGAAAATGAAAAAATATATTTCTAGTGATAATCTACCGGTAGATACATTTATGAAATGTGTTGAAAAGTTTGAAAATCCCAAAAATATATTTCTAATGATAAACTAGATACATTTATGAGATGTGTTGAAAAGTTTCAAAATCAAAGAAATATTTTTCTAATGATAAATTAGATACATTTATGAAATGTGTTGAAGAGTTTGAGCAAGAAAATCAAAAAATATATTTCTAGTGATAAACTTGATACATTTATGAAATATGTTGAAAAGTTTGAACAAGAAAATAAAATAAAAATATTTCTAATGATAAACTAGATACATTTATGAGATGTGTTGAAAAGTTTGAAAAAGAAAATTAAAAAAAAAATTTTCTAATGATAAACTATATTCATTTATGAAATGTGTTGAAAAGTTTGAAAAAAGAAAATAAAAAGATATATTTCTAGTGATAATCTTCCGGTAGATACATTCATGAGATGTATTGAAAAGTTTGAAAAATACAATCACAAAATATATTTCTAATAATAAACTACTGGTAGATACATTTATGAAATGTGTTGAAAAGTTTCAAAATTTAAAAATATATTTCTAATGATAAATTAGATACATTTATGAAATGAGGTTGAAAAGATTGAAAAAGAAAATTAAAAAAAAGATATTTCTAATGAGAAACTACCGGTAGATACATTTATGAGATGTGTTGAAAAGTTTGAAAAATAAAATAAAAAAATATATTTCTAATGATAAACTAGATACATTTATGAAATGTATTGAAAAGTTTCAAAATCAAAGAAATAAATTTCTATTGATCAACTATATACACTTATGAAATGTGTTGAAAAGTTTGGTAAAGAAAATCAAAAAATATATTTCTAGTGATAAACTATATACATTTATGAAATGTGTTGAAAAGTTTGAAAAAGAAAATGAAAAGATATATTTCTAGTGATAATCTACCAGTAGATACATTTATGAGATGTATTGAAAAGTTTGAAAAAGAAAATCAAAAAAATATATTTCTAATAATAAACTAGATACATTTATGAAATGTGTTGAAAAGTTTGAAAAAGAAAATGAAAAGATATATTTCTAGTGATAATCTACCAGTAGATACATTTATGAGATGTATTGAAAAGTTTGAAAAAGAAAATCAAAAATATATTTCTAATAATAAACTACTGGTAGATACATTTATGAAATGTGTTGAAAAGTTTCAAAATTAAAAAAATATATTTCTAATGATAAACTAGATACATTTATGAGATGTATTGAAAAGTTTGAAAAAGAAAATCAAAAATATATTTCTAATAATAAACTACTGGTAGATACATTTATGAAATGTGTTGAAAAGTTTCAAAATTAAAAAAATATATTTCTAATGATAAACTAGATACATTTATGAAATGTGTTGAAATGTTTGCAAAAGAAAATGAAAAAATATATTTCTAGTGATAATCTACCGGTAGATACATTTATGAGATGTGTTGAAAAGTTTGAAAAAGAAAATACAAAAATAAATTTCTATTGATAAACTATATACACTTATGAAATGTGTTGAAAAGTTTGAAAATCCCAAAAATATATTTCTAATGATAAACTAGATACATTTATGAGATGTGTTGAAAAGTTTCAAAATCAAAGAAATATTTTTCTAATGATAAATTAGATACATTTATGAAATGTGTTGAAGAGTTTGAGCAAGAAAATCAAAAAATATATTTCTAGTGATAAACTTGATACATTTATGAAATATGTTGAAAAGTTTGAACAAGAAAATAAAATAAAAATATTTCTAATGATAAACTAGATACATTTATGAGATGTGTTGAAAAGTTTGAAAAAGAAAATTAAAAAAAAAATTTTTCTAATGATAAACTATATTCATTTATGAAATGTGTTGAAAAGTTTGAAAAAAGAAAATAAAAAGATATATTTCTAGTGATAATCTTCCGGTAGATACATTCATGAGATGTATTGAAAAGTTTGAAAAATACAATCAAAAAATATATTTCTAATAATAAACTACTGGTAGATACATTTATGAAATGTGTTGAAAAGTTTCAAAATTTAAAAATATATTTCTAATGATAAATTAGATACATTTATGAAATGAGGTTGAAAAGATTGAAAAAGAAAATTAAAAAAAAGATATTTCTAATGAGAAACTACCGGTAGATACATTTATGAGATGTGTTGAAAAGTTTGAAAAATAAAATAAAAAAATATATTTCTAATGATAAACTAGATACATTTATGAAATGTATTGAAAAGTTTCAAAATCAAAGAAATAAATTTCTATTGATCAACTATATACACTTATGAAATGTGTTGAAAAGTTTGGTAAAGAAAATCAAAAAATATATTTCTATCGATAAACTATATACATTTATGAAATGTGTTGAAAAGTTTGAAAAAGAAAATGAAAAGATATATTTCTAGTGATAATCTACCAGTAGATACATTTATGAGATGTATTGAAAAGTTTGAAAAAGAAAATCAAAAAAATATATTTCTAATAATAAACTAGATACATTTATGAAATGTGTTGAAAAGTTTGAAAAAGAAAATGAAAAGATATATTTCTAGTGATAATCTACCAGTAGATACATTTATGAGATGTATTGAAAAGTTTGAAAAAGAAAATCAAAAATATATTTCTAATAATAAACTACTGGTAGATACATTTATGAAATGTGTTGAAAAGTTTCAAAATTAAAAAAATATATTTCTAATGATAAACTAGATACATTTATGAGATGTGTTGAAAAGTTTGAAAAAGAAAATTAAAAAAAAATATTTCTAATGATAAACTATATTCATTTATGAAATGTGTTGAAAAGTTTGAAAAAAGAAAATAAAAAGATATATTTCTAGTCATCATCTATCGGTAGATACATTTATGAGATGTGTTGAAAAGATTGAAAAAGAAAATAAAAAAAATATATTGCTAATGAGAAACTACCGGTAGATACATTTATGAGATGTGTTGAAAAGTTTGAAAAACAAAATAAAAAAAATATATTTCTAATGATAAACTAGATACATTTATGAAATGTATTGAAAAGTTTCAAAATCAAAGAAATAAATTTCTATTGATCAACTATATACACTTATGAAATGTGTTGAAAAGTTTGGTAAAGAAAATCAAAAAATATATTTTAGTGATAAACTATATACATTTATGAAATGTGTTGAAAAGTTTGAAAAAGAAAATGAAAAGATATATTTCTAGTGATAATCTACCAGTAGATACATTTATGAGGTATTGAAAAGTTTGAAAAAGAAAATCAAAAAATATATTTCTAATAATAAACTACTGGTAGATACATTTATGAAATGTGATGAAAAGTTTCAAAATGATAAAATATATTTCTAATGATAAACTAGATACATTTATGAAATGTGTTGAATAGTTTGGAAAATAAAATCAAAAAATATATTTCTAATGATAAACTAGATACATTTATGAGATATTTTGAAAAGTTTGAACAAGAAAATAAAATAAAAATATTTCTAATGATAAACTATATACATTTATGAGATGTGTTGAAAAGTTTGAAAAAGAAAATTAAAAAAAAAATTTTCTAATGATAAACTATATTCATTTATGAAATGTGTTGAAAAGTTTGAAAAAAGAAAATAAAAAGATATATTTCTAGTGATAATCTTCCGGTAGATACATTCATGAGATGTATTGAAAAGTTTGAAAAATACAATCAAAAAATATATTTCTAATAATAAACTACTGGTAGATACATTTATGAAATGTGTTGAAAAGTTTCAAAATTTAAAAATATATTTCTAATGATAAATTAGATACATTTATGAAATGAGGTTGAAAAGATTGAAAAAGAAAATTAAAAAAAAGATATTTCTAATGAGAAACTACCGGTAGATACATTTATGAGATGTGTTGAAAAGTTTGAAAAATAAAATAAAAAAATATATTTCTAATGATAAACTAGATACATTTATGAAATGTATTGAAAAGTTTCAAAATCAAAGAAATAAATTTCTATTGATCAACTATATACACTTATGAAATGTGTTGAAAAGTTTGGTAAAGAAAATCAAAAAATATATTTCTAGTGATAAACTATATACATTTATGAAATGTGTTGAAAAGTTTGAAAAAGAAAATGAAAAGATATATTTCTAGTGATAATCTACCAGTAGATACATTTATGAGATGTATTGAAAAGTTTGAAAAAGAAAATCAAAAAAATATATTTCTAATAATAAACTAGATACATTTATGAAATGTGTTGAAAAGTTTGAAAAAGAAAATGAAAAGATATATTTCTAGTGATAATCTACCAGTAGATACATTTATGTATTGAAAAGTTTGAAAAAGAAAATCAAAAATATATTTCTAATAATAAACTACTGGTAGATACATTTATGAAATGTGTTGAAAAGTTTCAAAATTAAAAAAATATATTTCTAATGATAAACTAGATACATTTATGAGATGTATTGAAAAGTTTGAAAAAGAAAATCAAAAATATATTTCTAATAATAAACTACTGGTAGATACATTTATGAAATGTGTTGAAAAGTTTCAAAATTAAAAAAATATATTTCTAATGATAAACTAGATACATTTATGAAATGTGTTGAAATGTTTGCAAAAGAAAATGAAAAAATATATTTCTAGTGATAATCTACCGGTAGATACATTTATGAGATGTGTTGAAAAGTTTGAAAAAGAAAATACAAAAATAAATTTCTATTGATAAACTATATACACTTATGAAATGTGTTGAAAAGTTTGAAAATCCCAAAAATATATTTCTAATGATAAACTAGATACATTTATGAGATGTGTTGAAAAGTTTCAAAATCAAAGAAATATTTTTCTAATGATAAATTAGATACATTTATGAAATGTGTTGAAGAGTTTGAGCAAGAAAATCAAAAAATATATTTCTAGTGATAAACTTGATACATTTATGAAATATGTTGAAAAGTTTGAACAAGAAAATAAAATAAAAATATTTCTAATGATAAACTAGATACATTTATGAGATGTGTTGAAAAGTTTGAAAAAGAAAATTAAAAAAAAATTTTTCTAATGATAAACTATATTCATTTATGAAATGTGTTGAAAAGTTTGAAAAAAGAAAATAAAAAGATATATTTCTAGTGATAATCTTCCGGTAGATACATTCATGAGATGTATTGAAAAGTTTGAAAAATACAATCAAAAAATATATTTCTAATAATAAACTACTGGTAGATACATTTATGAAATGTGTTGAAAAGTTTCAAAATTTAAAAATATATTTCTAATGATAAATTAGATACATTTATGAAATGAGGTTGAAAAGATTGAAAAAGAAAATTAAAAAAAAGATATTTCTAATGAGAAACTACCGGTAGATACATTTATGAGATGTGTTGAAAAGTTTGAAAAATAAAATAAAAAAATATATTTCTAATGATAAACTAGATACATTTATGAAATGTATTGAAAAGTTTCAAAATCAAAGAAATAAATTTCTATTGATCAACTATATACACTTATGAAATGTGTTGAAAAGTTTGGTAAAGAAAATCAAAAAATATATTTCTATCGATAAACTATATACATTTATGAAATGTGTTGAAAAGTTTGAAAAAGAAAATGAAAAGATATATTTCTAGTGATAATCTACCAGTAGATACATTTATGAGATGTATTGAAAAGTTTGAAAAAGAAAATCAAAAAAATATATTTCTAATAATAAACTAGATACATTTATGAAATGTGTTGAAAAGTTTGAAAAAGAAAATGAAAAGATATATTTCTAGTGATAATCTACCAGTAGATACATTTATGAGATGTATTGAAAAGTTTGAAAAAGAAAATCAAAAATATATTTCTAATAATAAACTACTGGTAGATACATTTATGAAATGTGTTGAAAAGTTTCAAAATTAAAAAAATATATTTCTAATGATAAACTAGATACATTTATGAGATGTGTTGAAAAGTTTGAAAAAGAAAATTAAAAAAAAATATTTCTAATGATAAACTATATTCATTTATGAAATGTGTTGAAAAGTTTGAAAAAAGAAAATAAAAAGATATATTTCTAGTCATCATCTATCGGTAGATACATTTATGAGATGTGTTGAAAAGATTGAAAAAGAAAATAAAAAAAATATATTGCTAATGAGAAACTACCGGTAGATACATTTATGAGATGTGTTGAAAAGTTTGAAAAAGAAAATTAAAAAAATATATTTCTAATGATAAACTAGATACATTTATGAAATGTATTGAAAAGTTTCAAAATCAAAGAAATAAATTTCTATTGATCAACTATATACACTTATGAAATGTGTTGAAAAGTTTGCAAAAGAAAATGAAAAGATATATTTCTAGTGATAATCTACCAGTAGATACATTTATGAGGTATTGAAAAGTTTGAAAAAGAAAATCAAAAAATATATTTCTAATAATAAACTACTGGTAGATACATTTATGAAATGTGATGAAAAGTTTCAAAATGATAAAATATATTTCTAATGATAAACTAGATACATTTATGAAATGTGTTGAATAGTTTGGAAAATAAAATCAAAAAATATATTTCTAATGATAAACTAGATACATTTATGAGATATTTTGAAAAGTTTGAACAAGAAAATAAAATAAAAATATTTCTAATGATAAACTATATACATTTATGAAATGTGTTGAAAAGTTTGCAAAAGAAAATGAAAAAATATATTTCTAGTGATAATCTACCGGTAGATACATTTATGAGATGTGTTGAAAAGTTTGAAAAAGAAAATACAAAAATAAATTTCTATTGATAAACTATATACACTTATGAAATGTGTTGAAAAGTTTGAAAATCCCAAAAATATATTTCTAATGATAAACTAGATACATTTATGAGATGTGTTGAAAAGTTTCAAAATCAAAGAAATATTTTTCTAATGATAAATTAGATACATTTATGAAATGTGTTGAAGAGTTTGAGCAAGAAAATCAAAAAATATATTTCTAGTGATAAACTTGATACATTTATGAAATATGTTGAAAAGTTTGAACAAGAAAATAAAATAAAAATATTTCTAATGATAAACTAGATACATTTATGAGATGTGTTGAAAAGTTTGAAAAAGAAAATTAAAAAAAAATTTTTCTAATGATAAACTATATTCATTTATGAAATGTGTTGAAAAGTTTGAAAAAAGAAAATAAAAAGATATATTTCTAGTGATAATCTTCCGGTAGATACATTCATGAGATGTATTGAAAAGTTTGAAAAATACAATCAAAAAATATATTTCTAATAATAAACTACTGGTAGATACATTTATGAAATGTGTTGAAAAGTTTCAAAATTTAAAAATATATTTCTAATGATAAATTAGATACATTTATGAAATGAGGTTGAAAAGATTGAAAAAGAAAATTAAAAAAAAGATATTTCTAATGAGAAACTACCGGTAGATACATTTATGAGATGTGTTGAAAAGTTTGAAAAATAAAATAAAAAAATATATTTCTAATGATAAACTAGATACATTTATGAAATGTATTGAAAAGTTTCAAAATCAAAGAAATAAATTTCTATTGATCAACTATATACACTTATGAAATGTGTTGAAAAGTTTGGTAAAGAAAATCAAAAAATATATTTCTAGTGATAAACTATATACATTTATGAAATGTGTTGAAAAGTTTGAAAAAGAAAATGAAAAGATATATTTCTAGTGATAATCTACCAGTAGATACATTTATGAGATGTATTGAAAAGTTTGAAAAAGAAAATCAAAAAAATATATTTCTAATAATAAACTAGATACATTTATGAAATGTGTTGAAAAGTTTGAAAAAGAAAATGAAAAGATATATTTCTAGTGATAATCTACCAGTAGATACATTTATGAGATGTATTGAAAAGTTTGAAAAAGAAAATCAAAAATATATTTCTAATAATAAACTACTGGTAGATACATTTATGAAATGTGTTGAAAAGTTTCAAAATTAAAAAAATATATTTCTAATGATAAACTAGATACATTTATGAGATGTGTTGAAAAGTTTGAAAAAGAAAATTAAAAAAAAATATTTCTAATGATAAACTATATTCATTTATGAAATGTGTTGAAAAGTTTGAAAAAAGAAAATAAAAAGATATATTTCTAGTCATCATCTATCGGTAGATACATTTATGAGATGTGTTGAAAAGATTGAAAAAGAAAATAAAAAAAATATATTGCTAATGAGAAACTACCGGTAGATACATTTATGAGATGTGTTGAAAAGTTTGAAAAAGAAAATAAAAAAAATATATTTCTAATGATAAACTAGATACATTTATGAAATGTATTGAAAAGTTTCAAAATCAAAGAAATAAATTTCTATTGATCAACTATATACACTTATGAAATGTGTTGAAAAGTTTGGTAAAGAAAATCAAAAAATATATTTTAGTGATAAACTATATACATTTATGAAATGTGTTGAAAAGTTTGCAAAAGAAAATGAAAAGATATATTTCTAGTGATAATCTACCAGTAGATACATTTATGAGGTATTGAAAAGTTTGAAAAAGAAAATCAAAAAATATATTTCTAATAATAAACTACTGGTAGATACATTTATGAAATGTGATGAAAAGTTTCAAAATGATAAAATATATTTCTAATGATAAACTAGATACATTTATGAAATGTGTTGAATAGTTTGGAAAATAAAATCAAAAAATATATTTCTAATGATAAACTAGATACATTTATGAGATATTTTGAAAAGTTTGAACAAGAAAATAAAATAAAAATATTTCTAATGATAAACTATATACATTTATGAAATGTGTTGAAAAGTTTGCAAAAAAATAAAATGAAAAAATATATTTCTAGTGATAATCTACCGGTAGATACATTTATGAGATGTGTTGAAAAGTTTGAAAAAGAAAATACAAAAATAAATTTCTATTGATAAACTATATACACTTATGAAATGTGTTGAAAAGTTTGAAAATCCCAAAAATATATTTCTAATGATAAACTAGATACATTTATGAGATGTGTTGAAAACTTTCAAAATCAAAGAAATATTTTTCTAATGATAAATTAGATACATTTATGAAATGTGTTGAAGAGTTTGAGCATGAAAATCAAAAAATATATTTCTAGTGATAAACTTGATACATTTATGAGATGTGTTGAAAAGTTTGAAAAAGAAAATGAAAAGATATATTTCTAGTGATAATCTACCAGTAGATACATTTATGAGATGTATTGAAAAGTTTGAAAAAGAAAATCAAAAAAATATATTTCCAATAATAAACTAGATACATTTATGAAATGTGTTGAAAAGTTTGAAAAAGAAAATGAAAAGATATATTTCTAGTGATAATCTACCAGTAGATACATTTATGAGATGTATTGAAAAGTTTGAAAAAGAAAATCAAAAATATATTTCTAATAATAAACTACTGGTAGATACATTTATGAAATGTGTTGAAAAGTTTCAAAATTAAAAAAATATATTTCTAATGATAAACTAGATACATTTATGAGATGTGTTGAAAAGTTTGAAAAAGAAAATTAAAAAAAAATATTTCTAATGATAAACTATATTCATTTATGAAATGTGTTGAAAAGTTTGAAAAAAGAAAATAAAAAGATATATTTCTAGTCATCATCTATCGGTAGATACATTTATGAGATGTGTTGAAAAGATTGAAAAAGAAAATAAAAAAAATATATTGCCAATGAGAAACTACCGGTAGATACATTTATGAGATGTGTTGAAAAGTTTGAAAAAGAAAATAAAAAAAATATATTTCTAATGATAAACTAGATACATTTATGAAATGTATTGAAAAGTTTCAAAATCAAAGAAATAAATTTCTATTGATCAACTATATACACTTATGAAATGTGTTGAAAAGTTTGGTAAAGAAAATCAAAAAATATATTTCTAGTGATAAACTATATACATTTATGAAATGTGATGAAAAGTTTGCAAAAGAAAATGAAAAGATATATTTCTAGTGATAATCTACCAGTAGATACATTTATGAGGTATTGAAAAGTTTGAAAAAGAAAATCAAAAAATATATTTCTAATAATAAACTACTGGTAGATACATTTATGAAATGTGATGAAAAGTTTCAAAATGATAAAATATATTTCTAATGATAAACTAGATACATTTATGAAATGTGTTGAATAGTGTGGAAAATAAAATCAAAAAATATATTTCTAATGATAAACTAGATACATTTATGAGATATTTTGAAAAGTTTGAACAAGAAAATAAAATAAAAATATTTCTAATGATAAACTATATACATTTATGAAATGTGTTGAAAAGTTTGCAAAAGAAAATGAAAAAATATATTTCTAATGATAATCTACCGGTAGATACATTTATGAGATGTGTTGAAAAGTTTGAAAAAGAAAATACAAAAATAAATTTCTATTGATAAACTATATACACTTATGAAATGTGTTGAAAAGTTTGAAAATCCCAAAAATATATTTCTAATGATAAACTAGATACATTTATGAAATGTGTTGAAGAGTTTGAGCAAGAAAATCAAAAAATATATTTCTAGTGATAAACTATATACATTTATGAAATGTGTTGAAATGTTTGAAAAAGAAAATGAAAAGATATATTTCTAGTGATAATCTACCAGTAGATACATTTATGAGATGTATTGAAAAGTTTGAAAAAGAAAATCAAAAATATATTTCTAATAATAAACTACTGGTAGATACATTTATGAAATGTGTTGAAAAGTTTCAAAATTAAAAAAATATATTTCTAATGATAAACTAGATACATTTATGAGATGTGTTGAAAAGTTTGAAAAAGAAAATTAAAAAAAAATATTTCTAATGATAAACTATATTCATTTATGAAATGTGTTGAAAAGTTTGAAAAAAGAAAATAAAAAGATATATTTCTAGTCATCATCTATCGGTAGATACATTTATGAGATGTGTTGAAAAGATTGAAAAAGAAAATAAAAAAAATATATTGCTAATGAGAAACTACCGGTAGATACATTTATGAGATGTGTTGAAAAGTTTCAAAATTAAAAAAATATATTTCTAATAATAAACTATATACATTTATGAAATGTGTTGAAAAGTTTGCAAAAGAAAATGAAAAGATATATTTCTATTGATAATCTACTGGTAGATACATTTATGAGGTATTGAAAAGTTTGAAAAAGAAAATCAAAAAATATATTTCTAATAATAAACTATATACATTTATGAAATGTGTTGAAAAGTTTGCAAAAGAAAATGAAAAGATATATTTCTATTGATAATCTACTGGTAGATACATTTATGAGGTATTGAAAAGTTTGAAAAAGAAAATCAAAAAATATATTTCTAATAATAAACTACTGGTAGATACATTTATGAAATGTGTTGAAAAGTTTCAAAATTAAAAAATATATTTCTAATGATAAATTAGATACATTTATGAAATGAGGTTGAAAAGATTGAAAAAGAAAATTAAAAAAAAAGATATTTCTAATGAGAAACTACCGGTAGATACATTTATGAGATGTGTTGAAAAGTTTGAAAAATAAAATAAAAAAATATATTTCTAATGATAAACTAGATACATTTATGAAATGTATTGAAAAGTTTCAAAATCAAAGAAATAAATTTCTATTGATCAACTATATACACTTATGAAATGTGTTGAAAAGTTTGGTAAAGAAAATCAAAAAATATATTTCTAGTGATAAACTATATACATTTATGAAATGTGTTGAAAAGTTTGAAAAAGAAAATGAAAAGATATATTTCTAGTGATAATCTACCAGTAGATACATTTATGAGATGTATTGAAAAGTTTGAAAAAGAAAATCAAAAAAATATATTTCTAATAATAAACTAGATACATTTATGAAATGTGTTGAAAAGTTTGAAAAAGAAAATGAAAAGATATATTTCTAGTGATAATCTACCAGTAGATACATTTATGAGATGTATTGAAAAGTTTGAAAAAGAAAATACAAAAATAAATTTCTATTGATAAACTATATACACTTATGAAATGTGTTGAAAAGTTTGAAAATCCCAAAAATATATTTCTAATGATAAACTAGATACATTTATGAGATGTGTTGAAAACTTTCAAAATCAAAGAAATATTTTTCTAATGATAAATTAGATACATTTATGAAATGTGTTGAAGAGTTTGAGCAAGAAAATCAAAAAATATATTTCTAGTGATAAACTTGATACATTTATGAGATGTGTTGAAAAGTTTGAAAAAGAAAATGAAAAGATATATTTCTAGTGATAATCTACCAGTAGATACATTTATGAGATGTATTGAAAAGTTTGAAAAAGAAAATCAAAAAAATATATTTCTAATAATAAACTAGATACATTTATGAAATGTGTTGAAAAGTTTGAAAAAGAAAATGAAAAGATATATTTCTAGTGATAATCTACCAGTAGATACATTTATGAGATGTATTGAAAAGTTTGAAAAAGAAAATCAAAAATATATTTCTAATAATAAACTACTGGTAGATACATTTATGAAATGTGTTGAAAAGTTTCAAAATTAAAAAAATATATTTCTAATGATAAACTAGATACATTTATGAAATGTATTGAAAAGTTTCAACATCAAAGAAATAAATTTCTATTGATCAACTATATACACTTATGAAATGTGTTGAAAAGTTTGGTAAAGAAAATCAAAAAATATATTTCTAGTGATAAACTATATACATTTATGAAATGTGTTGAAAAGTTTGAAAAAGAAAATGAAAAGATATATTTCTAGTGATAATCTACCAGTAGATACATTTATGAGGTATTGAAAAGTTTGAAAAAGAAAATCAAAAAATATATTTCTAATAATAAACTATATACATTTATGAAATGTGTTGAAAAGTTTGCAAAAGAAAATGAAAAGATATATTTCTATTGATAATCTACTGGTAGATACATTTATGAGGTATTGAAAAGTTTGAAAAAGAAAATCAAAAAATATATTTCTAATAATAAACTACTGGTAGATACATTTATGAAATGTGTTGAAAAGTTTCAAAATTAAAAAATATATTTCTAATGATAAATTAGATACATTTATGAAATGAGGTTGAAAAGATTGAAAAAGAAAATTAAAAAAAAGATATTTCTAATGAGAAACTACCGGTAGATACATTTATGAGATGTGTTGAAAAGTTTGAAAAATAAAATAAAAAAATATATTTCTAATGATAAACTAGATACATTTATGAAATGTATTGAAAAGTTTCAAAATCAAAGAAATAAATTTCTATTGATCAACTATATACACTTATGAAATGTGTTGAAAAGTTTGGTAAAGAAAATCAAAAAATATATTTCTAGTGATAAACTATATACATTTATGAAATGTGTTGAAAAGTTTGAAAAAGAAAATGAAAAGATATATTTCTAGTGATAATCTACCAGTAGATACATTTATGAGATGTATTGAAAAGTTTGAAAAAGAAAATCAAAAAAATATATTTCTAATAATAAACTAGATACATTTATGAAATGTGTTGAAAAGTTTGAAAAAGAAAATGAAAAGATATATTTCTAGTGATAATCTACCAGTAGATACATTTATGAGATGTATTGAAAAGTTTGAAAAAGAAAATCAAAAATATATTTCTAATAATAAACTACTGGTAGATACATTTATGAAATGTGTTGAAAAGTTTCAAAATTAAAAAAAAAATATTTCTAATGATAAACTATATTCATTTATGAAATGTGTTGAAAAGTTTGAAAAAAGAAAATAAAAAGATATATTTCTAGTCATCATCTATCGGTAGATACATTTATGAGATGTGTTGAAAAGATTGAAAAAGAAAATAAAAAAAATATATTGCTAATGAGAAACTACCGGTAGATACATTTATGAGATGTGTTGAAAAGTTTGAAAAAGAAAATAAAAAAAATATATTTCTAATGATAAACTAGATACATTTATGAAATGTATTGAAAAGTTTCAAAATCAAAGAAATAAATTTCTATTGATCAACTATATACACTTATGAAATGTGTTGAAAAGTTTGGTAAAGAAAATCAAAAAATATATTTCTAGTGATAAACTATATACATTTATGAAATGTGTTGAAAAGTTTGCAAAAGAAAATGAAAAGATATATTTCTAGTGATAATCTACCAGTAGATACATTTATGAGGTATTGAAAAGTTTGAAAAAGAAAATCAAAAAATATATTTCTAATAATAAACTACTGGTAGATACATTTATGAAATGTGATGAAAAGTTTCAAAATGATAAAATATATTTCTAATGATAAACTAGATACATTTATGAAATGTGTTGAATAGTTTGGAAAATAAAATCAAAAAATATATTTCTAATGATAAACTAGATACATTTATGAGATATTTTGAAAAGTTTGAACAAGAAAATAAAATAATAATATTTCTAATGATAAACTATATACATTTATGAAATGTGTTGAAAAGTTTGCACAAGAAAATGAAAAAATATATTTCTAGTGATAAACTATATACATTTATGAAATATGTTGAAAAGTTTGAACAAGAAAATAAAATAAAAATATTTCTAATGATAAACTAGATACATTTATGAGATGTGTTGAAAAGTTTGAAAAAGAAAATTAAAAAAAATTTTTTCTAATGATAAACTATATTCATTTATGAAATATGTTGAAAAGTTTGAAAAAAGAAAATAAAAAGATATATTTCTAGTGATAATCTTCCGGTAGATACATTCATGAGATGTATTGAAAAGTTTGAAAAATACAATCAAAAAATATATTTCTAATAATAAACTACTGGTAGATACATTTATGAAATGTGTTGAAAAGTTTCAAAATTTAAAAATATATTTCTAATGATAAATTAGATACATTTATGAAATGAGGTTGAAAAGATTGAAAAAGAAAATTAAAAAAAAGATATTTCTAATGAGAAACTACCGGTAGATACATTTATGAGATGTGTTGAAAAGTTTGAAAAATAAAATAAAAAAATATATTTCTAATGATAAACTAGATACATTTATGAAATATGTTGAAAAGTTTCAAAATTAAAAAATATATTTCTAATGATAAATTAGATACATTTATGAAATGAGGTTGAAAAGATTGAAAAAGAAAATTAAAAAAAAGATATTTCTAATGATAAACTAGATACATTTATGAAATGTATTGAAAAGTTTCAAAATCAAAGAAATACATTTCTATTGATCAACTATATACATTTATGAAATGTGTTGAAAAGTTTAAAAAAGAAAATGAAAAGATATATTTCTAGTGATAATCTACCAGTAGATACATTTATGAGATGTATTGAAAAGTTTGAAAAAGAAAATCAAAAAAATATGTTTCTAATAATAAACTAGATACATTTATGAAATGTGTTGAAAAGTTTGAAATAGAAAATGAAAAGATATATTTCTAGTGATAATCTACCAGTAGATACATTTATGAGATGTATTGAAAAGTTTGAAAAAGAAAATCAAAAATATATTTCTAATAATAAACTACTGGTAGATACATTTATGAAATGTGTTGAAAAGTTTCAAAATTAAAAAAATATATTTCTAATGATAAACTATATTCATTTATGAAATGTGTTGAAAAGTTTGAAAAAAGAAAATAAAAAGATATATTTCTAGTCATCATCTATCGGTAGATACATTTATGAGATGTGTTGAAAAGATTGAAAAAGAAAATAAAAAAAATATATTGCTAATGAGAAACTACCGGTAGATACATTTATGAGATGTGTTGAAAAGTTTGAAAAAGAAAATAAAAAAAATATATTTCTAATGATAAACTAGATACATTTATGAGATGTGTTGAAAAGTTTGAAAAAGAAAATTTAAAAAAAATTTTTCTAATGATAAACTATATTCATTTATGAAATGTGTTGAAAAGTTTGAAAAAAGAAAATAAAAAGATATATTTCTAGTGATAATCTTCCGGTAGATACATTCATGAGATGTATTGAAAAGTTTGAAAAATACAATCAAAAAATATATTTCTAATAATAAACTACTGGTAGATACATTTATGAAATGTGTTGAAAAGTTTCAAAATTAAAAAATATATTTCTAATGATAAATTAGATACATTTATGAAATGAGGTTGAAAAGATTGAAAAAGAAAATTAAAAAAAAGATATTTCTAATGAGAAACTACCGGTAGATACATTTATGAGATGTGTTGAAAAGTTTGAAAAATAAAATAAAAAAATATATTTCTAATGATAAACTAGATACATTTATGAAATGTATTGAAAAGTTTCAAAATCAAAGAAATAAATTTCTATTGATCAACTATATACACTTATGAAATGTGTTGAAAAGTTTGGTAAAGAAAATCAAAAAATATATTTCTAGTGATAAACTATATACATTTATGAAATGTGTTGAAAAGTTTGAAAAAGAAAATGAAAAGATATATTTCTAGTGATAATCTACCAGTAGATACATTTATGAGGTATTGAAAAGTTTGAAAAAGAAAATCAAAAAATATATTTCTAATAATAAACTATATACATTTATGAAATGTGTTGAAAAGTTTGCAAAAGAAAATGAAAAGATATATTTCTATTGATAATCTACTGGTAGATACATTTATGAGGTATTGAAAAGTTTGAAAAAGAAAATCAAAAAATATATTTCTAATAATAAACTACTGGTAGATACATTTATGAAATGTGTTGAAAAGTTTCAAAATTAAAAAATATATTTCTAATGATAAATTAGATACATTTATGAAATGAGGTTGAAAAGATTGAAAAAGAAAATTAAAAAAAAGATATTTCTAATGAGAAACTACCGGTAGATACATTTATGAGATGTGTTGAAAAGTTTGAAAAATAAAATAAAAAAATATATTTCTAATGATAAACTAGATACATTTATGAAATGTATTGAAAAGTTTCAAAATCAAAGAAATAAATTTCTATTGATCAACTATATACACTTATGAAATGTGTTGAAAAGTTTGGTAAAGAAAATCAAAAAATATATTTCTAGTGATAAACTATATACATTTATGAAATGTGTTGAAAAGTTTGAAAAAGAAAATGAAAAGATATATTTCTAGTGATAATCTACCAGTAGATACATTTATGAGATGTATTGAAAAGTTTGAAAAAGAAAATCAAAAAAATATATTTCTAATAATAAACTAGATACATTTATGAAATGTGTTGAAAAGTTTGAAAAAGAAAATGAAAAGATATATTTCTAGTGATAATCTACCAGTAGATACATTTATGAGATGTATTGAAAAGTTTGAAAAAGAAAATCAAAAATATATTTCTAATAATAAACTACTGGTAGATACATTTATGAAATGTGTTGAAAAGTTTCAAAATTAAAAAAAAAATATTTCTAATGATAAACTATATTCATTTATGAAATGTGTTGAAAAGTTTGAAAAAAGAAAATAAAAAGATATATTTCTAGTCATCATCTATCGGTAGATACATTTATGAGATGTGTTGAAAAGATTGAAAAAGAAAATAAAAAAAATATATTGCTAATGAGAAACTACCGGTAGATACATTTATGAGATGTGTTGAAAAGTTTGAAAAAGAAAATAAAAAAAATATATTTCTAATGATAAACTAGATACATTTATGAAATGTATTGAAAAGTTTCAAAATCAAAGAAATAAATTTCTATTGATCAACTATATACACTTATGAAATGTGTTGAAAAGTTTGGTAAAGAAAATCAAAAAATATATTTCTAGTGATAAACTATATACATTTATGAAAAGTTTGCAAAAGAAAATGAAAAGATATATTTCTAGTGATAATCTACCAGTAGATACATTTATGAGGTATTGAAAAGTTTGAAAAAGAAAATCAAAAAATATATTTCTAATAATAAACTACTGGTAGATACATTTATGAAATGTGATGAAAAGTTTCAAAATGATAAAATATATTTCTAATGATAAACTAGATACATTTATGAAATGTGTTGAATAGTTTGGAAAATAAAATCAAAAAATATATTTCTAATGATAAACTAGATACATTTATGAGATATTTTGAAAAGTTTGAACAAGAAAATAAAATAATAATATTTCTAATGATAAACTATATACATTTATGAAATGTGTTGAAAAGTTTGCACAAGAAAATGAAAAAATATATTTCTAGTGATAAACTATATACATTTATGAAATATGTTGAAAAGTTTGAACAAGAAAATAAAATAAAAATATTTCTAATGATAAACTAGATACATTTATGAGATGTGTTGAAAAGTTTGAAAAAGAAAATTAAAAAAAATTTTTTCTAATGATAAACTATATTCATTTATGAAATATGTTGAAAAGTTTGAAAAAAGAAAATAAAAAGATATATTTCTAGTGATAATCTTCCGGTAGATACATTCATGAGATGTATTGAAAAGTTTGAAAAATACAATCAAAAAATATATTTCTAATAATAAACTACTGGTAGATACATTTATGAAATGTGTTGAAAAGTTTCAAAATTTAAAAATATATTTCTAATGATAAATTAGATACATTTATGAAATGAGGTTGAAAAGATTGAAAAAGAAAATTAAAAAAAAGATATTTCTAATGAGAAACTAGATACATTTATGAAATGTGTTGAAAAGTTTCAAAATTAAAAAATATATTTCTAATGATAAATTAGATACATTTATGAAATGAGGTTGAAAAGATTGAAAAAGAAAATTAAAAAAAAGATATTTCTAATGATAAACTAGATACATTTATGAAATGTATTGAAAAGTTTCAAAATCAAAGAAATACATTTCTATTGATCAACTATATACATTTATGAAATGTGTTGAAAAGTTTAAAAAAGAAAATGAAAAGATATATTTCTAGTGATAATCTACCAGTAGATACATTTATGAGATGTATTGAAAAGTTTGAAAAAGAAAATCAAAAAAATATGTTTCTAATAATAAACTAGATACATTTATGAAATGTGTTGAAAAGTTTGAAATAGAAAATGAAAAGATATATTTCTAGTGATAATCTACCAGTAGATACATTTATGAGATGTATTGAAAAGTTTGAAAAAGAAAATCAAAAATATATTTCTAATAATAAACTACTGGTAGATACATTTATGAAATGTGTTGAAAAGTTTCAAAATTAAAAAAATATATTTCTAATGATAAACTATATTCATTTATGAAATGTGTTGAAAAGTTTGAAAAAAGAAAATAAAAAGATATATTTCTAGTCATCATCTATCGGTAGATACATTTATGAGATGTGTTGAAAAGATTGAAAAAGAAAATAAAAAAAATATATTGCTAATGAGAAACTACCGGTAGATACATTTATGAGATGTGTTGAAAAGTTTGAAAAAGAAAATAAAAAAAATATATTTCTAATGATAAACTAGATACATTTATGAGATGTGTTGAAAAGTTTGAAAAAGAAAATTTAAAAAAAAATTTTCTAATGATAAACTATATTCATTTATGAAATGTGTTGAAAAGTTTGAAAAAAGAAAATAAAAAGATATATTTCTAGTGATAATCTTCCGGTAGATACATTCATGAGATGTATTGAAAAGTTTGAAAAATACAATCAAAAAATATATTTCTAATAATAAACTACTGGTAGATACATTTATGAAATGTGTTGAAAAGTTTCAAAATTAAAAAATATATTTCTAATGATAAATTAGATACATTTATGAAATGAGGTTGAAAAGATTGAAAAAGAAAATTAAAAAAAAGATATTTCTAATGAGAAACTACCGGTAGATACATTTATGAGATGTGTTGAAAAGTTTGAAAAATAAAATAAAAAAATATATTTCTAATGATAAACTAGATACATTTATGAAATGTATTGAAAAGTTTCAAAATCAAAGAAATAAATTTCTATTGATCAACTATATACACTTATGAAATGTGTTGAAAAGTTTGGTAAAGAAAATCAAAAAATATATTTCTAGTGATAAACTATATACATTTATGAAATGTGTTGAAAAGTTTGAAAAAGAAAATGAAAAGATATATTTCTAGTGATAATCTACCAGTAGATACATTTATGAGATGTATTGAAAAGTTTGAAAAAGAAAATCAAAAAAATATATTTCTAATAATAAACTAGATACATTTATGAAATGTGTTGAAAAGTTTGAAAAAGAAAATGAAAAGATATATTTCTAGTGATAATCTACCAGTAGATACATTTATGAGATGTATTGAAAAGTTTGAAAAAGAAAATCAAAAATATATTTCTAATAATAAACTACTGGTAGATACATTTATGAAATGTGTTGAAAAGTTTCAAAATTAAAAAAATATATTTCTAATGATAAACTAGATACATTTATGAGATGTGTTGAAAAGTTTGAAAAAGAAAATTAAAAAAAAATATTTCTAATGATAAACTATATTCATTTATGAAATGTGTTGAAAAGTTTGAAAAAAGAAAATAAAAAGATATATTTCTAGTCATCATCTATCGGTAGATACATTTATGAGATGTGTTGAAAAGATTGAAAAAGAAAATAAAAAAAATATATTGCTAATGAGAAACTACCGGTAGATACATTTATAAGATGTGTTGAAAAGTTTGAAAAAGAAAATTAAAAAAATATATTTCTAATGATAAACTATATTCATTTATGAAATGTGTTGAAAAGTTTGAAAAAAGAAAATAAAAAGATATATTTCTAGTGATAATCTTCCGGTAGATACATTCATGAGATGTATTGAAATGTTTGAAAAATACAATCAAAAAATATATTTCTAATAATAAACTACTGGTAGATACATTTATGAAATGTGTTGAAAAGTTTCAAAATTTAAAAATATATTTCTAATGATAAATTAGATACATTTATGAAATGAGGTTGAAAAGATTGAAAAAGAAAATTAAAAAAAAGATATTTCTAATGAGAAACTACCGGTAGATACATTTATGAGATGTGTTGAAAAGTTTGAAAAATAAAATAAAAAAATATATTTCTAATGATAAACTAGATACATTTATGAAATGTATTGAAAAGTTTCAAAATCAAAGAAATAAATTTCTATTGATCAACTATATACACTTATGAAATGTGTTGAAAAGTTTGGTAAAGAAAATCAAAAAATATATTTCTAGGGATAAACTATATACATTTATGAAATGTGTTGAAAAGTTTGAAAAAGAAAATGAAAAGATATATTTCTAGTGATAATCTACCAGTAGATACATTTATGAGATGTATTGAAAAGTTTGAAAAAGAAAATCAAAAAAATATATTTCTAATAATAAACTAGATACATTTATGAAATGTGTTGAAAAGTTTGAAAAAGAAAATGAAAAGATATATTTCTAGTGATAATCTACCAGTAGATACATTTATGAGATGTATTGAAAAGTTTGAAAAAGAAAATCAAAAATATATTTCTAATAATAAACTACTGGTAGATACATTTATGAAATGTGTTGAAAAGTTTCAAAATTAAAAAAATATATTTCTAATGATAAACTAGATACATTTATGAGATGTGTTGAAAAGTTTGAAAAAGAAAATTAAAAAAAAATTTTTCTAATGATAAACTATATTCATTTATGAAATGTGTTGAAAAGTTTGAAAAAAGAAAATAAAAAGATATATTTCTAGTCATCATCTATCGGTAGATACATTTATGAGATGTGTTGAAAAGATTGAAAAAGAAAATAAAAAAAATATATTGCTAATGAGAAACTACCGGTAGATACATTCATGAGATGTATTGAAAAGTTTGAAAAATACAATCAAAAAATATATTTCTAATAATAAACTACTGGTAGATACATTTATGAAATGTGTTGAAAAGATTCAAAATTTAAAAATATATTTCTAATGATAAATTAGATACATTTATGAAATGAGGTTGAAAAGATTGAAAAAGAAAATTAAAAAAAAGATATTTCTAATGAGAAACTACCGGTAGATACATTTATGAGATGTGTTGAAAAGTTTGAAAAATAAAATAAAAAAATATATTTCTAATGATAAACTAGATACATTTATGAAATGTATTGAAAAGTTTCAAAATCAAAGAAATAAATTTCTATTGATCAACTATATACACTTATGAAATGTGTTGAAAAGTTTGAAAAAGAAAATGAAAAGATATATTTCTAGTGATAATCTACCAGTAGATACATTTATGAGGTATTGAAAAGTTTGAAAAAGAAAATCAAAAAATATATTTCTAATAATAAACTACTGGTAGATACATTTATGAAATGTGATGAAAAGTTTCAAAATGATAAAATATATTTCTAATGATAAACTAGATACATTTATGAGATGTGTTGAAAAGTTTGAAAAAGAAAATTAAAAAAAAATATTTCTAATGATAAACTATATTCATTTATGAAATGTGTTGAAAAGTTTGAAAAAAGAAAATAAAAAGATATATTTCTAGTCATCATCTATCGGTAGATACATTTATGAGATGTGTTGAAAAGATTGAAAAAGAAAATAAAAAAAATATATTGCTAATGAGAAACTACCGGTAGATACATTTATGAGATGTGTTGAAAAGTTTGAAAAAGAAAATTAAAAAAATATATTTCTAATGATAAACTAGATACATTTATGAAATGTATTGAAAAGTTTCAAAATCAAAGAAATAAATTTCTATTGATCAACTATATACACTTATGAAATGTGTTGAAAAGTTTGGTAAAGAAAATCAAAAAATATATTTCTAGTGATAAACTATATACATTTATGAAATGTGTTGAAAAGTTTGCAAAAGAAAATGAAAAGATATATTTCTAGTGATAATCTACCAGTAGATACATTTATGAGGTATTGAAAAGTTTGAAAAAGAAAATCAAAAAATATATTTCTAATAATAAACTACTGGTAGATACATTTATGAAATGTGATGAAAAGTTTCAAAATGATAAAATATATTTCTAATGATAAACTAGATACATTTATGAAATGTGTTGAATAGTTTGGAAAATAAAATCAAAAAATATATTTCTAATGATAAACTAGATACATTTATGAGATATTTTGAAAAGTTTGAACAAGAAAATAAAATAATAATATTTCTAATGATAAACTATATACATTTATGAAATGTGTTGAAAAGTTTGCAAAAGGAAAATGAAAAAATATATTTCTAGTGATAATCTACCGGTAGATACATTTATGAGATTTGTTGAAAAGTTTGAAAAAGAAAATACACAAAATAAATTTCTATTGATAAACTATATACACTTATGAAATGTGTTGAAAAGTCTGAAAATCCCAAAAATATATTTCTAATGATAAACTAGATACATTTATGAGATGTGTTGAAAAGTTTCAAAATCAAAGAAATATATTTCTAATGATAAACTATATACATTTATGAGATGTGTTGAAAAGTTTGAAAAAGAAAATTAAAAAAAAGATATTTCTAATGATAAACTATATACATTTATGAAATGTGTTGAAAAGTTTGCAAAAGAAAATGAAAAGATATATTTCTAGTCATCATCTATCGTTAGATACATTTATGAGATGTGTTGAAAAGATTGAAAAAGAAAATAAAAAAAATATATTGCTAATGAGAAACTACCGGTAGATACATTTATGAGATGTGTTGAAAAGTTTGAAAAAGAAAATTAAAAAAATATATTTCTAATGATAAACTAGATACATTTATGAAATGTATTGAAAAGTTTCAAAATCAAAGAAATAAATTTCTATTGATCAACTATATACACTTATGAAATGTGTTGAAAAGTTTGGTAAAGAAAATCAAAAAATATATTTCTAGTGATAAACTATATACATTTATGAAATGTGTTGAAAAGTTTGAAAAAGAAAATGAAAAGATATATTTCTAGTGATAATCTACCAGTAGATACATTTATGAGATGTATTGAAAAGTTTGAAAAAGAAAATCAAAAAAATATATTTCTAATAATAAACTAGATACATTTATGAAATGTGTTGAAAAGTTTGAAAAAGAAAATGAAAAGATATATTTCTAGTGATAATCTACCAGTAGATACATTTATGAGATGTATTGAAAAGTTTGAAAAAGAAAATCAAAAATATATTTCTAATAATAAACTACTGGTAGATACATTTATGAAATGTGTTGAAAAGTTTCAAAATTAAAAAAATATATTTCTAATGATAAACTAGATACATTTATGAGATGTGTTGAAAAGTTTGAAAAAGAAAATTAAAAAAAAATATTTCTAATGATAAACTATATTCATTTATGAAATGTGTTGAAAAGTTTGAAAAAAGAAAATAAAAAGATATATTTCTAGTCATCATCTATCGGTAGATACATTTATGAGATGTGTTGAAAAGATTGAAAAAGAAAATAAAAAAAATATATTGCTAATGAGAAACTACCGGTAGATACATTTATAAGATGTGTTGAAAAGTTTGAAAAAGAAAATTAAAAAAATATATTTCTAATGATAAACTATATTCATTTATGAAATGTGTTGAAAAGTTTGAAAAAAGAAAATAAAAAGATATATTTCTAGTGATAATCTTCCGGTAGATACATTCATGAGATGTATTGAAATGTTTGAAAAATACAATCAAAAAATATATTTCTAATAATAAACTACTGGTAGATACATTTATGAAATGTGTTGAAAAGTTTCAAAATTTAAAAATATATTTCTAATGATAAATTAGATACATTTATGAAATGAGGTTGAAAAGATTGAAAAAGAAAATTAAAAAAAAGATATTTCTAATGAGAAACTACCGGTAGATACATTTATGAGATGTGTTGAAAAGTTTGAAAAATAAAATAAAAAAATATATTTCTAATGATAAACTAGATACATTTATGAAATGTATTGAAAAGTTTCAAAATCAAAGAAATAAATTTCTATTGATCAACTATATACACTTATGAAATGTGTTGAAAAGTTTGGTAAAGAAAATCAAAAAATATATTTCTAGTGATAAACTATATACATTTATGAAATGTGTTGAAAAGTTTGAAAAAGAAAATGAAAAGATATATTTCTAGTGATAATCTACCAGTAGATACATTTATGAGATGTATTGAAAAGTTTGAAAAAGAAAATCAAAAAAATATATTTCTAATAATAAACTAGATACATTTATGAAATGTGTTGAAAAGTTTGAAAAAGAAAATGAAAAGATATATTTCTAGTGATAATCTACCAGTAGATACATTTATGAGATGTATTGAAAAGTTTGAAAAAGAAAATCAAAAATATATTTCTAATAATAAACTACTGGTAGATACATTTATGAAATGTGTTGAAAAGTTTCAAAATTAAAAAAATATATTTCTAATGATAAACTAGATACATTTATGAGATGTGTTGAAAAGTTTGAAAAAGAAAATTAAAAAAAAATTTTTCTAATGATAAACTATATTCATTTATGAAATGTGTTGAAAAGTTTGAAAAAAGAAAATAAAAAGATATATTTCTAGTCATCATCTATCGGTAGATACATTTATGAGATGTGTTGAAAAGATTGAAAAAGAAAATAAAAAAAATATATTGCTAATGAGAAACTACCGGTAGATACATTCATGAGATGTATTGAAAAGTTTGAAAAATACAATCAAAAAATATATTTCTAATAATAAACTACTGGTAGATACATTTATGAAATGTGTTGAAAAGATTCAAAATTTAAAAATATATTTCTAATGATAAATTAGATACATTTATGAAATGAGGTTGAAAAGATTGAAAAAGAAAATTAAAAAAAAGATATTTCTAATGAGAAACTACCGGTAGATACATTTATGAGATGTGTTGAAAAGTTTGAAAAATAAAATAAAAAAATATATTTCTAATGATAAACTAGATACATTTATGAAATGTATTGAAAAGTTTCAAAATCAAAGAAATAAATTTCTATTGATAAACTATATTCATTTATGAAATGTGTTGAAAAGTTTGAAAAAAGAAAATAAAAAGATATATTTCTAGTCATCATCTATCGGTAGATACATTTATGAGATGTGTTGAAAACATTGAAAAAGAAAATAAAAAAAATATATTGCTAATGAGAAACTACCGGTAGATACATTTATGAGATGTGTTGAAAAGTTTGAAAAAGAAAATTAAAAAAATATATTTCTAATGATAAACTAGATACATTTATGAAATGTATTGAAAAGTTTCAAAATCAAAGAAATAAATTTCTATTGATCAACTATATACACTTATGAAATGTGTTGAAAAGTTTGGTAAAGAAAATCAAAAAATATATTTCTAGTGATAAACTATATACATTTATGAAATGTGTTGAAAAGTTTGCAAAAGAAAATGAAAAGATATATTTCTAGTGATAATCTACCAGTAGATACATTTATGAGGTATTGAAAAGTTTGAAAAAGAAAATCAAAAAATATATTTCTAATAATAAACTACTGGTAGATACATTTATGAAATGTGATGAAAAGTTTCAAAATGATAAAATATATTTCTAATGATAAACTAGATACATTTATGAAATGTGTTGAATAGTTTGGAAAATAAAATCAAAAAATATATTTCTAATGATAAACTAGATACATTTATGAGATATTTTGAAAAGTTTGAACAAGAAAATAAAATAATAATATTTCTAATGATAAACTATATACATTTATGAAATGTGTTGAAAAGTTTGCAAAAGGAAAATGAAAAAATATATTTCTAGTGATAATCTACCGGTAGATACATTTATGAGATTTGTTGAAAAGTTTGAAAAAGAAAATACACAAAATAAATTTCTATTGATAAACTATATACACTTATGAAATGTGTTGAAAAGTCTGAAAATCCCAAAAATATATTTCTAATGATAAACTAGATACATTTATGAGATGTGTTGAAAAGTTTCAAAATCAAAGAAATATATTTCTAATGATAAACTATATACATTTATGAGATGTGTTGAAAAGTTTGAAAAAGAAAATTAAAAAAAAGATATTTCTAATGATAAACTATATACATTTATGAAATGTGTTGAAAAGTTTGCAAAAGAAAATGAAAAGATATATTTCTAGTCATCATCTATCGTTAGATACATTTATGAGATGTGTTGAAAAGATTGAAAAAGAAAATAAAAAAAATATATTGCTAATGAGAAACTACCGGTAGATACATTTATGAGATGTGTTGAAAAGTTTGAAAAAGAAAATTAAAAAAATATATTTCTAATGATAAACTAGATACATTTATGAAATGTATTGAAAAGTTTCAAAATCAAAGAAATAAATTTCTATTGATCAACTATATACACTTATGAAATGTGTTGAAAAGTTTGGTAAAGAAAATCAAAAAATATATTTCTAGTGATAAACTATATACATTTATGAAATGTGTTGAAAAGTTTGCAAAAGAAAATGAAAAGATATATTTCTAGTGATAATCTACCAGTAGATACATTTATGAGGTATTGAAAAGTTTGAAAAAGAAAATCAAAAAATATATTTCTAATAATAAACTACTGGTAGATACATTTATGAAATGTGATGAAAAGTTTCAAAATGATAAAATATATTTCTAATGATAAACTAGATACATTTATGAAATGTGTTGAATAGTTTGGAAAATAAAATCAAAAAATATATTTCTAATGATAAACTAGATACATTTATGAGATATTTTGAAAAGTTTGAACAAGAAAATAAAATAATAATATTTCTAATGATAAACTATATACATTTATGAAATGTGTTGAAAAGTTTGCAAAAGGAAAATGAAAAAATATATTTCTAGTGATAATCTACCGGTAGATACATTTATGAGATGTGTTGAAAAGTTTGAAAAAGAAAATACAAAAATAAATTTCTATTGATAAACTATATACACTTATGAAATGTGTTGAAAAGTTTGAAAATCCCAAAAATATATTTCTAATGATAAACTAGATACATTTATGAGATGTGTTGAAAAGTTTCAAAATCAAAGAAATATATTTCTAATGATAAACTATATACATTTATGAGATGTGTTGAAAAGTTTGAAAAAGAAAATTTAAAAAAATATATTTCTAATGAGAAACTACCGGTAGATACATTTATGAGATGTGTTGAAAAGTTTGAAAAATAAAATAAAAAAATATATTTCTAATGATAAACTAGATACATTTATGAAATGTATTGAAAAGTTTCAAAATCAAAGAAATAAATTTCTATTGATCAACTATATACATTTATGAAATGTGTTGAAAAGTTTGAAAAAGAAAATGAAAAGATATATTTCTAGTGATAATCTACCAGTAGATACATTTATGAGATGTATTGAAAAGTTTGAAAAAGAAAATCAAAAATATATTTCTAATAATAAACTACTGGTAGATACATTTATGAGATGTGTTGAAAAGTTTGAAAAAGAAAATTAAAAAAATATATTTCTAATGATAAACTAGATACATTTATGAAATGTATTGAAAAGTTTCAAAATCAAAGAAATAAATTTCTATTGATCAACTATATACACTTATGAAATGTGTTGAAAAGTTTGGTAAAGAAAATCAAAAAATATATTTCTAGTGATAAACTATATACATTTATGAAAAGTTTGCAAAAGAAAATGAAAAGATATATTTCTAGTGATAATCTACCAGTAGATACATTTATGAGGTATTGAAAAGTTTGAAAAAGAAAATCAAAAAATATATTTCTAATAATAAACTACTGGTAGATACATTTATGAAATGTGATGAAAAGTTTCAAAATGATAAAATATATTTCTAATGATAAACTAGATACATTTATGAAATGTGTTGAATAGTTTGGAAAATAAAATCAAAAAATATATTTCTAATGATAAACTAGATACATTTATGAGATATTTTGAAAAGTTTGAACAAGAAAATAAAATAATAATATTTCTAATGATAAAATATATACATTTATGAAATGTGTTGAAAAGTTTGCAAAAGAAAATGAAAAAATATATTTCTAGTGATAATCTACCGGTAGATACATTTATGAGATGTGTTGAAAAGTTTGAAAAAGAAAATACAAAAATAAATTTCTATTGATAAACTATATACACTTATGAAATGTGTTGAAAAGTTTGAAAATCCCAAAAATATATTTCTAATGATAAACTAGATACATTTATGAGATGTGTTGAAAAGTTTCAAAATCAAAGAAATATATTTCTAATGATAAACTATATACATTTATGAAATGTGTTGAAAAGTTTGGTAAAGAAAATCAAAAAATATATTTCTAGTGATAAACTATATACATTTATGAAATGTGTTGAAAAGTTTGCAAAAGAAAATGAAAAGATATATTTCTAGTCATCATCTATCGGTAGATACATTTATGAGATGTGTTGAAAAGATTGAAAAAGAAAATAAAAAAAATATATTGCTAATGAGAAACTACCGGTAGATACATTTATGAGATGTGTTGAAAAGTTAGAAAAAGAAAATTAAAAAAATATGTTTCTAATGATAAACTAGATACATTTATGAAATGTATTGAAAAGTTTCAAAATCAAAGAAATAAATTTCTATTGATCAACTATATACACTTATGAAATGTGTTGAAAAGTTTGGTAAAGAAAATCAAAAAATATATTTCTAGTGATAAACTATATACATTTATGAAATGTGTTGAAAAGTTTGCAAAAGAAAATGAAAAGATATATTTCTAGTGATAATCTACCAGTAGATACATTTATGAGGTATTGAAAAGTTTGAAAAAGAAAATCAAAAAATATATTTCTAATAATAAACTACTGGTAGATACATTTATGAAATGTGATGAAAAGTTTCAAAATGATAAAATATATTTCTAATGATAAACTAGATACATTTATGAAATGTGTTGAATAGTTTGGAAAATAAAATCAAAAAATATATTTCTAATGATAAACTAGATACATTTATGAGATATTTTGAAAAGTTTGAACAAGAAAATAAAATAATAATATTTCTAATGATAAACTATATACATTTATGAAATGTGTTGAAAAGTTTGCAAAAGGAAAATGAAAAAATATATTTCTAGTGATAATCTACCGGTAGATACATTTATGAGATGTGTTGAAAAGTTTGAAAAAGAAAATACAAAAATAAATTTCTATTGATAAACTATATACACTTATGAAATGTGTTGAAAAGTTTGAAAATCCCAAAAATATATTTCTAATGATAAACTAGATACATTTATGAGATGTGTTGAAAAGTTTCAAAATCAAAGAAATATATTTCTAATGATAAACTATATACATTTATGAGATGTGTTGAAAAGTTTGAAAAAGAAAATTAAAAAAAAGATATTTCTAATGAGAAACTACCGGTAGATACATTTATGAGATGTGTTGAAAAGTTTGAAAAAGAAAATAAAAAAAATATATTTCTAATGATAAACTAGATACATTTATGAAATGTATTGAAAAGTTTCAAAATCAAAGAAATACATTTCTATTGATCAACTATATACACTTATGAAATGTGTTGAAAAGTTTGGTAAAGAAAATCAAAAAATATATTTCTAGTGATAAACTATATACATTTATGAAATGTGTTGAAATGTTTGAAAAAGAAAATGAAAAGATATATTTCTAGTGATAATCTACCAGTAGATACATTTATGAGATGTATTGAAAAGTTTGAAAAAGAAAATCAGAAAAATATATTTCTAATAATAAACTAGATACATTTATGAAATGTGTTGAAAAGTTTGAAAAAGAAAATGAAAAGATATATTTCTAGTGATAATCTACCAGTAGATACATTTATGAGATGTATTGAAAAGTTTGAAAAAGAAAATCAAAAATATATTTCTAATAATAAACTACTGGTAGATACATTTATGAAATGTGTTGAAAAGTTTCAAAATTAAAAAAATATATTTCTAATGATAAACTATATTCATTTATGAAATGTGTTGAAAAGTTTGAAAAAAGAAAATAAAAAGATATATTTCTAGTCATCATCTATCGGTAGATACATTTATGAGATGTGTTGAAAAGATTGAAAAAGAAAATAAAAAAAATATATTGCTAATGAGAAACTACCGGTAGATACATTTATGAGATGTGTTGAAAAGTTTGAAAAAGAAAATTTAAAAAATATATTTCTAATGATAAACTAGATACATTTATGAAATGTATTGAAAAGTTTCAAAATCAAAGAAATAAATTTCTATTGATCAACTATATACACTTATGAAATGTGTTGAAAAGTTTGGTAAAGAAAATCAAAAAATATATTTCTAGTGATAAACTATATACATTTATGAAAAGTTTGCAAAAGAAAATGAAAAGATATATTTCTAGCGATAATCTACCAGTAGATACATTTATGAGGTATTGAAAAGTTTGAAAAAGAAAATCAAAAAATATATTTCTAATAATAAACTACTGGTAGATACATTTATGAAATGTGATGAAAAGTTTCAAAATGATAAAATATATTTCTAATGATAAACTAGATACATTTATGAAATGTGTTGAATAGTTTGGAAAATAAAATCAAAAAATATATTTCTAATGATAAACTAGATACATTTATGAGATATTTTGAAAAGTTTGAACAAGAAAATAAAATAATAATATTTCTAATGATAAACTATATACATTTATGAAATGTGTTGAAAAGTTTGCAAAAGAAAATGAAAAAATATATTTCTAGTGGTAATCTACCGGTAGATACATTTATGAGATGTGTTGAAAAGTTTGAAAAAGAAAATACAAAAATAAATTTCTATTGATAAACTATATACACTTATGAAATGTGTTGAAAAGTTTGAAAATCCCAAAAATATATTTCTAATGATAAACTAGATACATTTATGAGATGTGTTGAAAAGTTTCAAAATCAAAGAAATATATTTCTAATGATAAACTATATACATTTATGAAATGTGTTGAAAAGTTTGGTAAAGAAAATCAAAAAATATATTTCTAGTGATAAACTATATACATTTATGAAATGTGTTGAAAAGTTTGCAAAAGAAAATGAAAAGATATATTTCTAGTGATAATCTACCAGTAGATACATTTATGAGGTATTGAAAAGTTTGAAAAAGAAAATCAAAAAATATATTTCTAATAATAAACTACTGGTAGATACATTTATGAAATGTGATGAAAAGTTTCAAAATGATAAAATATATTTCTAATGATAAACTAGATACATTTATGAAATGTGTTGAATAGTTTGGAAAATAAAATCAAAAAATATATTTCTAATGATAAACTAGATACATTTATGAGAAATTTTAGAAAAGTTTGAACAAGAAAATAAAATAAAAATATTTCTAATGATAAACTATATACATTTATGAAATGTGTTGAAAAGTTTGCAAAAGAAAATGAAAAGATATATTTCTATTGATAATCTACTGGTAGATACATTTATGAGGTATTGAAAAGTTTGAAAAAGAAAATCTAAAAAATATATTTCTAATAATAAACTACTGGTAGATACATTTATGAAATGTGTTGAAAAGTTTCAAAATTAAAAAATATATTTCTAATGATAAATTAGATACATTTATGAAATGAGGTTGAAAAGATTGAAAAAGAAAATTAAAAAAAAGATATTTCTAATGAGAAACTACCGGTAGATACATTTATGAGATGTGTTGAAAAGTTTGAAAAATAAAATAAAAAAATATATTTCTAATGATAAACTAGATACATTTATGAAATGTATTGAAAAGTTTCAAAATCAAAGAAATAAATTTCTATTGATCAACTATATACACTTATGAAATGTGTTGAAAAGTTTGGTAAAGAAAATCAAAAAATATATTTCTAGTGATAAACTATATACATTTATGAAATGAGTTGAAAAGTTTGAAAAAGAAAATGAAAAGATATATTTCTAGTGATAATCTACCAGTAGATACATTTATGAGATGTATTGAAAAGTTTGAAAAAGAAAATCAAAAAAATATATTTCTAATAATAAACTAGATACATTTATGAAATGTGTTGAAAAGTTTGAAAAAGAAAATGAAAAGATATATTTCTAGTGATAATCTACCAGTAGATACATTTATGAGATGTATTGAAAAGTTTGAAAAAGAAAATCAAAAATATATTTCTAATAATAAACTACTGGTAGATACATTTATGAAATGTGTTGAAAAGTTTCAAAATTAAAAAAATATATTTCTAATGATAAACTAGATACATTTATGAGATGTGTTGAAAAGTTTGAAAAAGAAAATTAAAAAAAAATATTTCTAATGATAAACTATATTCATTTATGAAATGTGTTGAAAAGTTTGAAAAAAGAAAATAAAAAGATATATTTCTAGTCATCATCTATCGGTAGATACATTTATGAGATGTGTTGAAAAGATTGAAAAAGAAAATAAAAAAAATATATTGCTAATGAGAAACTACCGGTAGATACATTTATGAGATGTGTTGAAAAGTTTGAAAAAGAAAATAAAAAAAATATATTTCTAATGATAAACTAGATACATTTATGAAATGTATTGAAAAGTTTCAAAATCAAAGAAATAAATTTCTATTGATCAACTATATACACTTATGAAATGTGTTGAAAAGTTTGGTAAAGAAAATCAAAAAATATATTTCTAGTGATAAACTATATACATTTATGAAATGTGTTGAAAAGTTTGCAATAGAAAATGAAAAGATATATTTCTAGTGATAATCTACCAGTAGATACATTTATGAGGTATTGAAAAGTTTGAAAAAGAAAATCAACAAATATATTTCTAATAATAAACTACTGGTAGATACATTTATGAAATGTGATGAAAAGTTTCAAAATGATAATATATATTTCTAATGATAAACTAGATACATTTATGAAATGTGTTGAATAGTTTGGAAAATAAAATCAAAAAATATATTTCTAATGATAAACTAGATACATTTATGAGATATTTTGAAAAGTTTGAACAAGAAAATAAAATAAAAATATTTCTAATGATAAACTATATACATTTATGAAATGTGTTGAAAAGTTTGCAAAAGAAAATGAAAAAATATATTTCTAGTGATAATCTACCGGTAGATACATTTATGAGATGTGTTGAAAAGTTTGAAAAAGAAAATACAAAAATAAATTTCTATTGATAAACTATATACACTTATGAAATGTGTTGAAAAGTTTGAAAATCCCAAAAATATATTTCTAATGATAAACTAGATACATTTATGAGATGTGTTGAAAAGTTTGAAAAAGAAAATGAAAAGATATATTTCTAGTGATAATCTACCAGTAGATACATTTATGAGATGTATTGAAAAGTTTGAAAAAGAAAATCAAAAAAATATATTTCTAATAATAAACTAGATACATTTATGAAATGTGTTGAAACGTTTGAAAAAGAAAATGAAAAGATATATTTCTAGTGATAATCTACCAGTAGATACATTTATGAGATGTATTGAAAAGTTTGAAAAAGAAAATCAAAAATATATTTCTAATAATAAACTACTGGTAGATACATTTATGAAATGTGTTGAAAAGTTTCAAAATTAAAAAAATATATTTCTAATGATAAACTAGATACATTTATGAGATGTGTTGAAAAGTTTGAAAAAGAAAATTTAAAAAAAATATTTCTAATGATAAACTATATTCATTTATGAAATGTGTTGAAAAGTTTGAAAAAAGAAAATAAAAAAATATATTGCTAATGAGAAACTACCGGTAGATACATTTATGAGATGTGTTGAAAAGTTTGAAAAAGAAAATTAAAAAAATATATTTCTAATGATAAACTAGATACATTTATGAAATGTATTGAAAAGTTTCAAAATCAAAGAAATAAATTTCTATTGATCAACTATATACACTTATGAAATGTGTTGAAAAGTTTGGTAAAGAAAATCAAAAAATATATTTCTAGTGATAAACTATATACATTTATGAAATGTGTTGAAAAGTTTGCAAAAGAAAATGAAAAGATATATTTCTAGTGATAATCTACCAGTAGATACATTTATGAGGTATTGAAAAGTTTGAAAAAGAAAATCAAAAAATATATTTCTAATAATAAACTACTGGTAGATACATTTATGAAATGTGATGAAAAGTTTCAAAATGATAAAATATATTTCTAATGATAAACTAGATACATTTATGAAATGTGTTGAATAGTTTGGAAAATAAAATCAAAAAATATATTTCTAATGATAAACTAGATACATTTATGAGATATTTTGAAAAGTTTGAACAAGAAAATTAAATAAAAATATTTCTAATGATAAACTATATACATTTATGAAATGTGTTGAAAAGTTTGCAAAATAAAATGAAAAAATATATTTCTAGTGATAATCTACCGGTAGATACATTTATGAGATGTGTTGAAAAGTTTGAAAAAGAAAATACAAAAATAAATTTCTATTGATAAACTATATACACTTATGAAATGTGTTGAAAAGTTTGAAAATCCCAAAAATATATTTCTAATGATAAACTAGATACATTTATGAGATGTGTTGAAAAGTTTCAAAATCAAAGAAATATTTTTCTAATGATAAATTAGATACATTTATGAAATGTGTTGAAGAGTTTGAGCAAGAAAATAAAATAAAAATATTTCTAGTGATAAACTAGATACATTTATGAGATGTGTTGAAAAGTTTGAAAAAGAAAATTAAAAAAAAAATTTTCTAATGATAAACTATATTCATTTATGAAATGTGTTGAAAAGTTTGAAAAAAAGAAAATAAAAAGATATATTTCTAGTGATAATCTTCCGGTAGATACATTCATGAGATGTATTGAAAAGTTTGAAAAATACAATCAAAAAATATATTTCTAATAATAAACTACTGGTAGATACATTTATGAAATGTGTTGAAAAGTTTCAAAATTAAAAAAATATATTTCTAATGATAAACTAGATACATTTATGAGATGTGTTGAAAAGTTTGAAAAAGAAAATTTAAAAAAAATATTTCTAATGATAAACTATATTCATTTATGAAATGTGTTGAAAAGTTTGAAAAAAGAAAATAAAAAGATATATTTCTAGTCATCATCTATCTGTAGATACATTTATGAGATGTGTTGAAAAGATTGAAAAAGAAAATAAAAAAAATATATTGCTAATGAGAAACTACCGGTAGATACATTTATGAGATGTGTTGAAAAGTTTGAAAAAGAAAATAAAAAAAATATATTTCTAATGATAAACTAGATACATTTATGAAATGTATTGAAAAGTTTCAAAATCAAAGAAATAAATTTCTATTGATCAACTATATACACTCATGAAATGTGTTGAAAAGTTTGGTAAAGAAAATCAAAAAATATATTTCTAGTGATAAACTATATACATTTATGAAATGTGTTGAAAAGTTTGCAAAAGAAAATGAAAAGATATATTTCTAGTGATAATCTACCAGTAGATACATTTATGAGGTATTGAAAAGTTTGAAAAAGAAAATCAAAAAATATATTTCTAATAATAAACTACTGGTAGATACATTTATGAAATGTGATGAAAAGTTTCAAAATGATAATATATATTTCTAATGATAAACTAGATACATTTATGAAATGTGTTGAATAGTTTGGAAAATAAAATCAAAAAATATATTTCTAATGATAAACTAGATACATTTATGAGATATTTTGAAAAGTTTGAACAAGAAAATAAAATAAAAATATTTCTAATGATAAACTATATACATTTATGAAATGTGTTGAAAAGTTTGCAAAAGAAAATGAAAAAATATATTTCTAGTGATAATCTACCGGTAGATACATTTATGAGATGTGTTGAAAAGTTTGAAAAAGAAAATACAAAAATAAATTTCTATTGATAAACTATATACACTTATGAAATGTGTTGAAAAGTTTGAAAATCCCAAAAATATATTTCTAATGATAAACTAGATACATTTATGAGATGTGTTGAAAAGTTTGAAAAAGAAAATGAAAAGATATATTTCTAGTGATAATCTACCAGTAGATACATTTATGAGATGTATTGAAAAGTTTGAAAAAGAAAATCAAAAATATATTTCTAATAATAAACTACTGGTAGATACATTTATGAAATGTGTTGAAAAGTTTCAAAATTTAAAAAATATATTTCTAATGATAAACTAGATACATTTATGAGATGTGTTGAAAAGTTTGAAAAAGAAAATAAAAAAATATATTGCTAATGAGAAACTACCGGTAGATACATTTATGAGATGTGTTGAAAAGTTTGAAAAAGAAAATAAAAAAAATATATTTCTAATGATAAACTAGATACATTTATGAAATGTATTGAAAAGTTTCAAAATCAAAGAAATAAATTTCTATTGATCAACTATATACACTTATGAAATGTGTTGAAAAGTTTGGTAAAGAAAATCAAAAAATATATTTCTAGTGATAAACTATATACATTTATGAAATGTGTTGAAAAGTTTGCAAAAGAAAATGAAAAGATATATTTCTAGTGATAATCTACCAGTAGATACATTTATGAGGTATTGAAAAGTTTGAAAAAGAAAATCAAAAAATATATTTCTAATAATAAACTACTGGTAGATACATTTATGAAATGTGATGAAAAGTTTCAAAATGATAAAATATATTTCTAATGATAAACTAGATACATTTATGAAATGTGTTGAATAGTTTGGAAAATGAAATCAAAAAATATATTTCTAATGATAAACTAGATACATTTATGAGATATTTTGAAAAGTTTGAACAAGAAAATTAAATAAAAATATTTCTAATGATAAACTATATACATTTATGAAATGTGTTGAAAAGTTTGCAAAATAAAATGAAAAAATATATTTCTAGTGATAATCTACCGGTAGATACATTTATGAGATGTGTTGAAAAGTTTGAAAAAGAAAATACAAAAATAAATTTCTATTGATAAACTATATACACTTATGAAATGTGTTGAAAAGTTTGAAAATCCCAAAAATATATTTCTAATGATAAACTAGATACATTTATGAGATGTGTTGAAAAGTTTCAAAATCAAAGAAATATTTTTCTAATGATAAATTAGATTCATTTATGAAATGTGTTGAAAAGTTTGAAAAAAGAAAATAAAAAGATATATTTCTAGTGATAATCTTCCGGTAGATACATTCATGAGATGTATTGAAAAGTTTGAAAAATACAATCAAAAAATATATTTCTAATAATAAACTACTGGTAGATACATTTATGAAATGTGTTGAAAAGTTTCAAAATTAAAAAAATATATTTCTAATGATAAACTAGATACATTTATGAGATGTGTTGAAAAGTTTGAAAAAGAAAATTTAAAAAAAATATTTCTAATGATAAACTATATTCATTTATGAAATGTGTTGAAAAGTTTGAAAAAAGAAAATAAAAAGATATATTTCTAGTCATCATCTATCGGTAGATACATTTATGAGATGTGTTGAAAAGATTGAAAAAGAAAATAAAAAAAATATATTGCTAATGAGAAACTACCGGTAGATACATTTATGAGATGTGTTGAAAAGTTTGAAAAAGAAAATAAAAAAAAATATATTTCTAATGATAAACTAGATACATTTATGAAATGTATTGAAAAGTTTCAAAATCAAAGAAATAAATTTCTATTGATCAACTATATACACTTATGAAATGTGTTGAAAAGTTTGGTAAAGAAAATCAAAAAATATATTTCTAGTGATAAACTATATACATTTATGAAATGTGTTGAAAAGTTTGCAAAAGAAAATGAAAAGATATATTTCTAGTGATAATCTACCAGTAGATACATTTATGAGGTATTGAAAAGTTTGAAAAAGAAAATCAAAAAATATATTTCTAATAATAAACTACTGGTAGATACATTTATGAAATGTGATGAAAAGTTTCAAAATGATAAAATATATTTCTAATGATAAACTAGATACATTTATGAAATGTGTTGAATAGTTTGGAAAATAAAATCAAAAAATATATTTCTAATGATAAACTAGATACATTTATGAGATATTTTGAAAAGTTTGAACAAGAAAATTAAATAAAAATATTTCTAATGATAAACTATATACATTTATGAAATGTGTTGAAAAGTTTGCAAAATAAAATGAAAAAATATATTTCTAGTGATAATCTACCGGTAGATACATTTATGAGATGTGTTGAAAAGTTTGAAAAAGAAAATACAAAAATAAATTTCTATTGATAAACTATATACACTTATGAAATGTGTTGAAAAGTTTGAAAATCCCAAAAATATATTTCTAATGATAAACTAGATACATTTATGAGATGTGTTGAAAAGTTTCAAAATCAAAGAAATATTTTTCTAATGATAAATTAGATACATTTATGAAATGTGTTGAAGAGTTTGAGCAAGAAAATCAAAAAATATATTTCTAGTGATAAACTTGATACATTTATGAAATATGTTGAAAAGTTTGAACAAGAAAATAAAATAAAAATATTTCTAATGATAAACTAGATACATTTATGAGATGTGTTGAAAAGTTTGAAAAAGAAAATTTAAAAAAAAATTTTCTAATGATAAACTATATTCATTTATGAAATGTGTTGAAAAGTTTGAAAAAAGAAAATAAAAAGATATATTTCTAGTGATAATCTTCCGGTAGATACATTCATGAGATGTATTGAAAAGTTTGAAAAATACAATCAAAAAATATATTTCTAATAATAAACTACTGGTAGATACATTTATAAAATGTGTTGAAAAGTTTCAAAATTAAAAAAATATATTTCTAATGATAAACTAGATACATTTATGAGATGTGTTGAAAAGTTTGAAAAAGAAAATTAAAAAAATATATTTCTAATGATAAACTAGATACATTTATGAGATGTGTTGAAAAGTTTGAAAAAGAAAATTAAAAAAATATATTTCTAGTCATCATCTATCGGTAGATACATTTATGAGATGTGTTGAAAAGATTGAAAAAGAAAATAAAAAAAATATATTGCTAATGAGAAACTACCGGTAGATACATTTATGAGATGTGTTGAAAAGTTTGAAAAAGAAAATAAAAAAAATATATTTCTAATGATAAACTAGATACATTTATGAAATGTATTGAAAAGTTTCAAAATCAAAGAAATAAATTTCTATTGATCAACTATATACACTTATGAAATGTGTTGAAAAGTTTGGTAAAGAAAATCAAAAAATATATTTCTAGTGATAAACTATATACATTTATGAAATGTGTTGAAAAGTTTGCAAAAGAAAATGAAAAGATATATTTCTAGTGATAATCTACCAGTAGATACATTTATGAGGTATTGAAAAGTTTGAAAAAGAAAATCAAAAAATATATTTCTAATAATAAACTACTGGTAGATACATTTATGAAATGTGATGAAAAGTTTCAAAATGATAAAATATATTTCTAATGATAAACTAGATACATTTATGAAATGTGTTGAATAGTTTGGAAAATAAAATCAAAAAATATATTTCTAATGATAAACTAGATACATTTATGAGATATTTTGAAAAGTTTGAACAAGAAAATTAAATAAAAATATTTCTAATGATAAACTATATACATTTATGAAATGTGTTGAAAAGTTTGAAAAAGAAAATAAAAAAAATATATTTCTAATGATAAACTAGATACATTTATGAAATGTATTGAAAAGTTTCAAAATCAAAGAAATAAATTTCTATTGATCAACTATATACACTTATGAAATGTGTTGAAAAGTTTGGTAAAGAAAATCAAAAAATATATTTCTAGTGATAAACTATATACATTTATGAAATGTATTGAAAAGTTTGCAAAAGAAAATGAAAAGATATATTTCTAGTGATAATCTACCAGTAGATACATTTATGAGGTATTGAAAAGTTTGAAAAAGAAAATCAAAAAATATATTTCTAATAATAAACTACTGGTAGATACATTTATGAAATGTGATGAAAAGTTTCAAAATGATAAAATATATTTCTAATGATAAACTAGATACATTTATGAAATGTGTTGAATAGTTTGGAAAATAAAATCAAAAAATATATTTCTAATGATAAACTAGATACATTTATGAGATATTTTGAAAAGTTTGAACAAGAAAATTAAATTAAAATATTTCTAATGATAAACTATATACATTTATTAAATGTGTTGAAAAGTTTGCAAAATAAAATGAAAAAATATATTTCTAGTGATAATCTACCGGTAGATACATTTATGAGATGTGTTGAAAAGTTTAAAAAAGAAAATACAAAAATAAATTTCTATTGATAAACTATATACACTTATGAAATGTGTTGAAAAGTTTGAAAATCCCAAAAATATATTTCTAATGATAAACTAGATACATTTATGAGATGTGTTGAAAAGTTTGAAAAAGAAAATGAAAAGATATATTTCTAGTGATAATCTACCAGTAGATACATTTATGAGATGTATTGAAAAGTTTGAAAAAGAAAATCAAAAAAATATATTTCTAATAATAAACTAGATACATTTATGAAATGTGTTGAAAAGTTTGAAAAGAAAATGAAAAGATATATTTCTAGTGATAATCTACCAGTAGATACATTTATGAGATGTATTGAAAAGTTTGAAAAAGAAAATCAAAAATATATTTCTAATAATAAACTACTGGTAGATACATTTATGAAATGTGTTGAAAAGTTTCAAAATTAAAAAAACATATTTCTAATGATAAACTAGATACATTTATGAGATGTGTTGAAAAGTTTGAAAAAGAAAATTAAAAAAATATATTTCTAATGATAAACTATATTCATTTATGAAATGTGTTGAAAAGTTTGAAAAAAGAAAATAAAAAAATATATTGCTAATGAGAAACTACCGGTAGATACATTTATGAGATGTGTTGAAAAGTTTGAAAAAGAAAATAAAAAAAATATATTTCTAATGATAAACTAGATACATTTATGAAATGTATTGAAAAGTTTCAAAATCAAAGAAATAAATTTATATTGATCTACTATATACACTTATGAAATGTGTTGAAAAGTTTGGTAAAGAAAATCAAAAAATATATTTCTAGTGATAAACTATATACATTTATGAAATGTGTTGAAAAGTTTGCAAAAGAAAATGAAAAGATATATTTCTAGTGATAATCTACCAGTAGATACATTTATGAGGTATTGAAAAGTTTAAAAAAGAAAATCAAAAAATATATTTCTAATAATAAACTATTGGTAGATACATTTATGAAATGTGATGAAAAGTTTCAAAATGATAAAATATATTTCTAATGATAAACTAGATACATTTATGAAATGTGTTGAATAGTTTGGAAAATAAAATCAAAAAATATATTTCTAATGATAAACTAGATACATTTATGAGATATTTTGAAAAGTTTGAACAAGAAAATTAAATAAAAATATTTCTAATGATAAACTATATACATTTATGAAATGTGTTGAAAAGTTTGCAAAATAAAATAAAAAAATATATTTTTAGTGATAATCTACCGGTAGATACATTTATGAGATGTGTTGAAAAGTTTGAAAAAGAAAATACAAAAATAAATTTCTATTGATAAACTATATACACTTATGAAATGTGTTGAAAAGTTTGAAAATCCCAAAAATATATTTCTAATGATAAACTAGATACATTTATGAGATGTGTTGAAAAGTTTCAAAATCAAAGAAATATTTTTCTAATGATAAATTAGATACATTTATGAAATGTGTTGAAGAGTTTGAGCAAGAAAATCAAAAAATATATTTCTAGTGATAAACTTGATACATTTATGAAATATGTTGAAAAGTTTGAACAAGAAAATAAAATAAAAATATTTCTAATGATAAACTAGATACATTTATGAGATGTGTTGAAAAGTTTGAAAAAGAAAATTAAAAAAAAAATTTTCTAATGATAAACTATATTCATTTATGAAATGTGTTGAAAAGTTTGAAAAAAGAAAATAAAAAGATATATTTCTAGTGATAATCTTCCGGTAGATACATTCATGAGATGTATTGAAAAGTTTGAAAAATACAATCAAAAAATATATTTCTAATAATAAACTACTGGTAGATACATTTATGAAATGTGTTGAAAAGTTTCAAAATTAAAAAATATATTTCTAATGATAAATTAGATACATTTATGAAATGAGGTTGAAAAGATTGAAAAAGAAAATTAAAAAAAAGATATTTCTAATGAGAAACTACCGGTAGATACATTTATGAGATGTGACAAAAGTTTAAAAAATAAAATAAAAAAATATATTTCTAATGATAAACTAGATACATTTATGAAATGTATTGAAAAGTTTCAAAATCAAAGAAATAAATTTCTATTGATCAACTTTATACACTTATGAAATGTGTTGAAAAGTTTGGTAAAGAAAATCAAAAAATATATTTCTAGTGATAAACTATATACATTTATGAAATGTGTTGAAAAGTTTGAAAAAGAAAATGAAAAGATATATTTCTAGTGATAATCTACCAGTAGATACATTTATGAGATGTATTGAAAAGTTTGAAAAAGAAAATCAAAAATATATTTCTAATAATAAACTACTGGTAGATACATTTATGAAATGTGTTGAAAAGTTTCAAAATTAAAAAAATATATTTCTAATGATAAACTAGATACATTTATGAGATGTGTTGAAAAGTTTGAAAAAGAAAATTAAAAAAAAAATATTTCTAATGATAAACTATATTCATTTATGAAATGTGTTGAAAAGTTTGAAAAAAGAAAATAAAAAGATATATTTCTAGTCATCATCTATCGGTAGATACATTTATGAGATGTGTTGAAAAGATTGAAAAAGAAAATAAAAAAAATATATTGCTAATGAGAAACTACCGGTAGATACATTTATGAGGTATTGAAAAGTTTGAAAAAGAAAATCAAAAAATATATTTCTAATAATAAACTACTGGTAGATAC
Organism: Meghimatium bilineatum; assembly: GCA_034231615.1. Taxonomy (NCBI): domain Eukaryota; kingdom Metazoa; phylum Mollusca; class Gastropoda; order Stylommatophora; family Philomycidae; genus Meghimatium; species Meghimatium bilineatum. Next base: position 43,335,334 of record CM067305.1, on the reverse strand, counting down.
ATTTATAAAATGTGATGAAAAGTTTCAAAATGATAATATATATTTCTAATGATAAACTAGATACATTTATGAAATGTGTTGAATAGTTTGGAAAATAAAATCAAAAAATATATTTCTAATGATAAACTAGATACATTTATGAGATATTTTGAAAAGTTTGAACAAGAAAATAAAATAAAAATATTTCTAATGATAAACTATATACATTTATGAAATGTGTTGAAAAGTTTGCAAAAGAAAATGAAAAAATATATTTCTAGTGATAATCTACCGGTAGATACATTTATGAGATGTGTTGAAAAGTTTGAAAAAGAAAATACAAAAATAAATTTCTATTGATAAACTATATACACTTATGAAATGTGTTGAAAAGTTTGAAAATCCCAAAAATATATTTCTAATGATAAACTAGATACATTTATGAGATGTATTGAAAAGTTTGAAAAAGAAAATCAAAAAAATATATTTCTAATAATAAACTAGATACATTTATGAAATGTGTTGAAAAGTTTGAAAAAGAAAATGAAAAGATATATTTCTAGTGATAATCTACCAGTAGATACATTTATGAGATGTATTGAAAAGTTTGAAAAAGAAAATCAAAAATATATTTCTAATAATAAACTACTGGTAGATACATTTATGAAATGTGTTGAAAAGTTTCAAAATTAAAAAAATATATTTCTAATGATAAACTAGATACATTTATGAGATGTGTTGAAAAGTTTGAAAAAGAAAATTAAAAAAATATATTTCTAATGATAAACTATATTCATTTATGAAATGTGTTGAAAAGTTTGAAAAAAGAAAATTAAAAAATATATTGCTAATGAGAAACTACCGGTAGATACATTTATGAGATGTGTTGAAAAGTTTGAAAAAGAAAATAAAAAAAATATATTTCTAATGATAAACTAGATACATTTATGAAATGTATTGAAAAGTTTCAAAATCAAAGAAATAAATTTATATTGATCAACTATATACACTTATGAAATGTGTTGAAAAGTTTGGTAAAGAAAATCAAAAAATATATTTCTAGTGATAAACTATATACATTTATGAAATGTGTTGAAAAGTTTGCAAAAGAAAATGAAAAGATATATTTCTAGTGATAATCTACCAGTAGATACATTTATGAGGTATTGAAAAGTTTGACAAAGAAAATAAAAAAATAAATTTCTACTGATAAACTAGAAACATTTATGAAATGTGTTGAAAAGTTTCAAAATCAAAGAAATATTTTTCTAATGATAAATTAGATACATTTACGAAATGTGTTGAAGAGTTTGAGCAAGAAAATCAAAAAATATATTTCTAGTGATAAACTAGACACATTTATGAAATATGTTAAAAAGTTTGAACAAGAAAATAAAATAAAAATATTTCTAATGATAAACTATATACATTTATGAAATGTGTTGAAAAGTTTGAAAAAGAAAATGAAAAGATATGTTTCTAGTGATAAACTACCAGTAGTTACATTTATGAGAAGTGTTAAAAAGTTTGAAAAAGAAAATCAAAAAATATATTTCTAATGATAAACTAGATACATTTATGAGATGTGTTGAAAAGTTTGAAAAAGAAAATGAAAAGATATATTTCTAGTGATAATCTACCGGTAGATACATTTATGAGATGTATTGAAAAGTTTGAAAAAGAAAATCAAAAAATATATTTCTAATGATAAACTAGATACATTTATGAGATGTGTTGAAAATATTAAAAAGAAAATAAAAAAATATATTTCTAATGAGAAACTACCGGCAGATACATTTATGAGATGTGTTTAAAAGTTTGAAAATCAAAAAAATATATTTCTAATGTTATAGATACATTTATGAAATGTGTTGAAAAGTTTGAAAAAGAAAATCAAAAAATATATTTCTAATGATAAACTAGATACATTTATGAGATGTTTTGAAAAGTTTGACAAAGAAAATAAAAAAATATACTTCTACTGATAAACTAGATACATTTATGAAATGTGTTGAAAAGTTTCAAAATCAAAGAAATATTTTTCTAATGATAAATTAGATACATTTATGAAATGTGTTGAAGAGTTTGAGCAAGAAAATCAAAAAATATATTTATAGCGATAAACTAGATACATTTATGAAATATGTTGAAAAGTTTGAACAAGAAAAACAAAAAATATATTTCTTATGATAAACTAGATACATTTATAAAATGTGTTGATAAGTTTGAAAAAGAAAATTAAAAAATATACTTCTAGTGGAAAACTACCAGTAGATACATTTATGAGATGTCCTGAAATGTTTCAAAATCAAAACAAAAAAATTTATAAACTAGATACATTTATGATATGTGTTGAAAAGAAAATCAAAAAATATATTTCTGGTGATAAACTAGATACATTTATGAAATATGTTGAAAAGTTTGAACAAGAAAATAAAATAAAAATATTTCTAATGATAAACTATATACATTTATGAAATGTGTTGAAAAGTTTGAACAAGAAAATGAAAAGATATGTTTCTAGTCATCATCTATCGGTAGATACATTTATGAGATGTGTTGAAAAGATTGAAAAAGAAAATAAAAAAAATATATTGCTAATGAGAAACTACCGGTAGATACATTTATGAGGTATTGAAAAGTTTGAAAAAGAAAATCAAAAAATATATTTCTAATAATAAACTACTGGTAGATACATTTATAAAATGTGATGAAAAGTTTCAAAATGATAATATATATTTCTAATGATAAACTAGATACATTTATGAAATGTGTTGAATAGTTTGGAAAATAAAATCAAAAAATATATTTCTAATGATAAACTAGATACATTTATGAGATATTTTGAAAAGTTTGAACAAGAAAATAAAATAAAAATATTTCTAATGATAAACTATATACATTTATGAAATGTGTTGAAAAGTTTGCAAAAGAAAATGAAAAAATATATTTCTAGTGATAATCTACCGGTAGATACATTTATGAGATGTGTTGAAAAGTTTGAAAAAGAAAATACAAAAATAAATTTCTATTGATAAACTATATACACTTATGAAATGTGTTGAAAAGTTTGAAAATCCCAAAAATATATTTCTAATGATAAACTAGATACATTTATGAGATGTATTGAAAAGTTTGAAAAAGAAAATCAAAAAAATATATTTCTAATAATAAACTAGATACATTTATGAAATGTGTTGAAAAGTTTGAAAAAGAAAATGAAAAGATATATTTCTAGTGATAATCTACCAGTAGATACATTTATGAGATGTATTGAAAAGTTTGAAAAAGAAAATCAAAAATATATTTCTAATAATAAACTACTGGTAGATACATTTATGAAATGTGTTGAAAAGTTTCAAAATTAAAAAAATATATTTCTAATGATAAACTAGATACATTTATGAGATGTGTTGAAAAGTTTGAAAAAGAAAATTAAAAAAATATATTTCTAATGATAAACTATATTCATTTATGAAATGTGTTGAAAAGTTTGAAAAAAGAAAATTAAAAAATATATTGCTAATGAGAAACTACCGGTAGATACATTTATGAGATGTGTTGAAAAGTTTGAAAAAGAAAATAAAAAAAATATATTTCTAATGATAAACTAGATACATTTATGAAATGTATTGAAAAGTTTCAAAATCAAAGAAATAAATTTATATTGATCAACTATATACACTTATGAAATGTGTTGAAAAGTTTGGTAAAGAAAATCAAAAAATATATTTCTAGTGATAAACTATATACATTTATGAAATGTGTTGAAAAGTTTGCAAAAGAAAATGAAAAGATATATTTCTAGTGATAATCTACCAGTAGATACATTTATGAGGTATTGAAAAGTTTGACAAAGAAAATAAAAAAATAAATTTCTACTGATAAACTAGAAACATTTATGAAATGTGTTGAAAAGTTTCAAAATCAAAGAAATATTTTTCTAATGATAAATTAGATACATTTACGAAATGTGTTGAAGAGTTTGAGCAAGAAAATCAAAAAATATATTTCTAGTGATAAACTAGACACATTTATGAAATATGTTAAAAAGTTTGAACAAGAAAATAAAATAAAAATATTTCTAATGATAAACTATATACATTTATGAAATGTGTTGAAAAGTTTGAAAAAGAAAATGAAAAGATATGTTTCTAGTGATAAACTACCAGTAGTTACATTTATGAGAAGTGTTAAAAAGTTTGAAAAAGAAAATCAAAAAATATATTTCTAATGATAAACTAGATACATTTATGAGATGTGTTGAAAAGTTTGAAAAAGAAAATGAAAAGATATATTTCTAGTGATAATCTACCGGTAGATACATTTATGAGATGTATTGAAAAGTTTGAAAAAGAAAATCAAAAAATATATTTCTAATGATAAACTAGATACATTTATGAGATGTGTTGAAAATATTAAAAAGAAAATAAAAAAATATATTTCTAATGAGAAACTACCGGCAGATACATTTATGAGATGTGTTTAAAAGTTTGAAAATCAAAAAAATATATTTCTAATGTTATAGATACATTTATGAAATGTGTTGAAAAGTTTGAAAAAGAAAATCAAAAAATATATTTCTAATGATAAACTAGATACATTTATGAGATGTTTTGAAAAGTTTGACAAAGAAAATAAAAAAATATACTTCTACTGATAAACTAGATACATTTATGAAATGTGTTGAAAAGTTTCAAAATCAAAGAAATATTTTTCTAATGATAAATTAGATACATTTATGAAATGTGTTGAAGAGTTTGAGCAAGAAAATCAAAAAATATATTTCTTATGATAAACTAGATACATTTATAAAATGTGTTGATAAGTTTGAAAAAGAAAATTAAAAAATATACTTCTAGTGGAAAACTACCAGTAGATACATTTATGAGATGTCCTGAAATGTTTCAAAATCAAAACAAAAAAATTTATAAACTAGATACATTTATGATATGTGTTGAAAAGAAAATCAAAAAATATATTTCTGGTGATAAACTAGATACATTTATGAAATATGTTGAAAAGTTTGAACAAGAAAATAAAATAAAAATATTTCTAATGATAAACTATATACATTTATGAAATGTGTTGAAAAGTTTGAACAAGAAAATGAAAAGATATGTTTCTAGTGATAAACTGCCGGCAGATATATTTATGAGATGTGTTGAAAAGTTTGAAAAAGAAAATTAAAAGATATATTTCTAGTGATAATCTACTGGTAGATACATTTATGAGATGTATTGAAAAGTTTGAAAAAGAAAATCAAAAAATATATTTCTAATGATAAACTAGATACATTTATGAGATGTGTTGAAAAGTTTGGAAAAGAAAATTAAAAAATATATTTCTAATGATAAACTAGATACATTTATGAGATGTGTTGAAAAGTTTGAAAAAAGAAAATATATGTTAATAATTTATAACTAGATACATTTATGAAATGTGTTGAAAAGTTAGAAACAGAAAATCTAAAAATATATTTCTAGTGATAAACTAGATATATTTATGAAATATATTGAAAAGTTTGGAAAAGAAAATGAAAAGATATATTTCTAGTGATAATCTACCGGTAGATACATTTATGAAATGTGTTAAAAAGATTAAAAAGAAAATAAAAAAATATATTTCTAGTGATAATCTACTGGTAGATACATTTATGAGATGTGTTGCAAAGTTTGAAAATCAAAAAAATATATTTCTAATGTTATAGATACATTTATGAAATGTGTTGAAAAGTTTGAAAAAGAAAATCAAAAAATATATTTCTAATGATAAACTAGATACATTTATGAGATGTTTTGAAAAGTTTGACAAAGAAAATAAAAAGATATATTTCTAGTGATAATCTACCGGTAGATACATTTATGAGATGTATTGAAAAGTTTGAAAAAGAAAATCAAAAAATATATTTCTAATGATAAACTAGATACATTTATGAGATGTGTTGAAAAGTTTGAAAAAGAAAATAAAAAAATTAATTTCTATTGATAAACTATATACACTTATGAAATGTGTTGAAAAGTTTGAAAATCCCAAAAATATGTTTCTAATGATAAACTAGATACATTTATGAAATGTGTTGAAAAGTTTGGAAAAGAAAATCAAAAAATATATTTCTAATGATAAACTAGATACATTTATGAGATGTTTTGAAAAGTTTGACAAAGAAAATAAAAAAAAAAATTTCTACTGATAAACTAGAAACATTTATGAAATGTGTTGAAAAGTTTCAAAATCAAAGAAATATTTTTCTAATGATAAATTAGATACATTTACGAAATGTGTTGAAGAGTTTGAGCAAGAAAATCAAAAAATATATTTCTAGTGATAAACTAGACACATTTATGAAATATGTTGAAAAGTTTGAACAAGAAAATAAAATAAAAATATTTCTAATGATAAACTATATACATTTATGAAATGTGTTGAAAAGTTTGAAAAAGAAAATGAAAAGATATGTTTCTAGTGATAAACTACCAGTAGTTACATTTATGAAATGTGTTGAAAAGTTTGAACAAGAAAATGAAAAGATATGTTTCTAGTGATAAACTGCCGGTAGATATATTTATGAGATGTGTTGAAAAGTTTGAAAAAGAAAATTAAAAGATATATTTCTAGTGATAATCTACTGGTAGATACATTTATGAGATGTGTTGAAAAGTTTGAAAAAGAAAATAAAAAAATAAATTTCTATTGATAAACTATATACACTTATGAAATGTGTTGAAAAGTTTGAAAATCCCAAAAATATATTTCTAATGATACACTAGATACATTTATGAGATGTGTTGAAAAGTGTGGAAAAAGAAAATAAAAAAATATATTTCTAATAATAAACTAGATACATTTATGAGATGTGTTGAAAATATTAAAAAGAAAATTAAAAAATATATTTCTAATGAGAAACTACCGGCAGATACATTTATGAGATGTGTTTAAAAGTTTGAAAATCAAAAAAATATATTTCTAATGTTATAGATACATTTATGAAATGTGTTGAAAAGTTTGAAAAAGAAAATCAAAAAATATATTTCTAATGATAAACTAGATACATTTATGAGATGTTTTGAAAAGTTTGACAAAGAAAATAAAAAAATATACTTCTACTGATAAACTAGATACATTTATGAAATGTGTTGAAAAGTTTCAAAATCAAAGAAATATTTTTCTAATGATAAATTAGATACATTTATGAAATGTGTTGAAGAGTTTGAGCAAGAAAATCAAAAAATATATTTATAGCGATAAACTAGATACATTTATGAAATATGTTGAAAAGTTTGAACAAGAAAAACAAAAAATATATTTCTTATGATAAACTAGATACATTTATAAAATGTGTTGATAAGTTTGAAAAAGAAAATTAAAAAATATACTTCTAGTGGAAAACTACCAGTAGATACATTTATGAGATGTCCTGAAATGTTTCAAAATCAAAACCAAAAAATTTATAAACTAGATACATTTATGAAATGTGTTGAAAAGAAAATCAAAAAATATATTTCTGGTGATAAACTAGATACATTTATGAAATATGTTGAAAAGTTTGAACAAGAAAATAAAATAAAAATATTTCTAATGATAAACTATATACATTTATGAAATGTGTTGAAAAGTTTGAACAAGAAAATGAAAAGATGTTTCTAGTGATAAACTGCCGGTAGATATATTTATGAGATGTGTTGAAAAGTTTGAAAAAGAAAATTAAAAGATATATTTCTAGTGATAATCTACTGGTAGATACATTTATGAGATGTATTGAAAAGTTTGAAAAAGAAAATCAAAAAATATATTTCTAATGATAAACTAGATACATTTATGAGATGTGTTGAAAAGTTTGAAAAACAAAAAAATATATTTCTAATGATAAACTAGATACATTTATGAGATGTGTTGAAAAGTTTGAAAAAGAAAATTAAAAAATAAATTTCTAATGATAAACTAGATACATTAATGAAATGTGTTGAAAAGTTTGGAAAAGAAAATTAAAAAAATATATTTCTAGTGATAAACTAGATACATTTATGAAATATGTTGAAAAGGTTGAACAAGAAAATAAAAAAATAATCATTTCTAATGATAAACTATATACATTTATGAAATGTGTTGAAAAGTTTGAAAAAGAAAATGAAAAGATATATTTCTAGTGATAATCTACCGGTAGATACATTTATGAAATGTGTTGAAAAGATTAAAAAGAAAATAAAAAAATATATTTCTAATGAGAAACTACCGGTAGATACATTTATGAGATGTGTTTAAAAGTTTGAAAATCAAAAAAATATATTTCTAATGTTATAGATACATTTATGAAATGTGTTGAAAAGTTTGAAAAAGAAAATCAAAAAATATATTTCTTGTAATAAACTAGATACATTTATGAGATGTTTTGAAAAGTTTGACAAAGAAAATAAAAAACTATATTTCTACTGATAAACTATTTATGAAATTTATTATAAAACTATTTATAATTTATGAAATGTGTTGAAAAGTTTCAAAATCAAAGAAATATTTTTTTAATGATAAATTAGATACATTTATGAAATGTATCTACCGTTTGGAAAAGAAAATCAAAAATTATATTTCTAGTGATAAACTAGATACATTTATTAAATATGTTGAAAGGTTTCAAAAAGAAAATCAAAAAATATATTTCTAATGTTAAACTAGATACATTTATGAAATGTGTTGAAATGTTTGTAAAAGAAACTCAAAAAATATATTTCTAGTGATAAAATAGATACATTTATGAAATGTGTTGAAAAGTTTGAAAAACAAAAAAATATATTTCTAATGATAAACTAGATACATTTATGAGATGTGTTGAAAAGTTTGAAAAAGAAAATTAAAAAATAAATTTCTAATGATAAACTAGATACATTTATGAAATGTGTTGAAAAGTTTGGAAAAGAAAATAAAAAAAATATATTTCTAGTGATAAACTAAATACATTTATGAAATGTGTTGAAAAGTTTGAAAAAGAAAATAAAAACATAAATTTCTATTGATAAACTATATACACTTATGAAATGTGTTGAAAAGTTTGAAAATAAAAAAAATATATTTCTAATGATAAACTAGATACATTTATGAATTGTGTTGAAAAGTTTGGAAAAGAAAATCAAAAAATATATTTCTAGTGATAAACTAGATACATTTATGAAATATGTTGAAAAGTTTGAACAAGAAAATAAAAAAAAAAATATTTCTAATGATAAACTATATACATTTATGAAATGTGTTGAAAAGTTTGAAAATCCCAAAAATATATTTCTAATGATACACTAGATACATTTATGAGATGTGTTGAAAAGTTTGGAAAAAGAAAATAAAAAAATATATTTCTAATGATAAACTAGATACATTTATGAAATGTGTTGAAAATATTAAAAAGAAAATAAAAAAATATATTTCTAATGAGAAACTACCGGCAGATACATTTATGAGATGTGTTTAAAAGTTTGAAAAAGAAAATCAAAAAATATATTTCTAATGATAAACTAGATACATTTATGAGATGTTTTGAAAAGTTTGACAAAGAAAATAAAAAAATATACTTCTACTGATAAATTAGATACATTTATGAAATGTGTTGAAAAGTTTGGAAAAGAAAATAAAAAATTATATTTCTAGTGATAAACTAGATACATTTATGAAATATGTTGAAAGGTTTCAAAAAGAAAATAAAAAAATAAATTTCTATTGATAAACTATATACACTTATGAAATGTGTTGAAAAGTTTGAAAATCAAAAAAATATATTTCTAATGATAAACTAGATACATTTATGAATTGTGTTGAAAAGTTTGGAAAAGAAAATCAAAAAATATATTTCTAGTGATAAACTAGATACATTTATGAAATATGTTGAAAAGTTTGAACAAGAAAATTTAAAAATAAATATTTCTAATGATAAACTATATACATTTATGAAATGTGTTGAAAAGTTTGAAAAAGAAAATGAAAAGATATATTTCTAGTGATAATCTACCGGTAGATACATTTATGAGATGTGTTGAAAAGTTTGAAAATCAAACAAATATATTTCTAATGTTATAGATACATTTATGAAATGTGTTGAAAAGTTTGAAAAAGAAAATCAAAAAATATATTTCTTGTAATAAACTAGATACATTTATGAGATGTTTTGAAAAGTTTGACAAAGAAAATAAAAAAATATATTTCTACTGATAAACTATTTATGAAATTTATTATAAAACTATTTATAATTTATGAAATGTGTTGAAAAGTTTCAAAATCAAAGAAATATTTTTCTAATGATAAATTAGATACATTTATGAAATGTGTTGAAGAGTTTGAAAATAGAAAAAATATATTTATTTCTAGTGATAAACTAGATACATTTATGAAATATGTTGAAAAGTTTGACCAAGAAAATCAAAAAATATATTTCTAATGATAAACTAGATACATTTATGAAATGTGTTAAAAAGTTTGAAAAAGAAATCAAAAAATATATTTCTAATGATAAACTAGATACATTTATGAAATTTGTTAGAAAGTTTGAAAATGAAAAAAAAAATTATATTTCTAGTGATAAACTAGATAAAATAATTTGAATTTAAATATCTGTGAAGAATATAAAAATTCTACCTCCATTAAAACGAAGAAAAAGAAAGTCCCAGAAGATTTAGAAAAAAGATTAAATGAAATAATTAATGTAGAAAAAAATAAAATATATTTTTCTAAAATAAAATCCAAATCATGAAATTATTGATATATGTGATAGAATATTAAATTATTTAGATGATTTAGAAAAAGGAAATATGCATGTGGTTTCGTCTATGGGTCTCACCAATGGCCCACTAGACAAACCACCCATGCAACAGAAAACCTTAGGGGATGACATGCCATTATATTGAGGTTATCTTCTTAGAGAATCTTCATGGTACATCATCTATACAATTGTGCATTTATTTTGTTGTTGAAATGTGTTTCATGTTTGCCTGAATATATATGTATGCACCCCCTGTGGCTGGGAGGGAGCCAGAGATGTACTATGCAGCACTTGGGAGGAGGAAACTGACAGCACTGTTTTTTCCTATGGCTTAGACCCATCATAGAGGCACAGTGACTCAAGACGTGACAATCCTTTTGACTTGAACATTTGGTTGCATGCCTGGAGCAATAAAGAAGTTCGGCATAACTAGTAGTCAATTGATGGTGAGGAATGAGTACAGTGAACCTTATCTTGGCTACAATGGCTGGGAGCAGTGCATAGGTTGAAACCTACCTTCCTGGAGGTGTGATAGTTATTCTCTGTCCCTGGGTGGGCCAAAAATCCACATACTTCCCAGCAATATAATGCCATTTAATGGCATTAGGTCAAAGGGCATGGACCGCTGGATCAGCAACCAACCAACCATCCAGAAAATAGAAATAAAACATATTATTATACACTTGGAGAATTATGATTTATGCTTAAAAGTAGATATAATAGTGAAAAAGTAGATATAATAGGGAAAATAGATATAATAGGGAAAAAGTAGATATAATAGTGAAAAAGTAGATATAATAGTGAAAAAGTAGATATAATAGGAAAATAGATATAATAGTGAAAAAGTAGATATAATAGTGAAAAAGTAGATATAATAGGGAAAAAGTAGATATAATAGTGAAAAAGTAGATATAATAGGGAAAATAGATATAATAGGGAACAAGTAGATATAATAGTGAAAAAGTAGATATAATAGGGAAAATGTAGATATAATAGTGAAAAAGTAGATATAATAGGGAAAAAGTAGATATAATAGGGAAAAAGTAGATATAATAGGGAAAATGTAGATATAATAGTGAAAAAGTAGATATAATAGTGAAAAAGTAGATATAATAGTGAAAAAGTAGATATAATAGGGAAAAAGTAGATATAATAGTGAAAAAGTAGATATAATAGGGAACAAGTAGATATAATAGTGAAAAAGTAGATATAATAGGGAAAATGTAGATATAATAGTGAAAAAGTAGATATAATAGTGAAAAGTAGATATAATAGGGAAAAAGTAGATATAATAGTGAAAAAGTAGATATAATAGGGAAAATAGATATAATAGTGAAAAAGTAGATATAATAGTGAAAACAGAATTTCTTGCTTTTGCTAAAGAAAAATTTAATAGATGTAAATCAACCAATAATGAATACATAAGATTTTATAGTATTTGTAATGATTATTCTATCTTATTAAACTGTAATTTATCATAATAGAGAAATTATGAAAAATTTCCATGAAATAAAATAATAGGATGACAGTCAACTAATTTGACCTCTATTTACTTTTTTATTCTCTTATAAAATGGATTTAAACGAATTAAAACTTTTAAGTGAAATGACTCCTGAAAATATGAATAATGCATATAAAACAAATATGATTATTAAATTGATAGATTGCGAAATGAATATATCAGGGAAAGAATAGGTATAATATCTTGTACAGATTACATAGAGAGAGAACAGATCAAGTGGTTTGGCCACATTATGAGAATGCATCACGAAAGTTGCCCGTACAAGCATATAACCAAATGAGATCAGGGTACAAGGCCAGAGGAAGACCATGGAAAAGATGGATAGAAAACATCAGGGACATCCTTAACAGACACGGTCATAGCACAGCCGAGGCCACACATCTGGCTTTAGAACGCAAGCTCGAGCTCCAATCACCCTTACACTTAACTGCAAGAATAGATCACAAACCACCTAGGGAAAGACAATAGACAATAGATAGATTATTAAATTTATGAATATTAAAACCGAACAACCTAATTTATCACAAGATCAGATTTGTAGTAAATTAGGTATTTCTTCTTCTACAATAAAAAAAGAATAAGACAAGATTTAAATGTAAAATTTCCATATAAATATGATATTCCTTTTAAAAAGTAACAAGAATAAAAAAATATTGAAATTAGTAATAAAGAAACATTAAAAATAAATAAAGAAACAAGGAAATTAAAAGTTAAAAAAATAAAAGAGAAAATTGGTAATGGAAGGGATAATAATAAATTATTTAATGTTAATAAAGCAATAGAAGAAGTGTAAATAATTTATTGTTATATTTGATGTTGAGAATTTCATTATCTAAAAATGGAAGAACTAAAATTATTTGTTAAAAAAAATAAAAGTGATGAAATTAAAGAACAAATAAAAAAAACTTGAAAAACAAAATTATAAAACAAAAGATTATTTATTAAAACAATATATTGTAAAAAATACGATTAATAAAGAAGTTTTAAAAATAGTTGGTGAACAAATGATTGAGTATGAAGAAGAATTCGAAGAAAAACAATGTTTAATTAATGAATATGAAACAATAATTGGTGGTGATAAATTAATGAAATAATTCAGAAATATAATAAAAAATATATCAAACAAATTGATCCTAGTAAAGTTACTTATAAAGATAAGAGTGCGTAAAAGATTATTATATAAATTAAACAACAAAATAAAAGAATTAGAAAAGTAGAAATAATAGTATAAATAATTACTGATCAAATATATATTTTAAATTCGTATTTTAAAATTATGATTTATTTTTTTATCTATTTCTTCACATATTTTTACCACCCGTGTGTTATGGGGTCCAAAAGGGGAGAACAGAATAGCAACACCGTGTACCTTTCATGCATGTCATACGAGGTGACTATGGAGGTTATGGGATGGATTTGGCTGTCCCATTAAATAGGGTCAGTGACCCAAAGCCATGCTGAAGTTGGATGTATCAGGCAGAAAGGTGCAGATATCGCAGCTTTGCTGTAAACCATGACACAATACATTCCATTCTCCGGACTACCTCCTGCTAATCTGAAGGACTTTGAGAACGAATGCAGAAGAAGAAGAAATGTACAGATGAAATGAGATGGGGGTCATTCACAAGTAGAAATTCTCATTATATTGGCATGGCTTCTATTGTTTCTTCATTGTTCATTCTCAAACTCCCACTGGAACTCTCTTGTTGCAGGACAATGATCCATCCTACTAGGTTACATAATTTCTCAAACTCCCACTGGAACTCTCTTGTTGCAGGACAATGATCCTACAAGATTTCAAGTAGGATGTAGTCCAGAGAATGGAAATGCATTGTGTTTCCGATTTATTTGCGCTAATGGCCTAATACATCAGACTTTGACTGTATTGCTAGTTTACTGTTGCATAATGGTTAGTCTGATAAGCAAATAGTGTGACCTTCAAACCTTCCACATTCAGGAACCATTGTCATTAAGTTAGCACAGACTTGAAACACCGTATTCCTGTGTGACTGCACAACAAAGGTGATCCTTAGGATTTAACTTTACAGTTGTGAAATATGATATTGTTTACAATAAATCTAAGAAGTATTTACATGAATGATACTGTCCACAGATATTTGGGAAGGAAATGTTTGCGCAAAGACTTAGAGACAATGGTAGAGGGCAGCGATCGGTTGGCGTGGCCACACTATTCCTATTGGACAATCAGTTACATATTGTCTATCCGGGGTGCACGAAAACTGCTAGATCAGAAACCTTTGTCAAAGATGGTGCCTGTGGATGAGTACCTTCCAATCATGTTTGATAGGCATCCAGAGTAAGTACTTGTTTAATTGTCAGCTAAAAGACATAATATCTTAGTGTTAAAGGTGATGTTGAGTTCTTGTTTAATTGAGAGCTAAAAACAAATTATGCCTTAGTGTTAAAGGTGGTAAGATAAATTATAACACCCACCATCCAGTGGGGTGGAACAAGGTATTAAGTTAGAGCTTGGAATCACATGTGCTGTGGGGTTCTGGGAAGGATGTATAGAATAATATTGTGACGGGCTTGTATGACAACTGACTTTCTTGAACTTCTAGTTAATGGCAAAGAATAGTGCCAGTGTCTTATTTTCAAGCATGTCGTTGAAGGCGACTAAGTACAGTTGGGGCACAGTAGAGGCGACTAAGTACAGTTGGGGCACAGTAGAGGCGACTAAGTACAGTTGGGGTACAGTAGAGGCGACTAAGTACAGTTGGGGTACAGTAGAGGCGACTAAGTACAGTTGAGGTACAGTAGAGGTGACTAAGTACAGTTGGGGTACAATAGAGGCGACTAAGTACAGTTGGGGTACAGTAGAGGCGACTAAGTACAGTTGGGGTACAGTAGAGGCGACTAAGTACAGTTGGGGTACAGTAGAGGCGACTAAGTACAGTTGGGGTACAGTAGAGGTGACAAAGTACAGTTGAGGTACAGTAGAGGCGACTAAGTACAGTTGAGGTACAGTAGACTGACAAGTTGTCACCTGCGGAAAAATCGTTGTCACATATTGTTACAATTTTGTCTTCCAACAAATCAACCCCCATGGATGATGAAGAGATGCCTGCCAGGAAATTGCACCTTTTGTGGCAGACTCCAATGTGACGGAGACTATGTGACTGAGACTGTGTGATGGGGACTATGTGACAGAGAATGTTAGTTGTGTCATCACTACTGATGGGTCAATAGATCTGACATAAGAATGACAACATAGTTGGCCCAGATTTGTGTGGTGTGCTCCTGGCTCCTGGAATGCCTGCCTTTGGGGACTAAACATGCATTCAGAAACCTCCATGATGCAACAATGCCTTTGAGACAACCTTATAGAGTCTAGGTTATACAAGAGCCTCAGTTACACAACTGAGAAGCTGTGCTATTGTCAGAAAGGCTATGGGCTATCAAATATAGCTCATATATATAGCTATATAGCTACCACCTCAAAACTAAAGGGATTGTTCTTCTTTGTTCATTCTCAAACTCCTGCAGATTAGCAGGTTGTAGTCCGGAGAACAGAATGCGTTGTGTCATGGTTTACATCATTGCTGTGATATATGCGCCTTTCAGCCTGACACATCTGACTTCAGCATTACTAAAGGGATTATTTCATAATCATCATTATAATACTGTGACTTGCAATGTATGTTGTAAGAGACAGCTAAGGAGGGCTTGGAGTGTGGTTGGTTACTCCATTTCATAGAAAGACACACAAAAATAGTAGCATACCATGTATAAACTAATTCGATTATAAACCGAGCACATGATTTTAATGTCTGAAATTTGACACAAGTCTAGAATCCATTTATAGGCCGAGGTGTAGAATTCCATTATTATAATAATGAAGGGGCAAGTGCCACATGGTTTGCATCTGTGGGTATCACCAACTAGACAAACCATTAATGCAAAAGAAAGTCTTAGTAGATGACATGCCGTTGTATTGAGGTTCTCTTATAGAAGCTTCATGGCACATCATATATACAATTATGCTTTTATTTTATTGTTGCAATGTATTTTATGCTTTATTTATATATATGTATGCACCTTCTGTGGTTGGGATAAAGACAGAGATGTACTTTGCAGCACCTGGGAGGGGAGGAGGAAGCTGACAGCACTATATGTTTCCTATGCTGAAGCCCGTCATAGAGGCGCAATGACTTAGGAAGTGACAATCATTTTGACTTGACCATTTGGTTGCATGCCTGAAGCAATAGAGAAGTCTGACATAACCAGTAGTCAATTGGTGGCGGGGAATGAACATAGTGAACCCTACCTTAGCTCCAGTGATTTGAGCATTACTTAGGTAGAAAACTCACAAACCAAATTAGACAATTACCAATTTATTATAATTATATTTTTTTTTTCAACGCATTTATTGTTTTTCATGCCATGTGCATCTTCGCTTGCGAAGGAGGAACATCATCAGGTATCCTCTGGCTCTAACCGGGTTGGACCAAAATCCACAGACCTCCCATCAATATAATGCTAGCACAACAAATATTATTTACAGACGAGCAGATACAAGATCGTCATAAAACAAAGTCTTCGCTTAACATCCTACAACTGAACATGGTATAGGAAACTCTTCTTCTTCAGCGTTCATTCTCAAACTCCCGCCAGATCTCTCTTGTAGCAAAACATATGTTTGCCAAATGTTGCATGAGTTTGGCTAAATGTTGTTATGTATTTGGTTAAATAATAATGGAGGGCAGAGCACCAGGGCAGAGGAGGAAAGGCAGACCAAGAAGATGATGGACTGACAACATTAAATATAACATGAATATGTCATTGGAGAATGCAAGCCGCATCGCCCACGACAGAGAATGGTTCAGGGAGTTCATTAGAAAGACAACGTTCTGGAGAGAATATGTCACTGACAGTGTGACTAAATTTTGTATGTGTTTGACCAAATGTTGTATGTGTTTGACCAAATGTTGTATATGTTTGACCAAATGTTGTATGTGTTTGGCCAAATGTTGAATGTGTTTGACCAAATGTTGTATGTGTTTGACCAAATGTTGTATGTGTTTGACCAAATTTTGTATGTGTTTTACCAAATGTTGCATGTGTTTGACCAAATTGTGTATGTTTGACCAAATTTTCTATGTGTTTTACCAAATTTTCTATGTGTTTTACCAAATGTTGTATGTGTTTTACCAAATGTTGTAGATATCAAAGCCAAATGGTAAACTATGATGTAACATATTATCTTTTCCGGACGACATCCTGTTCAGTCCTTTACAATGCCAAAGTCATATGTGTTGGGCCATTGGGGCAAATAAAACTGTGACAAAACAGTTACGTTCTCTGGTTTATGTCCTGCTGGAAATCTAGTACGAACATCCTGCTACAGGAAAGATCTTATGGGAGTATGGCAACGAGCGTAAAGAAAAGATAAATAATATAGCCTGACATGCACGGTGTAAGAGGCAACTAAAGAGAGGAGGCAAGGTGTCTACCCTGTGTTGAATTCAAAAGTCAAGCAAAAAATAGAAACAATGTGACCCGACATGCATGATGTAAGAGGCAGTTAAGATGGAATTGACTGTGTCAACTCATAGGTTAAAGTGACCACAAACAGTGCTTATTCTATATTTTCATGTTTATGTAATTATTGCTTATTATAAATTTGTGCTTATAAATTTTTGCTTATTATTAATTTTTACTTTTTAATAGTTTACTTATTATAAATTGTTTGCTTATTATAAATTGTTCCTTATTATGAATTGTTACTTATAAATTTTTGCAGAACAATATGGGATCAAGGGTCCATGTATATACTATCAATTAGCGGGATTTTAAACAAACTTACAAATATTTCATACGATCAATATTTGTGTTCTTTGGTTCACATACATTTAGCGAGCTCAATGAAATTACATCATTTACAGATCTTGTCACTGTAATTCAAAATAGCTAATAGTAGTTACGTGCGGAGATTAAAACTTGCAACGATTTAATGGTTTTTGTATTTTCAAGATATGAGGTACTGTTAGAATTTAGATGTTGTGTTGGGGGGGGAGGATTAGACTCAGTGTTAGGACTAATTCTAACGCAAACCCCCTTTCTGATTTAATCAATTCAAGTTGGTAACTACATTGAAAGGGAGACAAATGATTTCTGCTTACTCTTTGTTTATGTATTACCTCTCTCGCCAAAGACGGATGTGTCTGGCCATTGGCGGAAATAAAATTGTGACACAACGCATTTCCATTCTCTGAACTGGAAATCTAGTAGGACTATGGTCCTGCTACAAAGAAGATCCAACGAGAGTTTTAGAATGAATGCTGAAGAAGAAGTATTACCTCCCATGCGAATATTTGAGCGACAATTGTTGGGCAGGTTTTACATATATAAATATGCCAAGACAATAAATGAGGGAGTATTTAATTGGAGGGTTGTATGAGTGGAAACATGATTGGGTTTGAATGCAGGGTATTATTTTGTGTCGGAAATGAATTTAATCATCACAATAGAAGTTAAATATCATAGTATGACACTGTGCGCATTTCCCGTTTGCAAGTACTCTTCGTGACTGCAACAATTGTACTGCGTCTTTGTCAGTCAAAGGCAAATTCAACATACATACGGCAGCCATTTTACTAAAGATATGTAGTGGAAGAGTGACGTAACGGAAGTGTGAATGGCATTACCAAGTTCTAAAAAATACGACAGGAGCGCATTTTAAAAAAAAGTGTAAGCAGGAAATGCTAGATGGACAATTGATCCTGTATTGTTCCATTTTTGCTTATAAATTGTTACTTATTGTAAATTGTTACTTATTATAAATTGTTACTTATAAATTTAGCGTATTATAAGTTGTTACTTATTGTAAATTGTTACTTGTAATTTTTTTTAAAATTATAAATTATCTTTTAGAGAACAGTGGAAACAGCATTTTTCTCCACGGGACCTAGTTGGCCTATCAGCGGAGCCTTACCTTCTATATCCAACACATTACACTGGAGAACCATATTACATCTCTGACACTGAAGATTCAATCATCATTGACAAGGGTCATGCTCGTAAAGGTGCTGCAGATAGTGAACTGCTGGTAGACACAAACATAGCAAGACCTGATGAGACAGAAACACAGATTGACGGTGTTATAAAGCTGGAAGGGCCAGTTGTCAAGGATGAGTTTTAATCAAGTATGGGAATAATTAATTAATCGCTGTGTAATTATGAGAATAGGCATATAGATGAACTCTATTATTAAGCTGGAACTTAGCTCGCTAAATTAGATATGGGTTTTGTAGCAAGACAGTTAGATCTCCTTACCTACAAGTAATCAATCAAGTGCCATGCCAATTGGTGTAGGTCATCATGCTTCTCCACAACTTTCTGCCTCTTGTGTTGTTAAGTAATTCAATTGATGACTTCATTTTGTACCACACTGACAACCCATCCAGAAATTTATCTCTTTGTCTTCCTCTGTCTCTTCTCCCCTTGATCTTTCCAGTTGTTATTAAATGTTGAAGTTTTACTTTTCTCATCGCACGTCTAAGACCATCGGAAAACACATATGAAGTAGCAACAAAAATAATTTTTAAATTTTGGGACCGCCACAACATAAAGAACTGTATTAAAGGGTTGGGGGATTAGGAAGGCTGAAGGATAGAGGGATTACACTGCATGGAGTTTATTATCTGAATCCTGTATTATTTGTGTGTTTTATTTTCTGTGTTTTTTTATCATGAACTATTTGAAATAGATTTATGTTTTCTGTAATATTGTTGATTTTTCTCTTGTTGTTCCAGCTGACCATTTATATTTCTTATTGTGACATAATGTAGTTGAGTAAAACTACATTAGCTGTCTAGTTTACAGAAAAGCTGCAATATGTATGCATTTTGGCCTGGTATATTTAATTTTATGTCGCAATATTGTTGATATAGACATGCTATTTGTATCTCGAGCATTTTTCTGAGATCAATTATTATACATCCAGTTTGATATTGTTCACGGATGATAATGATGACATAATCCCTTTACCCGTGAGCAAGTAGCTCTTGACACTTGATGATGATAAAATAATCCCTTTAGCTGTGAACAGGTAGCTCTTTACACATGGTGATGATGAAATAATCCCTTTAGCTGTGAACAGGTAGCTCTTTACACATGGTGATGATGAAATAATCCCTTTAGCTGTGAAAGCTCTTGACACATGATGATGATGCATCCCGTTATCTGTGAGCAGGTAGCTCTTGACACATGATGATGATGCATCCCGTTACCTGTGAACAGGTAGCTCTTGAAAGTCCATAGCCTTTTTTTTACATAAGCACAGGTTCTTCTCAGTTGTGTAACTGAGGTGCCTGCCAGACTCACGTAAGGTTGTCTCAAAGGTATGGATGGTTAGGGGGAGTTTATAGATGCATATGTTTTGTCCCCAAAGGGAGGCATTCCACTGTGGCAGTATCTTAGGATTATCACATCCTGCTAGGAGCACAGCACGCACATCTGAGCCAACAATCTCATCATTCTTCTGTCAGATTTGTTGACACATCCGCAGTAATGCACATTAAGTATTCCTCTGCCACAACTGGACAATGGTGCAATGTCTGCTGGTCGGTAGCTCTTCAGCATCCATGATCAAAGATTATTTGATAGAAAACAAAAGTAAGAAATTGAAACAAGTTGATTTTTTTCACTCAACTTTCCTTAGTAACCTATTACAACATTCCTGGAAAGAAGACAGTATCCTTATTCTTTTTACCCGGAACCAGCAGTCCAGGCCCAAGTTACTATATGGGCGATTGGTCCTGTATAGAATAGTTTGTTTAGGTTGCCATGAGTCTCCCACAGTTTGTTTTGTAGAGATATTCCTGTGGACCAGGATATTGCTCTGTCAACAAATTCTCTGGGTTAATACTGTAGTATATATTCTGGGTAGGTGTTGTTATTCTGCACATGTTGGTTGCAGAGTCGCTAATACCGATTCGGGGTAAGTGTGCTTTTAGATGGCAATGTTCCATTTTCAGTCGAAATACCCTGACTTGTTCCTGTCAGTTGAATTTGTTCATGCTGTCTTGCTCCGGGCTGTAGTTTCCATTTAGTTCTCTCCACTAAAGTCTCATAGATTATTTTAGCGGAGACGCTACTTCCCTGAAATTTTGAAGTACTTGGGATTGAGGGAGATTATCTGCCATTTTTGACAATTCGTCTTTGCTTTCAGGCATTCATTTAGCATCTAATTATTCTTTATATTTGTACAATATCTTTACTTTTTCTAAATACTCTATTTAGCTGAAAGGGAAAATAGCTGTGTTTGAATTTCTAAACCACCACCCCATACTTCCTTATTTACAGATCTGGTGCTATGCCATTATTGGAGCTAGTTTTCAAGTAGTAATGTTAAAGTTAACCATAGCATTTATTAAATGCCGTAGGGGTGTAAGATGTTAATGACCTCACATTTCAGTGGCTCTGCTATATGAGGGTGGTAGCCATCTCCTCTCCCTCGCAGTCTTTACTTCCTGGATTAATCCGGTACCCAATTAAGGCTGGGTTGACCCGGGAGCCTTTGTGATTTGAAAAATGTTTCCACCTCAAACTGGGGAATGAACCCAAGACCATTCATATGCGAAACCAGCCCGCTAACCACTGCCCTACCCAGCTCCCTGTAGTTTTCAAGTACATGTTTTATCAGAAGATTAAGATTGTGAACTACATCACGTTTTATCCTAGGGTTAAGATTGTGAACTTCAGCCCATGTTTTATCTTAGGGTTTGCTTCTCACGATATTGTTGACTGGAATTTCTCTGTGTAATGTTGTTCTGTTAGTTTGCAGTACAGCTGAAATATTTGTACTTTCAACTTGGCTTATCCATTTTTCTGCATGTCCCCAATATATATCATTGTCTTCCTCTCACCGGTGTGTTGCCAGGGCACGAAAGGGGAGCAAAGACAACAACTTACCTGCCATGTAGTAAGTGGCAACTAAGGAGGTTTGTGGGTGTTATTGACATTTCCAACCCATAGGTCAAAGTGACTCTTCTTCTTCAGCATCCATTCTCAAACTTCTGCTGAATCTCTCTTGTAGCAAGACAATGGTACTACTAGATTTCCAGCAGGAAGTAATCCAGAGAAAGAAAATTCATTGTGTCCCCATTTTATTTGCATCAGTGGCCCGACTCAAAAGTAAATCAACCATGCTCAATCTGGATCTTTCAGGTCGAAAGGTACAGATATTGCAGTCATGCTGTAAGCCAAAACAACAGAATCTATTCTCCAGACTACTTCTAGATAACCATCAGAAGATTTGGGGGCATTCATTCTCAAACTCTCACTTTATCTCTTGTATAGCAGAACACTGGTCTTACTAGATTTCCAGCAGGATGTAATCTAGAAAAACACAAATACATTGTGTCGCAATTGTATTTGCGCCAATACATCCGACTTCGGCGTTAGTAACTAATACATTCATTATTTTTACTACTTTGACTGAACAGTAAATGTCTGTAACTTTATTGATAGTATAGTAAGCAAAGGGTGTGATTTTTCTACACTCGTCCGAATGATGGAGGACAGGTGTATGGAGGGCTTTGAAGGGCTTTTTGTGATAGGGGTGTTGGGAGAGCTTTTTGTGATAGGGTGTTAGGAGGACTTTTTATGATAGGGTGTTAGGAGGGATTTTTGTGATAGGGTTTTTTGGTGTGCTTTTTTTCTAACATCGCCAGAGTGGAATCCCTACAACCCTGATAGGTTATGGGTCATTATTATTATACGCCAGAAGTACGAAAGAACTGGTTCTCATACTTGTTGTCATAGCCACAGACACACCACAGAGTTTTAGAATGAATGCAGATGAAGAACTTTACATCAGCGATGTTGTCATTTGTTTTTGTATTATAAATATGTTTTTTCACTTAATGATTTTTCATATTATGTGATACTAATTGGTGCTAATTAGTCATGTACAGAGCTGCAGATTATGTAATATATTTTCACAAACATATATTTTGATATTAATTGGTGCTATTTAGTCATGTACAGAGCTGCAGACTAAACAATATATTCATATTTGATATATCAACATTGTAATCATTTAAATATATTTGTATTTCACTAATGAAGATAGAAATCTTTTGAGCAGACATCAAATATTTTTTTATTGTAGGAGTGTACAAACAATTCATTATGATTTTTGGAGCTTTCCCTGAATGCGTGCCTACCAAAATATTTTTATTATTTCTCTTGGTTATGTTTGTCAGATAATGGGTATTTATTAGCCCAAATGCTAACCCTAACTCATACAACTCTCCTAACCACTCATATGATCATCTTAAATAAATAAATATTTAAGTTTATAAACATAGATAAACAAATGTATAAACATAATCAGGGAAATAATCAAAATACAATTTTATTGGATAGGCACGCATTCGGGGACAGATCCTCTGATTGTTTCTAAAATAAATCCTCAATGTTTCATCTTCAGCATTTTTTTAATCAAACTTCCACTGGATCTCTCTTGTAGCAGGACAATGGATGGTCCTAGATTGTATCTCTCTTGTAGCAGGACAATGGATGGTCCTAGATTTTATCTCTCTTGTAGCAGGACAATGGATGGTCCTAGATTTTATCTCTCTTGTAGCAGGACAATGGATGGTCCTAGATTTTATCTCTTGTGTAGCAGGACAATGGATGGTCCTAGATTTTATATCTCTTGTAGCAGGACAATGGTCCTAGATTTTATATCTCTTGTAGCAGGACAATGGTCCTAGATTTTCAACAGGATGTAGTCTAGAGAATGGAAATGCATTGTGCCAAGTGTTTTATTTGTACCAATGGCCCAACACATTTGTCTCAGTGCTCTATATTATATTATCCATGTACTAAGGGAAATTTTCAGCTCATTGTGTGGTTTCCTGATGATTTATCTCTACAAATTTTGCTGTGTCAAATATTTGCTTTATAACAGTAATTAACAGACTGCCAATCTACATACTTTGAAAGTTTATGAATGACCAGTGTTGCCATGTGATTCGTATCTTTAGTTTCTTCCAACCTCTTGGATATCACAGGGATCTCTTCCCTGCACATGATAGTGCTGGTGGTAATGACAGAACAGTTCGACTTGCTTAAAACGTGTCGAGTCTGTGAATGATCTTTATGAAGGGAAATTGAAGTGTAAAATAATGACTTTGTAACAGGACTTTAAAAAAAGTCCCACCAAAGATGGATGTGTCGAGCCATTGCGGAAAAATAATGGCGACATAATTTATTTCCATTTTCTGGACTACACCCTGCTGGAAATATAAGACTATTGTCCTGCTACAAGAGAGAACCAGCGGGAGTTTGAGAATGAACGCTGAAGAGGATGAAGTAAAGAATGTGTACATGCATTGAGAGATTATAAATGGCTGATGCTGCTGTGAGTCATTGATATCTCTAGTTTCTTCCAACCTCTTGGGTAGAGTATCTCATGGATATACTTCTCTGGACATGATAAGCTCTTCCATCCTCTTGGGTATCTCATGGATATACTTCCCCAGACATGATAAGCTCATCCATCCCCCTGGGTATCTCATGGATACACTTCCTCGGTCGTGAGGGCATTTGATGGCTGGTCACATTCTATAGAAAGTCGTATTGTCTCAGAAGTCATACTGAAGTGGGATGAAAATATCAGATATCACAGCTAAGATATACATTTTGACAATTTATTCCATTATCCGGAGTGTACCCTGGTGATCTTCAGGAGTTAAAGAGTCAAAGCAGAAGAGGAGTTCAGTATCACCCTGCCTTATTGAACAATATTTCCATGAGTTAAATGTTTTTTCCAACTGACTAATCTCATTCATTAAAGATGATGATGAAATAATCCCTTTAGATGTACGCAGGTAGCTTTAGATGTATGCAGGTAGCTTTAGATGTACGCAGGTAGCTTTAAATTGTCGCAGGTAGCTTTAGATATACACAGGTAGCTTTAGATGTACGCAGGTAGCTTTAGATGTACGCAGGTAGCTTTAGATGTACGCAGGTAGCTTTATATGTACACAGGTAGCTTTAGATGTACGCAGGTAGCTTTAGATGTACGCAGGTAGCTTTAGATGTACGCAGGTAGCTTTCGACAGTCCTTCTAGAAAAACCACATGTCCTCATCGGTTGAGTAACTGAGGTGATACACAAATTTGCATAAGATTTACTGTTTCTTCTTCTTCAGCATTTATTCTCAAACTCCCATTGGATCTCTCTTATAGCAGGACAATGGTTAAACTATATTTCCAGCAGGATGTAGTCCAGAAAATGGAAATATGTTGTGTACCCGTTTTATTTGCACCAATAGCCCGACACATCCATCCTCTGCAGTATTTGCAATTTCAAAATTTATGGTTGTCTTATGGAGTTTTATGGATACATGTTTAGTCCCTGAATGGATACATTCCTGTGTGGCAATATCCCTGTATCATCACATCGTTCTAGGAGGGCAGAATTATATGTCAGGGCCAACTAGTTCATCCATTCTTCTATCAGATCTGTTGACCCATCTGCAGTGATGCCACCTAGTCTTCCCTTCCATGTGGGATTGTACTACCTAGTCTTCCCCGCCATGTGGGATTGTACCACCTAGTCTTCCCCGCCATGTGGGATTGTACCACCTAGTCTTCCCTGCCATGTGGGATTGTACCACCTAGTCTTCCCCGCCATGTGGGATTGTACCACCTAGTCTTCCCCGCCATGTGGGATTGTACCACCTAGTCTTCCCCGCCATGTGGGATTGTGCCACAAAGGTGCAATGTTTACTGCATCTCTTCATCATCTATGATGATTTTTCACAGGTTGTCATCCTCGAGACAAGACATGCAGCAGCAATGATGATTTTTCACAGGTTATCATCCTTGAGACAAGACATGCAGCAGCAATGATGATTTTTCATAGGTTATCATCCTCAAAACAAGACATGCAGCAGCAATGATGATTTTGCACATGTCATCCCATTCCCCCCAACTTTCTTGTCATCTCTCTATGACATGCCTGAAAAGAAGAGGTCCTATTCTGTGCTCCTTGAGCTAGAAGTCTAGGCCAGGGTTATCACACAAATAAAACCATGAAGGAGTATGAGGTTGCCTAGATTCTTCCTGTGCCGGGTGGTGAAGTTTTGCTTTCATCTCCTGAAGGGTGTTTCTCATAGCATTTTTTAAGGGAAGTTTTCCAGGACTTTTTCAAGTCCCAGATGAATCTTTTACTCTTCATCAGCTGTTATTCTCAAACTCCCACTGGATCTCTCTTGTAGAAGGACAATGGTCCTACCAGATTTGCAGCAGGAAGTAGTCAATCATCGGCTGTGTCCCAGGTGAGCGTGGTAATGTGTCATTAGCTAGACAGTATTCTACTCCAGCAGAAATCTCAACAGTTCAAGCATGGATCATATAGACATAGATCTCAGCATGGATATACTGGTCTCAACAGACTTCATCACAGTGAACACCAATGTTTTCTCTTGATCCTAAAAGAGGAGCAAAGAATAGCAACACTACCTTCCATGCCTGTCATAAGATTCAACTATGGAGGTCATGGGGTGAAGTTGGCTTTTCCATTCCATATAGGGTCAAAGTAACTCAGAAGCCATGCTGAAGTCAGATGTGTCAAGCCAAAAGAAGCAGAAATCGGATCAAAACTACAAACCATGACACAATGCATTCTATATTTCGGACTTCATCCTGTTTATCTGCAGAAATTTGATAACAAATGCAGAAGTTGACTCTTATTAAATGCATAGAAGGTAAAAAGTGTTGCTATTCTTTGTTCCCATTTTGGGCCACAACAATAGTGTGGTGGATCGTTCAGACACAGATCTTCTTCGTTCTTTCTCAAACTCCTGCAGATTAGCAGAATGTAGTCCAGAGAAGGGAGTGCGTTGTGTCATGGTTTCCAGCAATGCTGCAATATCTGTGCTTTTTGGCCTGACACATCCAGCTTTAGCATGGTTTTGGGCCATGCTGACCCTATATTGGATGGGACAGCCAACTCCATCCCATAACCTCCTTAGTCGACCCTTGACATGCATAGAATATAAACAGTGGTGCTATTCTTTGCTCCAATTTCGGGCCACAACAGCACACCACATGTGCAATGGATCGCTCGGACACAGGTCTTAAGCAGAATTCATCGCTGCGAAGATTATGAAGTGGAGGTAAACAAGCCAAAGTTCAGCACCGTAACCACTTATTATGACATACGTACATAGGTAACATTGTTACTATTCTCTGCTCCTCTTTTGTATGTCCTTGTAACATATGGGTGTGTGAATCTCATTCATAATCACATGTATATTAGTTTCCAAACGATATATTTATATCTACCGCTATATGCCATTAAATACTTTTTATTTTGTAAACTCATGTTGCACAATATAATCTGCATGCATTTTTTGTGTCACAATGAAATGTATATCATTATTCTATGCTTTATTTTGGTAATTCAGAAAGTTATATTGAAAAATTTTTTGGTAATTCAGAAAGTTATATTGAAAATTTTTTGGTAATTCAGAAAGTTTTATTGAAAATTTTTTTGGTAATTCAGAATGTTATATTGAAAATGTTTTTGGTAATTCAGAATGTTATATTGAAAAAAATTTTGGTAATTCAGAATGTTATATTGAAAATTTTTTTGGTAATTTGGAATGTTATATTGAAAAAACTTTTGGTAATTCAGAATGTTATATTGACAAAAATTTTGGTAATTCAGAATGTTATATTGAAGATTATAGGGGTACCGGATTGATAGCATCAACACACAGAGTCAGGATTATATTTTGAGCAAGTATTTTCGAATGAAACATTTCCCGCCAAAGGCGGATGTGTTGGGCCATTGGCGCAAATCAAACGGCAACACAACACATTTCCATTCTCTGGACTACATAACTGGAAATCTTGTAGGATCATTGTCCTGTTACAAGAGAAATCCAGTGGGAATTTGAGAATGAACGCTGAAGAAGAAGAAGAATGAAACATTTGAATATAGCTTCTATTTTGAGCAAATATTTTCTCTGTTTAGAATGAAACCTTTGAATATAGCTGATATTTTGAGCAAATATTTTCTCTGTTTCGAATATTATGTTTATACTTTATTAATAAACAGTTTTCTAATAACATTTGTTATTTGTTTTTCAACTGTGTGTTGCTGGGGGCCTGAAATAGCAGCAAAGAATAGAAACACTGTTTACCATTCTATGCGGGATGTAAGAGGCTGTTATGGAGGTTATGGGGTGAAGTTGACTGTCTCATCCCATATAGGGTCAAAGTGATCCAAGCCATGCTGAGGTCAGATGTCGCAGACCGAAAGGAGCATATATCCATTCTCTAGGCTACATTCTGCTAATCTGCAGGAGTTTGAGAAAAATGCAGAAGAAGAAGTACTTGCTTATATCATTTTATTGGCAGGCAATGCAGCAATAGACAGCACAATACTGAGAAGAGATGAAGCAGACTTGATCAAGGCAGTAATAAATTCATTTCAAGATGAAGATGATGTCAATGAGGCTGAGAACGTACACATACAGAGAATGCCAGTAATGGAAGTATCTAGAGGGGAGGGAAGGAAAAGTAAATTTTTTGGAAAGTCCCAAAGGTCACACAAGCAAGACCTGACTGGGACTCTGAGTCTACATACACTGGGATGGCTGCTGGAACGGAGAGTGGAGCACTTATGGAAGTGCCCCACGTGCTGTGATGCTAGATTCTAATCAAGAATCTGGAGACTGCCTTTTTGTATGCCTCATATATGTTTGTTTTTGTTGACTCATTTATTTCTGTAATCCATTGTTTGCAAAGGTTTGCCCCTGGTTTGTATCCATCTTGTCGGTATAGTAATGCTTTTTTGAGGGGGCCCTGTCTGATGGTAGTCTGGAAGCATGTGAGAACCTCTTAATCTATTGTCTTCTGGTGTAATCGTGAATTGGCATTGTGTTTGTTACTGATGTTGTCATTTCTGATTCTGTAGTTTATTATTACTGTGAGAATTTCACACAGCACAGAAGCACAGACAAACATCATGATAAATGGGCATAAATTTGAGGACGTGAATATTTTCAAATACCTCGGATCTTGCGTATGCAGCGACGGAAAACGCAAAACAGACTTAAAGATATGCCCCTAAGGCTGGAGAAATATAACTGATATGTCAAGGTTAACTTTAATTTGGAAAAGATAAATCAGTGTTGGTGTGAAAATCTAACATTGAATCTGACTTATGTTGTTTATTGTGTTGTGTTGGTGTGTAAGCTGAACACTCACTGCAGTCATGGAGAAAGGATACAGACCTTCGAATACAAATGTTACAGACAAATTCTGCACATCTCCTATAGAGAGCATGAGACAAATGTGTCAATCAATCAAGTGCCATGCCGAATGACATAGGCGATCATGTTTCTCCACGACTCTATTTCTCTTGTGTTGTCAATGAGCTCGGTTTGTGAAATTTTACCGTGCCACAATACTAGTCCATCTAGCAACAAATGTGTACATTAGAAATAAAATAGATTCATACAAGAATCATTACTTTCAATAGTAAAGCAACAAATATACCTACTTGCATGGTTTATAGGTCTGTTGCTTAGGTGGAGGTGGGAGGTGGGTGTTCAACTCCCCTCTTCCACCCTTAGGAAATCATGTTTTTTATTTGCTAGGAATTTAGCCAAAAGTTGGGTGAAATCCCTACATTAACGATTTTTCACAAAAAATTAATCAGCTTTCTCATCAAAAAAGTCATCAGCTTTCTCATTTAAAAAATCAACTTTCTCATCAACAGTCATCAGCTTTCTCATCAAAAAATCATCAGCTTTCTCATCAAAAAATCAACTTTCTCATCAAAAAAAATCATCAGCTTCTCATCAAAAAATCAACTTTCTCATCAAAAAAAGTCATCAGCTTTCTCATCAAAAAAGTCATCAGCTTTCTCATCAAAAAAGTCATCAGCTTTCTCATTAAAAAAGTCATCAGCTTTCTCATTAAAAAATCAACTTTCTCATAAAAATTCATCAGCTTTCTCATAAAAAATCAGCTTTCTCATCAAAAAAGTCATCAGCTTTCTCATCAAAAAAGTCATCAGCTTTCTCATTAAAAAAGTCATCAGCTTTCTCATTAAAAAATCAACTTTCTCATAAAAAGTCATCAGCTTTCTCATAAAAAATCAACTTTCTCATCAAAAACGTCATCAGTTTTTTCATCAAAAAAGTAATCAGTTTTCGCATCAAAAAAGGTATCAGCTTTCTCATCTAAAAAGTCATCAGTTTTCGCATCAAAAAAGTTTTCAGCTTTCTCATTAAAAAAAGTCATCATCTTTCTCATTCAAAAATTCATCAGTTTTCGCATCAAAAAAGTCATCCGTTTTCACATCTAAAAAGTCATCAACTTTCGCATCAAATAAGTCATCAGCTTTCTCATAAAAAAGTAATCAGTTTTCTCATAAAAAGGAAGGAATTACATTAAAAAATTTAATAATTTATTATTTTATAGGTAAATCCCTTTCCTCGATGAAAACTTGTCTGCGGCTCTGATGGTTTTTTTGGATGTGTGATGATATGATTATTCGTTATAAACTATACTAGAGGGAACAGTCGAGGTTGGAAGAAGCATACGAAGACTAAGAAAATCATGGACAGGCAGCATCAAGGGCTGGATAGGTCAAGATATTTTCACACTCATCTGCATCGCTGAAGAAAGAATTTGCTGGAGAACTCTGTGTGTTGTTTCATCCCATGTGGTACTACTGTGAACCTGGCAGGTTATAGCAGTTTTACCCAACCTTTTCTTTAAACCTTTCCCCACCCTCAATCTTTCAAAAATTCTGATGCCACCCCCCCCCCCCCAGTCCTACATTTTTTATAGGTCTATTCAAAAATGACTTATTCCATAAATGAAACCTAATTATAACTTGTTCAGGACACAAGACTTGCGTTTTAGGAAGAAAACACTAGAAAATTATTAAAAGAAAAAAAAAACAGTTAAGTAGGCTAAATTTTC
Source organism: Meghimatium bilineatum (assembly GCA_034231615.1). Taxonomy (NCBI): domain Eukaryota; kingdom Metazoa; phylum Mollusca; class Gastropoda; order Stylommatophora; family Philomycidae; genus Meghimatium; species Meghimatium bilineatum. Next base: position 43,304,109 of record CM067305.1, on the reverse strand, counting down.
AAAACATATAATGGACAACTAAATCTCAAGAACACAATTTTTTTTAAGTGTCCCCCAAACAATGAAATTCCCCCCCCCCTTTCACCTTTGGGGCGTGTGCCACAACACCGGGTTATAGGCTTATAGTATGGTGTGATAGCAGGGAGACGAACATGAGGTAAATGGGAACTGTCGCTGACCTTTCGTGCGAAGACGGTTCCTCATCTGTAATGAATAGGCTATTGTAATGTTAAACTTCTGTCATGTTTACGGGGAAATGTCACTTTATAAAAAAAAAAGGAACGTGCCAACTCTGATTAAGAACCTCGAATAAATAGGTCAGACTTAGGCCTGTTCAATCAATCGTCTCATTTTATCCTCACGCTAACCCCCCTCCCCCCCCCCCCCCCTCCACAAAAACCCAACGACCGAGAAATACAGGAATACTCAAAAACGTATACACTGTAAACTAATAACGATGTACACAGGAGACACAGTCACGTGACATTTACAGTGTATGAATAAATGTCTCCTTAGTTGATGATTGGTCGATAAGGGATTACAACCTTTTGGTTAAGGTATGTTGACATCATGGACTTAGAATATCATGGCCTGTCAGAAAAACTAATGTGGAAGTGTTGAAAGAGTCAAATGCGAAACGGACCCTAATAAATAATATAAGAAAAAGACAATATTCATATTTTTGGCCACTTCATGAGACAAGGAGGTTTGGAGAATATAGTCACAACAGGCAAGATTGAAGGCAACAGAGACAGATGGCTACAACGTGAAAATATATTAGACAGTTTGACAACATGGCACGGCAGGGAAACAACAACGAGCTTGATACATAATACTGGAGACAGGGAGATATGGAGAGCTACGCCAGCCGGCATGGCACCTGATGATGATGTTGATATCGTCTTAGCGTAAATAGGCTTCAATTTCTAGCAAGTGTACTTGCGTTACAGCAAACACACACATCGTTAGGCTGCTTGTTGTTTGGTAAAGGCTCTACTGGCTTCGTGAACTGTTATTCCACGTGATCTGGTGGTAAAAGTCCATTCGAACCACTAATTGTGGATTATTTTGATCGTCTGTGTCTCACGTCATCTGTGTCATGAAAATGTTCGGAGATGAACTCCGTGAACACAGCATTCATTCACATTCATATGTTTATCAATGAACTCTCTAGTGATTGCAAAGATAGTCTTGAAAAGATAATCCATTCTTCACCAAGATCGATGCCTTCTGGTGCACACATCTGTTCAAGATAGATGCCTTCTGGTGCACACATCTTTTCAACTTCTTGTTTCATCTTATGTATCCATTCTCAAGCTCCTGCAGATCAGCAGGATATAGTCCAGATAAACGTTGTGCCATAATTGACAGCTTAACTGACAAATCGAACTTCAGCATAGCCTCTAGGTCAATTTGACACTGTGGGGTGAGACCAGTGTTATAAATATGTTATAGGTCATATAAGTAGGGGGAGGGGGGAGGAGTAATTCCCTTTAAAAAGTCATTCGTGTGTTTTCGTGTATCAGATCTTCTTCATGTGATGTTCCTTTTGTGAAAATCTCTACGGGGTGGGGGGGGGGGGAAGAGACTTTTTACCCGCATTTTGGCCAAATTTCTAATGCTAAAAGGCATAGACCTATTATGATTTGCTAAAGGACGGGAAATTGAATATCTCAACCCTACGGGCCTTTATGGGACAACAAACTCCACCTTAAATTCCTCTTAGTTGCTGCTTACGATATGCTTGACAGGTAACAGTTTAGCTCCCCATGCTCCCCTTTCAGACCCGCCAACCAAGGACGATTTCTATTGGAAATTAAGTTTATCTAACTATCACTACGTTCAGATTTTTGTTTACTAGAAACAGATTCTTGAAGAGATTCTTTCTTTTTAATTATATCAAAGAACATAGGTCAGCTGTGATGGAAATTTAATTTATTTATTGGATAATCTCCGCCTCAAAAATGAAGCGTTTTAAAACTCACAAATTGCAATCCCATTTTTTTTCTCGTGAATACTAAATTTATTTTCTTGTGTTAACGAAATTATAATTAGATCTTTTAAATTACGAATTAAGAACTATGGCCATAAAAACTGTAAGACTATATTATTACTTTGTATCAAAATTGTTTATTCTTTCCAATAAATAACAGCCTGTTATTTAAAATAACAGGTATCAAAAATACACAAAAATACGTTTAAGTGTAACCGTGTAAATACAAATAATACTAAAATTTAGATAATTTCATGACAAAAAAGTCGAGTGAAGCACTTTCTAAGCAGCTCTCCTATACCCCCGTAATCCTCTTTCGAGGCGGTCGGACATAGCAGGCGCCGACATTCGAAAGCCACTCGGACGCTAAGTATAGCTCACCACTTAGCTGAGCACGTTTATGCTGTTAACATTCCGTACGACCGAAAACTTCACCCCGGTGACTTCGTCCTGTCTTAACATGTCATATGGGGAGGAACCAGCCTAGATCCCAATCGGTACTGTGACGAGCGAGCTGACTCGACACTGGCTGAACCTTGACCCCGCGGTGGAGTCTAAGACATGTGAACGGACTACTGACACTAGTTCCCATACAAAGTCAAGAGCCAACTTTTGTAGGAAAGTTCCGCGGGGAACTTGAACCTTATACGGACATTATCCCTTAACATCCAAAAGTTTATGTGCCACACTTTTGTTCACCATGTCGACAGTTAGGGAAGAATGTCGTGCATATTGCTTTCAAAAAAACGTTTTTATAAATAGTAGAACGGGGAAGAGTTACATATAATCACTCAAAATAAATGAGAGTTTATTTACATTATATTACCACATGATCAGATCAAAATATTTGTGTTCTTATGATTTATTAATACATTTGCACATATTAATACATTTCACATGTATTACATCCCCTTTTCTGATAGTATCTGCAGGGTTATGACCCTTAATGAATAATGGAAATGTCCACTCTCTATAGCCCTGCTATCCTAGACAGAGCCTCAAAATATATTTCACAAAATTATTTTTCCATACAGAGCCTCAGTTTTTATCCTATTTTTGCATTGCAATCACGTTTTTATCTTTTTAAAACGTCAAGTTCCAAAAAGAGTCATGTTTTTATGTTGTGAGTTTAATTCAAGTACAATTAGTTTTCGCAAAAACAAAACACTTGACATTTGTTTGGACAATCATTCAATCATGACTATTACATTTTTGTTTGTAAACGTTTTATGAGATTGTCTTTTGCTAGGTCATATCGACTTACTGTACCGTGTCTCTCGTCAAATACAGTCACGTGAACTCATTCTTCTAAATGACTTTACTTGACGTTGATTTGTCATTGGCTGTCGACACAATGTATACAAAAGTGACCAATTAAAATCACTGTAATGGTTAAATAATGTGACTTCAGATGGATTATTTTCAAATAGCCCACACAACTAATTGAGAGACAAGATTATACAGTGTAGTAAACAATGTGTAATGGGGAATTTTTGATACCACATCGGTATATTCCGGTCATTTCTATTTGTACTGGTGTCTTTCAGCAGACATGGGTTACATGCGATCTGTTGCATTCTTTATCTTTATAATAACTAATGAAACCAGTATTCTGGTTTTCACACTTTTCTTTTATTAATATATGATATGCAAGTTGTTTGGGAAAATTAGCGGTATATTGCCCTGAATGATAGATGCACAAAATAACCACCATTTAACACGTATTGTGTTTAAGCAAGTGCCACCAACTCGTTCCGTCAAAAGCACTAGACAACACAAATTGTTTTTAAAAAGTCACACACCATTAGTGGTTTTTTTTAATCTCGAGAGGGGAACAAATAATAGCAATACTGTTTGCTTTCCATGTATATTTTAAGAAACGACTAAGGAGGTTATATGGTGGAGTTGGCTGCCCCCTCCTATATAAGGTCACAATGATACAGTGCCATTATAAAGTCGAATGTGTTAGGTGAAAACCGAAGATCTCGCATCAATGTTGTGAACAATGACAAAACGCTAATTTGCAGGAGTTTGAGAACAAACGCAGACTCAATTATCCAGAGTGAGAACTAAGATGGAAAGCATCTATGTCTTGTTGACAAGATCTCAATTTTCTTTTTATCTCCTGTTACCAGGGTTGATCACATCATCCGTAATATCACTCCCTTAATAATCACTTGTGCTTGTGCTTCTTTCTCTCCCACTTTCATCATCCCTTGCCTCCTATTTCGTCATACGTGTGTTTCTATTCATTGTTAGTCAGGTATAGTTTGTCCTGATGATGGTTTCTTTTTCAAAACTTCGTATGTCTTTGCGTCTATTCGCTAGTATGTCGTGTGTATACATATTGACAACATTTGTATCTAAATCCGTTTTTCCTTATTTTCCACTGTGTTGCCCCAGCCCTCGTATTTCCAGCCGATGTGTTGTTCCCGGCACTAGAGATTAATTCCAATAGACCAGAGAAAAAAGCTTGTCATCTTTCCTCAAGGATTATTACTATCGTATATCTTATGCGTCGCATAATTCTTTTCTCCTTCTTCCTCGTTTTCCAGCAGGTCAGATGCTGATATGGATTCCATCAAAGAACTGTTCTGTAGTTAGAAGCTCCAGTGCAGTAGTTAGTGCAGTAGAGCTTTCCGCCAGAATTGTTTCAGATAGCCATCGTTTCTTCCTTGTGATGTGATATAGTGGGCAATTTTGTAAAAAGAATACAAAGCATTCAAAAACTTATTTTTGTGTCGCAGATCTGGAAGAATCTGCGCCATAGTTTCATTTTGGGTGAAATTATCCCCCTCCCTTCAAATATATAGCCCCAAACGTGGACCTAATTACATTTTGAGAACCACTGATCTTTATCTGCTTTATCTTTTTATGTGTACGTCCTCAAACTCCTGTATGTTATCAGGATGTAATCCGGAGAATGGAATGTGGTATGTCATGATTTACATCGTGGTTGCGATATCTGCGCCTTTCGATCTGACACACCCTATTCAGCATGATTTCTGGATAGCATGATCCTCTATTGAATAGGAGAGCCAAATCAACCCCCCCCCCAAAAAAAAAAACCTTCTTAGTCACATTTTACGATGTGCATGGTAGACAACAATAACAGTACCACTAACTTTGCTTCTTTTTCCACACCACATTGGCAACACTGATCTAAACCACATTCACTGATCTAAACCACATATCACAGTACACACCACGCATTGTTTGTGTTTTGGTTTTTCTTACTAGTCCTAATGTTGACATCTTAAGAGCACTCTAACTTTAGTGAACTGTGTTCACGAGATAGAAATAGGGCTCTGTTTACTGGAAGAAAACTTGACTATTGTGTCTTAGATAGTCACACTGACTAAACATAATGCTTCATTAATAAAATATAATTTAGTCACAGTAAACAGAGAACTTCCCACTTTATAGAAAGTGGTTTTCACTTTATAGAAAGTGGTTTTACGTTTGCAATGAAAGGGAGATAATATGTACAGTTGTGAACATATTTGTTTTAATTAATTATTGTGTCAAAACAAAGTTGAGAAATCTATTCCTGATGTACTTTCACTTTAAACTTGCATTTACCAATTAGTGTGTTCTTTTTTTTAAATTGTATGCATCTGTCTAAAATATTTTTAAAAATTATTATGAAACTCTCATACTTAGGCTGACACATTAAGTGTTTCCTATATACAAAAACGATAAATTTGGATGAGATCCCCTTGTTCTATCAATTTTTAAAATATCATAGGGTTACTGTTTCATTGTTACAGTTACTCTTACTGTAACTCATTGGAGCACCTGCCATCTGATGTTAAAATGGTGCCAAGATACTTGACTTTATCCCCATGATTTAATGGTGAATCATAGATAGTATATATCTTCCTTCATTAGACAAAGGCGTTGAACTTACATCGGCCATGTTCTCAGAATGAACAGCCTAAAAATTCCCCAGCAGTCACTATATTGGGTGCCACCTAGAGTAAGAAGAGGGAGACCTAGAGAAACTCTACGAAGATCCATTAATAGAGAAGGCATGTCAATGAACCTAAACAACACGCAACAATTGAAAGACCTGGCAACACAGACAGAAATGGAAAGCTATGGTTTCTGCCCTATGCGCCGTCTATGGCCCTGGAGGAACAAAACATAACATAGATAGTAATGCTGTATTCTGGCGGTGTGTATTTCTTGAAACCGCCATTACTTCTAGTTTCTTCTTGTTTAGACTGAGAGCTTTGTTTTCACTTTTTTGTACTACCATGTCTAACAAACTTCAAATTTCTTTTTCTCCCCCTGCAATCAGAACTGTATCGTCAGCATATGTTAGATTATTCAGATTTTGTAACCTCTAGCTGCTATTCCTAGCATGTTTTCTAAGTTTCATATAATATCCTCTGTATACAGGAAGAAAAGATCTGGTTACATTACACATCCTTGTCTGATGCCCATCTCTATCTTTTGAAATTCTCCTACATTGCCGTCAACACTCGACACAGCTGTTTGTTTCCAATACATGTTTCTTACTATCTTTAGATCTTTTCCATCAACATAGCTGTCATCTTATTTTTATATACAGTCATATGTAGTAGAATTTATATGCGTATTCTTATACAACTTCTGATTTATGAAACAACAGAGAATGAACAACGTAAAAACAAACTCAATAAACTGCTTTTCGCTGACGATAAAAACATCATGTATGATGACGAAGAAAAACTGCAAACTCACATCAACTCACTATCAAGAATATGCAATAAATACAACATGCGGATCAACCGACAAAAGGCAGAAACTATGCAAATAACGATATTAACAGACAAAAAGCAGAAACTGTGCAAATAACGAGATCAACAGAGCATTTAAACATTCAAATAGAGAAAACAAAAATATTACAAGTCAAAGAGTTCAAGTACCTACGAAGTATCTTTACAGAAGACTGATGAGCAATTGAGAGATAGAAACAAGATGTAAAAAAGGCAAATATTGGGATATACCAGATGTCACTTTTGCTATAACACCCAAAAAACAACACGGAAGTAAGGACACACATAAGTAAGAGCATCGTTCTGCCAACACTATGCTACCAATGTCAGACTTGGCAACTAACACCTACACATAAATAAGAGCATCTTTGTACCAACACTATGCTACCAATGTCAGACTTGGTAACTAACACCTACACATAAGAGAAAGATCGAAACATGCGAAATGTCTAAGTAAGACTATTTGAGTCACCAGATTCGACAAGGTGCGCAATTAGAACATCAGACGGATACTAAGTATAACATAGTGCATCAAGTATATAGAGAAACAACCGATAAAATTGTTTGGACGTCTTATGAGGATGAACGGTCCCATTAGAGCGTATAACAAGATTTAACTAATGATAAAAAGCCAAGGGCAGACCAAGGAAAAGATAGACAACATCAATACCATCCTGAATAAACATGACTACACTACAACCATAGCAACATATCTGGCTCTGGAACACAGACTACATCTTCTATACAAACCTCTACCCTCAGCGGCAAGTGTGGACGTTACGACAATAGACAATTCTTATAAAAACGTCCGCATTAGTAATAATTACTGAAATTTAAACCCCCTCCCTCCATTGTCCAAACTATTTTATCTGTTGTTTCTATATATATTCTATGCATGGTGTTATATCTATTATCTTTCTGATGTTCTCATTGCGCATTTTGTTGAGTCTGGTGATTCCAATGACCTTCTTCAGACATTTCATTTTGCAAGTTTTGATCTTAAATACATCAAAAATCCTGTACACCATTCAACATAACTGCAGAATGTTCAGAGTGCTCAATAATTACATACTTGGGTTATACATTGTTCACTTTCTCCACCTTGGATTCACTAGACATTTGGGGTGCAAAGGGAACGCATTGCACTAGGCGGACCCAGGGTTAGCAGATAACCAAGACCCCAAATGTACCTCCTCGCGGTGCACCCTGGAAACAGAAATACAGCAGCTCGAGCTGATTCTGGCCAAATCATTTGGAGATCGTGTCCGAGAATGTGGAGGCAGCAGATGGAAAGAGATTTGACTGCATAAGAGACAGACACTATCTCCGACACCACCAGCATCACCACATATAGCGACACTGTCGACATACAGTGAAGCTAGTCAGTCCAGCCCGAACTGCAAATAGAAAGTGAAAAGAACTGCGTGAACTGAAAATAGAAAGTGAAAAGTTTCTACGAAAGGGGAACTACAAGCTCCGTCAGCTCGAGACGAGCTTGTAGTTACCTGTGCTCCTTACAGACGGAGACCCAGACCCATTCTTGAATGGATGTTAGAATTGGCGTTCGGAAAAGCAAGAAGACCTAACCCAACTCTAATGTCGAGCCTTCCTAAACCAGAAATATGCTCGCGAAGAGAAAGGGTTCCGTACCCGATGGGCTTAGGCAAGAAAGGGACACCGATGGATGTCCTGGCCCAACTCTACTGTCAAGTTTTCCTATACCGGAAGTACACTTGCAGAAAGAAATGGTTCCGTACCCGATGAGCTCAGGCACAAAAGAGGCAACGATTTAGCCCTGGCCCAACTCTACTATCAGGTTTTCCTACACCAAAACTACACTGGCAGAGAGAAAGGGTTCAGTACCTGATGGGCTCAGGCGATATTGGGGCAAGGTCGCTCAGCTCGAGAACTCCTTGCTCTCAAACGCGTGGTGTGAGACTCGAACTTGGACAAGGGGTACACGATGTCGGTGAATGACACCTCGGCTAAGAAGGCGAAAGAGCCAGGGTCCAACTCTTCTGTTGAGTTCTTCCCCTTAAGGAGCCAGGCTCACGGATGAGAAACGGTTCAGTACCCGATGGGCACAGGCACAATACGTCCAATTACACGAGGGAAGTTCATAGACAGTGGAACACCTCGTACGAGTCAGACGAGAGCAAAAATCGTCTTGGCGAAGAGTCACCACATACATTCGTGCCTGGAGACAGATATGGGGCTGTCACAGGCTAGGGTAGCCCACCCGAATTGTCAAGGCATGCCAAAATCGGATATGCTAGGCCTACACGGCGCATAACTGTGGCACAACGTAATCACGCTCCCGGTGGAAATCGCACGGATATCCGTGCTGGTTACAATGGAGCGAACGCAAAACAAACAAACAAACAAACTAGACATGTATGGATCACATTTATGGATTTAGAAGAAACAAACAAGTTTCATCTGACATTGGACTATTTAACAATCTCAAAAGCATTAATCTATTGTTTCTTTTGAACCCTGTGCTCGCTTTTATTGCGGCGTTCTTTGCCAGAGAAACTTCTACCATTTATTCATTTTAACACACGTGGGAGAGTTGTAAGGAATATACTTTTAACAGTGTGTTGTCTAGTATTATTATGTATAAGGGTTAGTCATGGTCGCTGTAAGTTATTGAGTAATGGATGATACGTTTGGGTTTTCTGTAACGTGATACACATGGCAAATTATCACTTTCATTTATTCCAAAGACAGTAAGTGAGAAAAGGAAGCGTGGATGTTAGAGTGTGAGGTCTATGGCACCATCTTTGTCCTTAGGTGGTATGCCAGTCATGTTAAGCACCTACAACTCAAAGTACACAGATTGAGTAAACTGTAGATTATAGGGACATCATATATATTGTTAGTTTCTTTGACATTCCTACAATACGAAAGTTATAAATATATTTCTGAATATATAATATATTCACTGTTTACCAAAATAATCACCATTCTTCAGTTTTTCTTTTTTAAAAATAAAGAAAGTATCTTATGGCGAGGTATGCGCCTTTCAGCCACAAAAAAAGGTTATGTTTCAGATCATCCAGTCACTATGATTCCAATATTAACATTGTGATGACAAAAACGTATTGAATATATAACTCGGCGGTTATGGTTTTGCAGCACTCCCTGAAATACATACTCTCGAATTCATGGTGGCTGGATTACCCAAGGGTGGCTCTATTATTATTTTATGGTTTAAAAAAAACTATTATATAACCAAATTGGTGCCCGTGTGTTGCCAGAGGACAGAAGGGGGGGGGGGTAATGAATTGCAACATTATTACCTGCCAATTATGTTGTAAGAGGTGAGTAAGCAGGTCTTGGGCTCGCGTTGGTTGTTTCATCCCCAAAAAGGTCAAAGTAGTAGGATGTGTCAGACCGAAAAGCGCAGATATCGCAGCTAAGATATAAGCTATGACACAATGCACTTCGTTCTCCGAACTACATAATACTAATATTCAGGAGTCTGAGAACGAACGCAGAAGAAGAGGAGAGAAATTGGACCATGTACGCGTTTGAAAGAAGTGCGCCTCACCATAAGGTTACTTTAAATAAAATTAATTATACTAATAACATAGTTTGTAGTACAAACAAGAGTTAGGTAATAACGAAACATGAGGATGACAAAACAGAGATTTATTAAATAAACATATTGTGATCAAAATTATTCCTTGATCACACACACACACGCACGCACGCACGCACGCGCACACACACACACACACACACATATAAATATATATATATATATATATATATATATATATATATATATATATATATATATATATATATATATATATATATATATATATATATATATATATATATGCGTGCGTGCGTGCGTGTGTGTGTATGATGACCATTTTTACATTCAGATTTGAAAATTCAATTAGAATTATGACCATGTCTAATAGTTCGTAGATGGCTAATGAGCCCTATTCGAGCTGTAAATATCCGTGCACAGTTCGAACATGGAATTACCACTGTAGACGGATTTTGACCTATCCGTGACTTTCTAGTTACTCTCGGCTGTTGGGCTGCAACATTTCTCCTCTTTTCACAAGATGATGCGCTCTTTTTGACTGTAGAGCGCCATATATACATACATACATTAAGTGTTTTTTTTTCTAGGAAAAAAGAAGGGTATACGGCGTTTACAGAAGTGGATGGTCAATACTTTAACATGAATGGCCACCACCCATTCCCCTACCCCTTCCATTTGGCCGTAATAATTTGCATATTGGGAACAAAAAAAATAAAAAAAATAAGGAATGAAATATTTTGAGTAATCATATATTTTCTTATAGTTCTACTGTCATAATATAAAACGGGCGGCGGTGTGGTTCATTGTGTATTCTCCGTAACGTTAATTATGAGGTTGCATTACCTAAAGAGGAAGGGTTCAATCATTTCGTGTTTTGACAGTTTCAGAAGGAGGAGCGAAGAATATTAACACTTTGATCTGCCATGCATGTCATAAGAGACTACTAATAGGTTTGCGGTTAGTGTTGAGTATGCGAACGAGCAACAAAAAGAACCACTCAAACCTTTCCATATATATATGGGCCTCACAACCTCCACCCATACAGACATACATACAAAAATACATTAATATAAAACTTACTGTAGCCAGATTTATCATAAAGGCCATAATTTATTGTCACAATTAAAAGTTATTTTTCGTTTTTGCGATGTCAGGCTCTGTTCAGAGAGCTTTTGAAGTGTATCGCACATCTATCCTAAGTCTAAAATAAACTAAACAATAGTAATCTTCTTCATCAATCCCTCATATGTGCACCTATCTTCTTTTTTTTTAATCTCTGGAATTATCATCTTTAGGATTTCTAAAATGACAAACTAAGTCTTTATAATCCTACTAAACTGCAGATACTGAGCGAAAGTTGGATTCTACCCAACGAATGCTTAATATTCGTTGAATTTTCAACAACTTCGCTTCCAGTGAACTGGCACATACATGGAGTTCGCAATTATTCTTTTGGCGATGCGTGATAAAAACGTATCACTTGTCAATAAATTATTTGAATCTATTAATTCCAGAAACATTCTTACCAGCATCATGGACAGATAATCCCAGATTATGCTTAGCACAGTGTCAAACAATTAATGATGGACATTTATCTTTTAATAACATTTTTTTCTACGAGAACCCAACATTACCGCTGTACCATCACAAAAAAAAAAAAAAAATTAAACATTCATTCAAGCACTCCTCTGTCAATCCAATAGAATGAAGACATCTAATCAAAGAGGAGAAGATTCCGGCGGATGATATATCCTCTATTTCAGCTAAGTCAATAAATAAATTAACTAGTCTGATCATTTCACAACCTGAAATTATTATATAAAATGACAACAGATTAAGTGGTTTTTACATGCTTCCAGACTACCATCAGACAGTCTTCCTTGAAAAGAATTACTATACAGGATTGAAGACTGATGGTTACAAATCCAGGAGCTGACCATGCAAACGATGAATTACAGAAATAAATGAGTCAACGAAAATAAACATATGAAGCGCACAAAAAGCCACCCCCAGAGAACTATTCTACCTCTGACGCTGCAATGCACAAAGGGGTATACAACGAAAAGAAAAAAAAAGACTTATATTGTCGATGGTCACGAACAAATACATTTTTTCTGGGCTTTTTGGATTTGTATTTGTATTTGTCTGGTTTAGAGAACATAGTCACAACAGACAAAATTGAAGGCAACAGAGCCACCTCCAGAGAAAATATTAGAAGTTTGACAACCTGGCACGACAAGGAAACAACAACGACTTTGATGCAGCAAGGCACCTGATGATGATTTGTCTTCTGAACAAGTTCTTGTCTAAAATATTGAGTGGTAACCTTGGACAGGAAGAAGAGTTCCGGTTGTTGAAATATCGCGAAGTTTGCCTACTTTCTGTATAATTCCATTTGCATTTGTTTGTTAGATATTCTGCAGTTTCTAAATAAAATTGCATTGCATATCTTCGTTCGCCATGCCCGGGTCAATTGTGCGGTTGTCTTCTGCCACAGAAGTTATTATTGATGCAGATTGTATGAGCAGGCAAGTCTGATAAAAATGTGAAGATTGGCATAAAAATAACATTTTTTGTGATTCAATATTTAATAATAATTATAATATTTATTAATTATAATAATAATTATTAATAATACTAATTAATAATATTAATAATTATTCTAATTATAACAAAACATGCTTAGGGGCCTTGATAACTAAACTACTACTAGTAATAAATAAATATAGGCATGTGTTGGGCATAATGATAGTATGATATTGATAATGATACTTGATAGTAAGTTACTTAAGTAAGACTGAGGCCTAACGCTCAAGTATGCTATTCATGCCCCGTTGATTCAGATCGACTAAGTAATTAAATTAATTAGGCCCATAATTTAAAAAACTGCAAATATGAATTTAAATTATAGTAGGCAAATAAAATGACTTTGGCGAGCACGAAAAGAAGAGCAATAATAAATATAAATTGACAATAATGTTGCCACCACCCATGTAACAATACGTTATTCATCATTAGCCTGACCATCATCAGTAACCTGTGAAGTCATCATCACCCATGGTAGGTAATGCAGAGCATGGGGTAATGAGAAGGCAGACCTTGACAGAAAAAGTAACCTGTTGATGGAGGACAATGCAGGGAGTGAAAATTCAGTCCGTAAAAGTTGCTTTTGATTCTTCACTGTGCTATAAATAGCACACTGTTCATTCTTGAACTTCTGCAAATTAGCGTGATGTATTCGGGAAACCAGAGTGCATTGTGTCATTGTTTACAGCTTTGCTACGATATCTGCACCTTTCAGCCTGAAACATCCAACTTCAGCATGACTTCTGGGTTGCTTTTATCCTATTTAGGATGAGACAGCCAACTCCATCCCATAACGTCTTTGTTGTTCGTCCATCACAAGTAATTATGACTATTTGTTACATCCACTGAAATTCAGTTAGAGATATGTCCTTGCCTATGAGTTCCTATGATGGCTAATGAGCCCTTTTCGAGCAGCAAATGAGCTTGAACAGTTTGGACATAGAATAACCACCATAGATGATTTTTTGGTCTGTCCGTGACTTTCTAGCTACTCTCCGCTGTGAGCTGCTGCATTTCTCCTATTTTCACAAGATGATGCACCCTTTTTGACAGGCTACCTTGAGATCATGTACCCTTCTCCAGCTGACCATAGAGAAGTATCAGATGCTAATAGAGAAGTATTAGCATACGTACCACATGACCTGCCCAATGAATCTGTGTCTGCATCAGGATAGTGTCAATCCTAGGGATACCAGATCTGTCAAGGACTGTGGTAACCGGAATCTTGTCTTGCCATCTGATGTTCATAACTTTTCTGAGAAAGATGTGTGACAGTGATTGCGTTTCCTCACATGACATCTATACAGAGTCCATGTTTCACTAGCGTATAACAGCATTGGGAGTACCACTGCTCTGTAAACTTTCAGCGTAGTCTGTAGGTTAATGCCATTTCTATGCCACACATTTGCGTACAATCTGCCGAAAGTAATGTTTGCCTTGGCAATCATTGTATACACTTCATCATCAACATTGGCATTTTGTGATAAAGTGCTACCTAGGTATGTGAATCTATTCAAAACTTTCAGGGCTACACCATTTACCTTTATGCAGGTCTCGTGATAACTTTTGCCAGGTGCTGGTCAAAGTTGTAACATGGCGTATGTTTTATCCATGTTAATAGAAAGTCCAAAGTTGGTACAAGATTTGAAAAATCTGTCTATAATACTTTGTAGATCAGCCTCAGAGTTGGCATTTAGGGCACAGTCATCAGCAAATAAGAGATCCCTGATTGTGTGTGATTTGACTTTGTTTTTTTCTCGGAGCCGCCAAAGGTTGAATAATTTTCCATTGATGCGATATATGTCTACTCCCAAGTTTAGATCTCTAAAAGCATCATCCAACATAGCAGAGCACATGATGTTAAGTATTGTAGGGGCTAATACACATCATCTACCACAGCCCCTTCCTACTTACCATGTCAAATGCTTTTGTTAAGTCTATGAATGCTGTGTTACTATATCTACTTTGAAAACAAAAATATCACTAGCTATCATTTGTTAATGGTCATGTAAACATTAAACATCATGTTATATGTCGCTAAATGAGTATAGCAACTGGTTGAAAATGTCTGGCGGTCTTTTACCGCAGGAAAACCGCTGGCAACGTTTGCCTTTGGTTTCGTGGTAAAGTTTAAATGTGAAACATTGCAATCGTTTCATTTATTGGAATAATTTTTCTGTTTTCATTCTTAAACGTTTCCTGGTTACTAGAATGTAGTCAGGATAGCAGAATGCATTTTATCATGTTTTACAGCTTGGTTGCAATATCTGCTTTTGGTCTGCCACATCCAATTTCATCATGGATATTTTGGTAAATTCAACCTATGAGGTGAGAATGAAACTCTTTTCCCAAACCTTAGTTGCCTTTTATGACATGCATGGGTCAAGGGTCGTGGTGTTGCTATTCTTTGCTCCCCTTTCGGTTTTAGTAACCTGTGCTTAATGTCAATTTAATCATGACATAGTATATTCCGTTGTATGGACTATCTCCTGTATATAAGCAGGAATTTGAGAAAGAATGCAGACAAGACTAAAACTGACATTGTTTTTTATGTTGTTTATATTCTTTCTAAGTCTGCGTTTGTTTTAAAACTCCTGCATGTAAGCAGAATGTAGTCTGGAGAATGTAGTGCATTGGTGTCGCAGTTTACAGCTTTGATGTCATATTTGTGACTTCTGTCCTGACACATCTGACTTTAGCAAGAATATTAATATTTTTTGAATTTCAGGCTAAACAAGATTGAGTCAGAGTTCAAAGATGGAGACATAACTGCGAAGGTGAGAAGAATTGTTTGTAGTTGGTCATATGTCTAAATTGAAGCAGAGGTTAACTTAATATTCTTTTTTTCTTCTGCGTTCGTTCTCAAACTCCTGCAGATTAGCAGGACGTAGTCCGGAGAACGGAATGCGTTGTGCCATGGTTTACAGCATTGCTGCGATATCTGCGCCTTTCAGCCTGATACATTCGACTTTAGCATGGCTTTGGGTCACTGACCCTATATGGGATAGGACAGCCAACTCCATCCCATAACCTCCTTAGTCGCCTTTTACAACATGCGTGAAAGGTAAACAGTGTTGTTATTCTTTGCTCCCCTTTCGGGCACCGGCAACACACGGGCGAACTTAATATTAGAGATGATCGTGTATATGCAGTGGGTTAGTGGAATCAAACAAGAAATGATTGTGTATAGGGAGTGAGTTTGTAGAATCAGACAACAAAAATGATTGCGTGGGGTGGAGGATGTTAGCAGAACCCAACGAAATAAGTTTTCAAAATTTAGAACTTCTATTTGTTGGCATCAATGATCACATAGTTAACTTGACTCCTGACACATCGACATTTCAGCAGACCATGTTTCTGTATTCAGGATTCTTTTGGTTGTGTTAGATCTTCAGGCCAGTGGCCAGGACGAAGCTCCATCTTCTCCAGGACATAGCGGCTGTTCCAAAGTTTTTGTTAGGTCTTCAGGCCAGTGGCCAGGACGAAGCTCCGTCTTCTCCATGTCATAGCGGCTGTTCCAGTTTTTGTTAGATCTTCAGGCCAGTGGCCAGGACGAAGCTCCATCTTCTCCAGGTCATAGCGGCTGCCCTAAAGTTTTTGCCTCAGTTCAGTCTAGTGTGGCTATGTCTTGCCTTGCAGTTCTTTGTATCCTGGACAATCTTTGAGTATGTGTTCAGGGATCTGTATGCCTGCTCGGCATGGACATTCATTTGTATGGGCTACCCTGATCCGGTACAGGTGGCCCTGGAGTCGTGCAGAAGCCTTTCTAAGTCAAAAAATGATGGTCTTTTGTTGCCTATGAAAGTAGACACTGTTTACCAGCTTACAACCTCTCTGTTGAGTATACTCATAATATTTTCTTTATAATCAAAAGAAAATGAAGTTGGTAGGCGCAAATTCAGGGAAAGAAGCATTTATTACTCACTTACCAGATCCCTGTGTCAGGTTGTGGTAGGTCTGTGTTATGTTTGTGTTATAAACAGCTGTGTTATGTCTGTATAAAAGGCGTTAGTGATGGAGGGGTTTGCTGGTAACAGGAAATTTGCTAGAAATGTATGAGCTATAGAGGGATTCCACAGTACTTCCACTATTCCATCATCATTACATGTACTACCACAGTTCCATCATCATTACATGTACTACCACAGTTCCATCATCATTACATGTACTACCACAGTTCCATCATCATTACATGTACTACCACAGTTCCATCATCATTACATGTACTACCACAGTTCCATCATTATTACATGTACTATCACAGTTCCATCATTATTACATGTACTACCACAGTTTCATCAGTATTACATGTACTACCACAGTTCCATCATCGTCACATGTACTACCACAGTTCCATCATCGTCACATGTACTACCACAGTTCCATCATCATATATCTTTGCAAATGTGAGAGCTTTTTAAACTTATTATGTGCTTCAAAACTTTGACAGGGTTACTGGAAAAAGAAGTGTGCCATTCTGGAACATTTGTTTAACGAGGATGTGAAAAGGAAAATTGAAGAGTTGGAGGAGGAGTTAGCCAATGCAGAAATCACTGAGGTAGTTTGCAGATATCGATGTAATAGCATGTCAGTACATTTTGTTTGTCATATTCTTCGTCTTCAAGGTTCATTCTCAAACTCCCCGCATGTTCGGAAAGCTGAAGATTGGCGAGACAGAACTGTGCAACTGTGGACTGAGTTCAGAGACTGCAGAACACATTCTTCATATGTGTCAAATCTACCAAGAAGAGAGGGAGAAAATATGGCCCACTGAGACTGCACTTCTACTAGACTTGAGGGGTTCCATGGATGACCTGAAGCGAACCACACAATTCATTGAAGCTGTTGGTATCTGATATCTGACTGAAAAATGATGAAGAAGAAGAAACTCCCCGCTGGATTTCCCTTGTAACATGACATTTGTCCTACACAATTTCTAGATGGAATTAGTCCAGAGAATGGAAATACGCTTTAAAACCATTTTATTTGCGGCAATTGCCTGACACATCTGCCTTTGGTGGAAATTGTGATCTAAGAGAAATATTTATGTTTTATGGCCAATATTTTAGAGCAACCAACAGTTTCCATACTTAAATTTCATCTTCTGCGATTGTTCTTAAGCTCCTGCAGACCAGCAGGATGTAGTTAGAATGTGTTGTCACAGTTTCCATCATTGCTGCGGTATCTGCGCCTTTCAACCGAACATATTTAACTTCAGTATCACTTTGTATCTCTTTGATCATATGTGGGATGGGACAGCCAACTCCACCTAACCTCCTTAGTCGCCTATTACAATTTGTATGGAAGGTAAATGTGTTTTTATTCTTTGCTCTCATTTTGGTTCCCAGGTAACACTTGGGTGAGGGACTTAATATAAAACAAGTCGATGTTCTGTTAGTCGTGAAATGTCGTCATTATTTCAACACTTAGTTAGGAGCAGTGGCTGCTGAATTGAGTGTAGGACCTCATGTGTGTTGCTCGGAGTCACATATGGACAAAGAATAGCATCACTCACCTTCCATGCATGTCATATGAGGCCATTAAGGAGATTTGGGGATTGAGTTGGCTATTCCATTACACAGGCTAATGATCCAAAAGTTATATGGCAGGCCAAAAGGCACAGATATCGCAGCCAAGCAGTAATCAAACTGTGCGCTACACACTAAGAGCTCCCCTCATGACCGTGGCAGGAGTTTGTAACAAACACACAGCTTTATCTGTACTGTAGCTGGCAAGCTCACTAAACAGATATCTCCGATTAAATTAACCGTTTTGTTTTTTTGGCAACATTGTCTGCTGGTGACCTTAACTGCTCGTACTATAACAAACTTGGAATGAAGCTGCACATTTCGTTCACAATTCAGAAAAAAGTGGGTAGGCACATGATATTTGATTGAATAAAAAATTGTTGTATAACAGTTTTACGTGAAACAATTCTCAGAATTGATGTTTTGACCAAAAAGGTCTTTATCAAGATAAGATGTTGGGTGCAAAGGGTACAGCATTGCTCTCGGCGGACCCAGGGTTAGCAGATAACCAAGATCCCATAATTACCTCCTCATGGTGCACCCTGGAAACAGAAATACAGCTGCTCATGCTGATTCTGGCTAAAACTTTTGGGGATTGTGTCCGTGAAAGTGGAGGTAGCAGTTGGAAAGAGATTTGATAGGCAATATCTCAGACACCTCTGCATCAACACATGCAGCAGCACTGTCGACACACAGTGAAGCTAGTCAGTTCTGCAGAAGCATCGGAAGGGCGGCCAATGCAGTTGTTACAAAGTGGGCAGATGTTATGAGAAATATAAAGAATGGCACATTAGTCACAATAAAAATAATAGCACAATGTATACACCGAGAGGGAAGCACAGCGCTAGAGGACAGCAGTACGTGCAAAGAGAATGAAAAACGTTTCAAGGAAATCAGAACTATTGTTTTGTTTATTCGAGACAAGCTCCTAGATACCGGTGATCCCAGCCCAGGCCCAACTCTACTGTTGAATTTTTTCTATAACGGAATCATGCTTGCGGAGAGAAAAGATTCAGTGCCTGATGGGCGCAGGCACAGCCATCCAGGGTGACAGCACTGTTCAGCTGTTCTAGAACAAATGCTAGTCCCTGATGCTCATAAAAATGTGTATAGACTCAGACTTAGGATGAGTGGTTCATGAAGTTGGTGAACAACACTTCAGCTAAGAGGGTGAACGAGTCCGAGTCCATTTCTTGTCAAGTTCTTACTAAACCGGAACCAGGCTTGAGGATGAGAAAAGGTTCAGTACCCAATGGGCCCAGTCACAATATGTCAAATTACATGAGACAAGTTCACTGGTGGCGGAACACCTCGTGCAAGATAGATGTGAAGGACAAACAGTTTCGGCGTAGAATAAGTACACATTCACTGCCTGACGACAGATAGGAAGGCTGTCACAGGCTAGGGCAGTCCACCCGAAATGTCAAGGCATGTCGAAATCAGATGTGCTGGGCCTGCAAGGCACATAACGGTGGCACAAATGTAACTACGCTCCTGGCAGAAATCACATGAATATCTGTGCTGATTACAATGGAGCGAACGCAAAACAAACAAACAAGATTAAATGTTTTTCTTGTCTCTGCTGCTAACTTTATTTATGTTTAGAATAATGCCTGTGTGTTATTGGCACAGAAAGGGAAATAACACTTGCCACATGTTGTAAGAGGTACTAAGGAGGTTTAGAATAATGCCTGTGTGATATTGGCACAGAAAGGGAAATAACACTTGCCACATGTCGTAAGAGGTAATAAGGAGGTTTAGAATAATGCCTCGCCCGTGTATTGCCAGGGCCCAAAAGGGGAGTAAAGAATAGCAACACTGTTTACCTTCCACGCATGTCGTAAAAGGCGACTAAGGAGGTTATGGGATGGAGTTGGTATTGCACTGGATCAATTGTTTCTGGTTGTTGATTTCCTGGTGGGAGAAATCCATTTTGTTTATATTCGTTATGGTTTTTTTTGTTCTTAACTGTTTTTGTTGTCTTGATAAAGATCCCAATTAGACCACCACGTTGACAATTGTATTTGTTCTTTTTTAAAGAAAATTTCTTAGTGTTATTTTCTATATTTTATTATTTTATATTGATAGTTTTCTAGTAACCTATTTACTTTATTTGCATTTACCCATATAGGGTCAGTGACCCAAAGCCATGCTGAAGTCGGATGTGTCCGGCAGAAAGGTGCAGATATCGCAGCAATGCTGTAAACCATGACACAACACATTCCGTTCTCCGGACTGCATCCTGCTAATCTGCATGAGTTTGAGAACGAACGCAGAAGAAGAATACTGCCTGTGTGTTATTGGCACCAGAAAGGGAAATAACACTTATCACATGTCGTAAGAAGGTACTAAAGAGGTATGAGCTATTTCATCCAATGATCTTCTCTGAGCTGGTCTGCTTCTTCTTCTTCTTCTTTCGTTCACTTGAAACATGTCTATATCTGTAATTCTGTCTCCTTAATAAAACTCACTGTCTTTTGTAGTTCATACAGTGTCCCATAGAGCTTTGATTCCAGTGTTGTTTCCTCTGGCCAATATGTCTGCCTCAGCATTTCATGCTCAGAACACTCTTGAAGTATATGTTTGGCACTCTGTGCTGCCTGTCCACAAGTACACATGGCCGTGTTGCCAATCTTGAACTTTGTATACATGTGACTGCGGAGTCGGTTGTGTCCTGTTCTGAGACGTAGAATTATAACTTGTTCTGGTCTGTTCATAATGTGATAGTCATCTTGTGTTGGTGTTTGTGGCTTTCTTATTGACTTTATCATCTGTTTTTTCTGATGGTAGGTGATTGGTATATTTGGTTGGTCTTCGGCAGCACCTTCTTTAGCCAGTTGGTCTGCTTTTTCATTTCCTGGTATTCCACAGTGAGAGGGTATCCACTGCATGGTTATCCTATACTGGTAAGACAATTCGCTAAGTAGTTTTTTTAAGTCTGTTAGTTTTCCAGACTGGAGAGCTTGAAGCACTGACCTTGCATCTGTCAGGAATACCACAGGCTGTAGGCCAGAGTTGGAGTTCAGCAGTTTTTTAGCTGCCACACTAATTGCCTGGATTTCTGCATCATAATTATTGCAGAATTTTCCTGTCGGTGTTCTGATTGTATCTCTAGGCTTGTGTGGATATTCTATATATACACCTGCACCTCCATTCCTCACGGCATTCTGTGCTGACCCATCTGTGTACACTCTGACCCATATATCTTGTGGATATTCCTCATCCAGGAAACTGAGGGTGACTGTCATTCGCTGCACACTGTTCTGTTCGTCCTCGCTTAGTATTCCTTTCACATGGGTCTGAATGAATATTGGCATTCCATGGCTTTCACTCCACGGGGTTTGTTCTGGTACAGACCTTAAGGGGCTGTCAACTTCAGGTAGGTCTGTAAGTTGTCTACGGAGTCGTTTAGCTTGATGGATAAAGCTGCTCCTTTTCAGTCGCCCCATTGCTAGATTTTGGAATCTTTCCTTCATTGGATGACTCGGCATACACTGAAACTTTTCTGCTTGAAATAGTACTTTTGTGTCTCTTCGTTCGCCAAGTGTTTGCATTCTTCCCATTTTATGAATCTCTGCTATGGTTGTTGATTTCATTGCTCCCAACATTATTCTAAGTGCCTGGTTTTGCACTTTATCTAGATCTTGTAATGTGGTGTTTGATGCAGGACACCACGCAGCTGAACCATATTCCAGGTGTGGTCTTATGCCTTGCTGGTAAACTTTACTGAGTATATTTCCACTGGCTCCCCATGTGGTTCCACTTAGTTTTCTCAGGATAGCTAACTTCCTCCTGGCTTTTGTTGTTGCTTTGTTTATGTGCTGCTTCCATGTCAGCTTATCATCAAAAGTAACTCTGAGGTATGTGGGTTGTTTGTCTTCTTTCAAGAGCTCTCCATCTATCTTGATATGACCAGCTTTTTGTTTTGGTGAGAGGGTAAAGAGTGTAGTGCTGCACTTATCTGTGTTAATGCTGACGCACCATCTATTTGCCCATAAGGTTAGGGCATCGATAGCTCTTTGTATTTGTTTAGTGGCCACTGTTGCATGTTCTTCCGTGCACCAGGTCGTCAGCATACATTGCCACTTTGATCCCGTGTGGTAGTTCAGCAACTAGGTCATTGATGTAAACCAAGAAAAGTGTGGGTGACAGGACTCCTCCCTGGGGGACTCCATGACGCAGTAGAACTTTCTTGCTCTTGCGACCATCTAATTGTACCCTGGCTCTTCTATTATGCAGGTATGCTTTTACCCATTTGTACATTCTTGAGCTAACCCTGCAATTTCGCAATTTCTTTAGGAGTCCTTCTTTCCAGACCTTATCAAATGCTTTCCTGAGGTCTATCCATGCTGCTAGTACCAGTTTCTTTTCTTGGAAGGCATCCTCAATCTCTTGGGAGAGGTAGGTTGCCTGATCTTCAGTAGAGTAGCACTGTCTGAAACCTGCTTGCTGTGATACCAGAAGGTTTTCACTTTCAAGGTACCACTGCATCCTAAGATTGATAATGCGTTCCATTGTTTTACATAGACAGCTTGTGAGGCTGATGGGCCTGTAGTTGGAGACTGTGTTGCCATCTTTTCCTGATTTGAGGAGTGGTATCATTATTGCTTCTCTCCACGCCTGTGGTACATTACCTGTGGACCAGCTTGTGTTAAAGATCTGCAGTAGCTTTGCTCTTGCTGCAATTCCCAGGTTTCTAATCATTTCATTGGACACTCCATCAGCTCCAGGGGACTTTTTCATTTTCAATTTGGATATTGCATGCTCCAGTTCTCTCATTGTGATTGGTGCCTCCATGACTTCAGGTATAGGTTCACCTTGTCCAATGTTTTGCTGGTTCTCTCTAACCTCCTGTTGTTTGTCTGGGCTGACTTTGACGTTATTGTCTTCTGCAAAGGAATCTGCAAAGTAATCAGCTGCATGTTTACCTGTTAAAATGTCTCTATCTTTATAAAGTGTGATCCTGGTATTTCTCCCTGTACCTTCATCATTTAGTTGTTTTACAAGTTTCCATAATTTCCTAGTATCTCTTTCTAGGTTCAGCGACTCTGTTTTTTCTTTCCAGCTGCTCCGTCTGGCTTGTAACTTGGCTCTTTGAAATTTAGCCTTTGTTTGCTGATATTTGTTGTGATGTTCTTGGCTAGGTCTGTTCTCAGCCTGCTGTCTAGATGTTTCCATCTCATTTTGCAGCTTTTCCAGTTCATCATTCCAGTAGGGTTTGTAGTTTTTGCGTGCCCCCCTGGGTATGGTTTTACTAGCAGCATGTAGTATACATCTGTTAAATTCACTCACTGCTCTATTGATGTCTTTGTCCAAGTTCATGTCCTTAGCTAGAACACTAGTTAAATGCTGGTACATTTTCCAGTCTGCCCTTTTATAGTTCCACCTAGTGAGCGTGCTGCTGTCCTTGGCAAATTCATTGCGGATTTCCAGAAATACTGGTCTGTGGTCACTACCTCCAAGCTGCTTTCCAACAACACGTGTGATGTTCCATTCCAAGCCTGGTGAGTGGAATGCCAGATCTGGTGTAGAGGTGGTGTGCCATGCTCTCGAGTAGAAGGTTGGCGAGTCTGCTGGCTGGTTAATAAGGATGAGATTATTTTCATCCTGCCAGCTCTCAAGTTCCTCACCTCTCTTGTCGATATGATCGTAGCCCCAGCTCTGAGAGTGGCTGTTGAAGTCACCACACACCATAAGTCTCTCTTTGTCTGGAATTGTGTCTAGTGCCAATGGTTTATCATTTGGGCAGTAGTAGTTCAGGAGATGGAATTCTGCACTGTCTGTTTTTAGGTGGAGCATCTGGTATTCTGCCCCTTCCATATATACTTCCAGCTGACATGCGCTGATATTGTTTTTAACAAGTGTCAGAATTCCACCCTTTCTCCTGTCCTTTCTGTCAGACCGGTAGCACTGGTAGCCTCTGATTTTGAAGGCTATGTCGCTGCTGAGGTGTGTTTCTTGGATACAGCATATACTAACTTGTTCTTCACTGAGGACATTTTCAAGTTCCAATTTTTTTCTGTATCCATCTCTTTTACTGTTGACACCCTCAGCATTCCAGTGCATTATTTTTATTGGTCGTTTGTTTGTTTGGCCAGTAGCTCTATTCCCTTGCCTCCTGGCTCCTCGGGGCAATTGAGAAGGACTTCCAGTAACTGAGGTTGGGCCCTTTCGAGGTATAGGGCCCGGCACCGTCCCTGCCTGAACGTCCGCCACAGGGCAGGCACCATAACTATTTATAGATGTAGACATGTTTCCATTGTGTTTTGTGCGTGGCATCCTGATTATCTGTGCGCCTTTTGGCTGGATGCCTCCGTCTTCAGCACTCTGCTTACTTGGGCAGGACTATGGTCCTGCTCGAGTGGGACTGCCCGACCAGTCTTAGTTTCCAGCCCCTGATGGCTGAACTAAGCCCCATCACCTCTGCACGGTGCTGGTCTCGATGGGGCTGAAGTCTGCTGAAAACCCATTCCTGTACCTCTGGGAGAAAATTAACCCTTTTATTTGCAGGATGCTTTGAGAGTGCAAGAAAATCTCATCTAGAAATAATATGTCCATTTTGTAGCATTGCAACCCACAGGTACATTGAGTACTGCAGTCATCTGGTGCTTGCATAAACTGTGGAAAACCTTAGATAATAACAATAAGACCCAAAAACATTTAGATCGTAGGGGTGCAACACTGGTGACATCAGTAAAAGAACGCTCTCCAAATATCTCTATCCATAGCCACTTGGAGGGGTGTAGAAAAAATCATGCCCAGACCATTCCTTGATGTTGTCAATCCAGGATTTTCTTTAGTATAAAGGTAAGGCAGATCCCATAACAGTGACCTGCCATCGGAGATGAAGATAACTTTTCGTTTGCTAAGCTGCAGCAACTAAAGTATTAGATGGGATGGCCAGTTTCCTTCCTTGCTGTGTTTACCTTCCCCAACTCATGCGTCAGGTATCCTTTAACAGCTGGAGGAGCTGTAAGGAGATAAATCTAGCCCCGATTGTTTTGTCCAGATGTTGTTTGGAACCCGGCACTGGCACGCTGTAATCCAGTAAGCAAGCTCACTATCAGCTAGGCCACCGCGTTTCTCTTTAGTATAACCTCATAAAGAATGCCAGATAAACACCATCCTAGCAGGTTTTTATCATCTTTGAACTGAATAAACCCAGTTTAAAAGTATTTTTGAAATACTTTTTTTCTTTTTAATAGAAATGTTTTTACAAGAAGATTGATGCCATCATTGGCGGTTTCCTGTTGGCAAGTGTTAACACAAACGGAACTAGCAATGGTACAAGTAGCATCGACATTGAGCATGCTCACAATGGTGAATTTTCATCAGCGACAGTAGCCAGTGGGCATATCACTAACGGATCCTCTGTTGCTGTGACATTGTCTAAATTTGCATTGGGCTCTAACATTGAAAATAACGTAGAAAATAAAGAATTTACAAACGAGAATACAGATGACAGAAGCAAGGTCAACTGCAAAGTGGTAAGATAAATGTGTTATTTTTGTGTTTATTTTTCTTCTGCGTTCGTACTCAAACTCCTAAAGTTTAGCAGGATGTAGTTCGGAGAATGGAATGCATTTGGTCATGGTTTACAGCTTAGCTGTGATGTCTGCGCCTTTCAACCTAACACATCAGATTTAAGAATGGATTCTGGGTCACTATGACGGGAAGGGACAGCTAACTCCACACCAAAACCTCCTTAGTTGACTCTTATGACATGATTGGCAGATAAGTGTTTCTAATATGTTACATTGCCTTTTCCAGCATTCATTCCTAAAGTCCTGCTGGTTAGCAGGACATTGTCTGGAGAGGCGAATAAATTGTGTCATGGTTTACAGCTAGGCTGTATTATCTGCGCCTTCCAGCTCAGCACGTTTGACTTCAGCATGGTTTTTGGGTCACTATGGAATGGGACTGCCAACTCTTTCTCTCACACACACATGAACCCCTCCCCCCCTCCATGCATGGAAAATTAGTAATGCTATTCTTTTTTTTTTTTTTGGGAAAGGCAACACGTGTGTACATTTAACACACTGTGTACAAGATCTAGGAATATTAGTCTAAAAAATGTACTCAGTGACCACACCAAAAGAATTGTGTTCATACAGGCCAATATCTGCCCAAACCACTGTCTGGCACATGCAGGTCAGTAGCTGCCATAATCATTGGTTTTTAAATTCAGGTCTGTAGTTGCCCAAACTGTGGTCTATTTTGCACATACATATCCGTATCTGCCCAAACCGCTGTGGTATGCATATCTATAGCTTCCCACACCACTGTCTGGTTTGCACATGCAGATGCTGAACGCAGAAGAAGAAGCTTTTTCAGAGGCTCATAGCTTTCTTCTTGTCTTTACTTATGTACAGTGTGCAGTTCTGTAAAATATGTTTTGTGTTTTCTGGAACTTGTCCAAAAGGGTACATATCAGTGACACCAACTCCAAACTTCCCGTACATATGTTAGAGTATTTTCTCAATCTAAACATAGTTTGGATTTTGCTGCCATGGATGAGGTGAGCTCCATTCCATGTTAATGGATCTTTTGATGATGGACTTCATTTTCAGAATTAAAAATTGTTTCTTTATAACAATTACTACAAAATATGTAAAAATAATCCGACCTTGAAATTGTTTTATATACTATATTACTTTATGTCATCAGGATATCGCGGAGACACAGAATGGTAACCAACCATTGAACGGCGTAGGGGAAGTTGATCTGATTGAAGCAGAGATTGACACTAACGGAGCAGACAATGGGGATGAAGATGACTTCTCACCACCGGTTAAAAAATTAAAAGGAGGTAGAAAATCCGTAGAGACACCCACTCGAAGTAAGTATAGAGGATTAATTTAATAAACAACAAATTTGTTCTCATAAGTTGTAGAAGAAATGGTTATTGTTTCTTCTTTTTTGGTGCTTATTTTCAAACTCCCACTGGGTCACTCTTGTAGCAGGACAATGGTCCTACTAGATTTCCAACACGATGTAGTTCAGAGAATGGAAATAAGCTGTGTCGCCTTTTTATGTGTTCCAATGGCCCGACACATTTGTCTTTGGCAGTTTGTTTTGGTTCCAAGAAATTTACAGGCCATTGCGCTCGGGTGTTGCTGGAGCCCAAAAGAGGAGCAAAGAATAACAACACTTAAATTGTTGCAGGATGTTTGTACAAAATGTTTGATCCTATGTACAATGATGTGGTTTCTCTCCTACTTCCTATGTACAATGATGTGGTTTCTCTCCTACTTCCTGTGTACAGTGATGTGGTTTCTCTCCTACTTCCTGTGTACAGTGATGTGGTTTCTCTCCTACTTAATCACCCCTTTCCCTGGGCGCCTGAGAAAAAAAATACACAAAAACGCTCCACCAGATCTGAGTTATTTTGACACAAATACGGCATAAAATTATGTTTTGTTATATCATTAACTTACCTTATGCTGTACGCTGTTCTTGCAAGTTGAAATACCAAAAAATTGGTTTCTTGGGTAACCATATTTAGTGTAAATCCTAAAGTATCTAGCTACTGGGTTCTAAGGGTAAGCATGGCATCTGGGTCACTTTGACCCCATATGAGATGAGACAACCAACTCCTAAGTGTTTAATCACTTTTTAAAAATATTGTTTATTTCCAGACTAATGTAATATGGACTGAACAAACTAATCAAACGTGAAGAAATCACATACAATGTCTGCTCGTTTAAGACTATGGACAATGTTTTTATTTTAAATGCTGACACGTGGCATCTCTGATACATATTGTTTTTGTGTTTTTCAATGCATAAACGAACATTCTATAACATAACAACAACTAAAACATAAAAACAGCAATTAAAACATGTAGATATCACTTTCTATGATGATCACTTGCCAATGCTACACTACATTTGATCACTTGCCAATGCTACACTACATTTGATAGTAAAATATGTGGTCGAAAATGGACAAATTCATTTCAGAAATTTGTTGTAAAAAATTATCCGGCTTTTTCCTTCTTGCAATCGTAATGTGTAAAGGAATTTTACCTTTAGGCTGTGACATATTTCTTTCTAGCTTCGTGTGGCGGGAATTCTACATCATATAAGCTTTACTTTGTGTGATTCTGTGCTAATGATTTGGGGCATAGCAATGGGGGTGAATGGAGACGCCTACCGACCCAAGTTACATAATGACGTTGGGGCTATAACCACCTATAGAGCCTGTAAGGTTAATTAGGTGTAATTGCTTAGTGGCATCAGAAAATATGTATACGTTTTATCTATACTCTACAGCACCTGCTCGGACTTCAGGTCGTCTCGCCTCTAAGACTCCTGATGACAAACAGCCCACAATTATGTCATTGTTTTCTGGAAGGTGAGTTACTTGAACGTACATGATTATTATTGACTTTCTTTACTGCCAAAACATGTTTGCATTAGTTTGATTAAAAAAATTCAAGTAAATAGAAAACTGCAGTAAAATTGTGCACCAATTGGTAAGTAAATATATTTTAAAAAATTAAATAGCAGTTTACGTGGAACAATCACTGTTTGATTTTGTGGTTCCTATTCTGTGTTTGATTGATTGATTTTGTGGTTCCTATTCTGTGTTTGATTGATTGATTTGGTGATTCCTATTCTGTGTTTGATTGATTGATTTGGTGGTTCCTATTCTGTGTTTGATTGATTGATTTGGTGGTTCCTATTCTTTGATTGATTGATTTGGTGGTTCCTATTCTTTGTTTGATTGATTTGGTGGTTCCTATTCTCTGTTTGATTGATTGATTTGGTGGTTCCTATTCTGTGTTTGTTTGATTGATTTGGTAGTTCCTATTCTATCAGATATTTTCACTTGATCAGGGTGTACTTTACCCTTTTGTTTGCTTTCAGTAGTTTTTTTTCACAAGGTCACAAAAATAGATATAATCAGTAATGAGACAATCAGACGGCAGGTGGGTATAACACGAGTGCGGAACTTCATCAGAAAACAGCAGGTCAAATGGTTCTGACATGCTACTAGTTACTAATACCATCCGAAAAGTGACGCTGTTTAAATATAGTGGGCTTAAAGTTAGAGAGGCACCCATGAAAATATGGACAGCATAAATAGAAGAGGTTTTTAAAACAACTTGTTTTTAGAAAGCTCACGGGTCTGTTTCAGATCTCGTCTGTTCCTGTATATCAGGGCTCCATTGAGGCAGCAAGAAATTAAGGTTATATGAAAATATAAATGATTGGGATATATTATGAATAGCATTAATTGAGTTACATTCTTCCCAAAATGCAGTATTACTTATGAGCACTAAAGTTGACATGATGCCGCCATGGGCACCTCTAAAGACTCTGAAATGTCTCTCGTCCGTTGTTATCTTTGCCTTGTTACCAGCAACTATGCCTTCCATTACTAGTTTTCTCATGCTATTACGTCTCTTTATATAACCA
Organism: Meghimatium bilineatum; assembly: GCA_034231615.1. Lineage (NCBI taxonomy): Eukaryota > Metazoa > Mollusca > Gastropoda > Stylommatophora > Philomycidae > Meghimatium > Meghimatium bilineatum. Next base: position 43,274,251 of record CM067305.1, on the reverse strand, counting down.
AAATAAACTTCAGCTTTCATGTTGTGATGTTGTTCAAGATTCAACCCTTATCTACATTTAATGTTCTTTACATTGATTTGTCTTTCTCTGTGCATGGACCAAGAAGACGATGGACCAGCGACATCGAAGAATGTATGCACATGTCTCTGGCCAATGCAGTCCTGCTTTCCCGGGATAGAGAAGCGCTCAGAGTATCCACGATGAACACATCGTTCTGAGAAGAATATCTCACTTGATAAATAATATGCTTGCTCTGTCCAGATGTAATTTAGCTTGACTGCTTTTGCATTGATATTTTATTATTGATATTACTTGTTTGAAACTACTTTCTACGGAAACATTCATAATTTCCAAGCAGGCCCATGTTGGAACCAAAGAAAGGTCAAGAAATAGTTGCTAATGATGTTCAAGCCAAGGAGATGACTGAATGTGACAAGTGTCCTGATGAGAGCGATGAGAAGGAAAACAGTCCCAAGAGGGCCAAACTAGAAGATGAAAATAATATCAACCAACAAGAAAGGTAAGCTGATTTTTAAATTAATTACAATCTGACATATGACTCGGCATAGATTATGTTAACTGCATGTAGAGTGCCTGGTCTCGCCAGTGACATACCAGAACAACCACCATGCAACAACAAATCCCTAGTAGATAACGTGTATGTCGTGAATAGTATTATTTTTCTCGAATAATAATAAATGCTTCCTTTTGGGAAAAACATAAACCTATAAGCCCCCTTAACACAACCATGCTTATACTCATAGGTATCACCTTAGTTGAGGAAGACCTGTACTTTTGTCAGAAAATCTGTCAATTTATCAGTGGACTGTCGAGCTATCTGCTTGCAGCTAAAGGTATTATTTCATCATCATCATGTATCAAGAGGTATATGCTCGCAGCTAAAGGTATTATTTCATCATCATCATATGTCAAGAGGTATATGCTCGCAGCTAAAGGTATTATTTCATCATCATGTATCAAGAGGTATATGCTCACAGCTATAGGTATTATTTCATCATCATCATGTGTCAAGAGCTATCTGCTCGCAGCTAAAGGTATTATTTCATCATCATCATCTGTTTGTTTCCCCTCCCACTTGTAATCTTTTACTTCATGTTATGAACTGTTTCTTATTTACAGAAATTCCACAGTGTTGACTTTAAGTCATACGAAAGCTCTCCCAGAAAGATGTAATGAATGTTTGAAGTACATGGACGATCAGGAACTGAAGTTATTTCCTGGTGATTCTGAAGATGCTGTAAGTTGTGTTGCTCATTTGTTTGTATCTGTGGTCAGTTAAGAAAAATTTGTCTCTTCCTTTTTTTCCTTGCATCGTTCCTTGAAGGATCATTGTAGCAAGGTTAGAAGGTAATAGTCACGTCCATAAAAGTATTTTTTTTTCCATTGTGCACACATTAGGCCTGCTGTCCACTAGAAGCGACTTTTGTGTAAACGAGAGACAGATCTGAATGTAAAGAATGCTACAGAACAGTGTCCTTGGTAAGTGACCGTGAGCGACCAATTTCTTACTTTTCCAAAGGCCATGGTAAGTGACCGTGAGCGACCAATTTCTTACTTTTCCAAAGGCCATGGTTTCGTAACACGCTTTGCATTTGGCTCAGTTATGGGTGTACTCTAGTAATTTTTTGATCTCATTGCTTTCATTAGACGGCAGGCCTTACTTAAGCTAAAATGATTATTTGTAGTCGGGCAAGTGTTGCCGGACTCAAAAGGGGAACAGAGAGTACCAACACTAAGGCCTGCCATGCATGTTGTAGGAAGTGACTAAGAGGATTTTGTGAGTTGAATTTACTGTTTCATAAATGATCCAATGTTATACTGAAGTTGGATGTGCTGGGCTGACGGGCACAGATATTGTAGTCAAGCTGCAAACTATGGTACAACTCATTCCATCCTCTGAACTGCAGCCTGTTATATGCAGGAGTTTGAGAACAAGCTCAGAAAAAATTTTGTAGTTGTGACATACAGACTTCTTCTTCTTTCGAACTCTGGTAACCAACACAAAAGTGCATGTGATTTCCGCCGGGAAGCATGAAGTATGTTGTAGTACTAATTTACGGCATAACTGAGTTATTTGCACCTTGGAAGGTCCAGCACATCCGATTTCGGCATGTACCATGCAGTGAATTTTTCATTTTCTCTCTTAATTAATAATTGCATCCCTAGAATTCCTGAAAACTGTCTCTAATTTTTTACTTGGTATATGCTGAAGTTGGATGTATCAGGCCGAAAGGTGCAATCAATCTATAAACCATGACAACAATCTGCAGTTCACTTGCTATTATATTTCTGTTGGCCTATGTGTATTTGACGCCAACAGGAACATCTCACGGCAGTGGTGAGACATCACAAAACTTGTGTGGTTTGGCCATGAGGCATGATTTCCTTTCCAAAATTATCTTGCAGGGAACAGCTGATGGTTGATGAAGAAGAGGTGGTAAGAGGAAAGTATGGATTGATAATATTAAAGACTGGAAAAGATTAAGATTCTTCACCTAAACAAAGAGAGAGGCATGGCAAAATTTTTCTGTTGACATTTCAAGAGTGGCACCGCTATATTTCAAGAGTGGCAACTCTACGACCCTGAAGGGTTATGGATATGATCATGATGTGTATTGCCAGGTCTGAAAAAGGGATCAAAGAAATAACACTGCCACTTACCATGCATAGTGTAAGTGGTGACTAAGGATGTTTTGGTATGGACTGACTTCCTCATTCAATAAGTTGTCTTTGACCAAAAATGTCATGCGGAAGTTTGATGTGTTGGGCCAAAAATGCATGGATAGTGTAGCTTTAAACCATGATGTGATATATTTCATCTAGTAATTTAAAAACGAATCCCAAAGATTGATGTTTATAGCTAATTTTGTCTCTCATACACATAATAGATCTATTGTAATGTCTGTAGCAGGAAATGTCAGGCTAATGTTGGTTTTACTATTTCTAGGTTGAAGAGTTCATTGCCCTCACTGATCCAAAGTTGTAATTGTTTACTGGTAACGAAGACTTTGATAAAATAACGGAAGACCGGCCACAACATAAAATCACAAACTTCAGGTAAGTCTCCCTCTTTTTTTTGAACGTTCAAAAATTGTCTCCTTCTTCGTTCTCCTATCAGAGTCAGAAGCTGGTATCTTCTTTTTTCAGCGTTCATTTTAACTCATGCTGGTTCTCTCTTATAGCAGGACAATGATCCTACAAGATTTCCAGCAGGGTGTAGTCCGGAAAATGAAAATGCATTGTGTCGCCATTTTATTTGCGCCAGTGGCAGATACATCCTGTCTTCGGCGGAGGACACACATTAAGAAAGCTAACAGAAAGCATAGCAAACTACCGAAGATGGATGTGTTGGGCCATTGGTGCAAATAAAATGGCGACAACACAATTTAATTCTCCATTTTCATATCCATTCTCTGGACTACATCCTTCTGGAAATCTAGTAGGACCATTGTCCTAACAAGAGAGATTCAATAGGAATTTGAGAATGAACGTTGAAGAAGAAAGCATAATAATACAGGCATTACTCTAGAACCCACAGAAAACAAGAAATAACAAGTATTATCTAGAGGAAAGAAATAGATGCAGAGATGCAAAAGTAGTTTGGTGTGGTAGAGCATGGAAAGAACTGGAAGCAAGCTAAAAATAGGACAAGATAGAGGAGTTTGTTTAAGACCTATATTCCATGAGGTGCAAATAGTTGTATAGCCAGATAGATAGACATAATAGATGATTGATTGATTGAGTATTTGATTGATAGATTCATCTGCATGCACTTTAATCTTTAAAACTGTGTTCCCTTCCAGTGTTTATGATAAGAACACACACTTGTGTGCATTTGACACCGGCCTGATTGAACGTAACAAGTATCTGTACTTCAGCGGAGTCTTGAAACCCATATTTGAAGAGGATGCCAGCCCAGAAGGTATGGATGTGAAGTTAGGTTGTTTATATAGAGTTTCTGTAAAAGATGCCAGCAGCAAATAACTTCCATATTTTTTCTGTTATTAGGTCTTCAGTGTAACATTTTTCTTCGATTGTGTTTTCTCTGCTGTTACTGTTAGATGTAGCATGGTTGAATGCTGGTTGGTTTTTGGGCAATATTACGTTTGGTCGCTTGATATGCAGTAATATTGTGAGGTCTCAGAGCGTTTGTAACTCCTTTAATCCACTTTCTTCTTGGTCTTCCTTTGCCGTTTGATGTCTTCATTTATGTTGTATGCTCTGTTGTTGGCCAATACTGGTTCATTCTCATTAAGTGGCGAAACCATTTCAGTCTCTGATTTTCAATATATTTGACCGCAGATGTTCCAGCAATTTTTTAAATCTTTATATTCCCCATATGATCACTTCTTGTTTTGTTTGCTTTTATTTTCATTAGAAGATTTTCTTTTTCTATATTCATTTCACATTACAGGATTAGCAGTTGGAGGTTACAATCTGAATAATCTAAGATATGCTGACGATACAATTCTGATTGAAGGGAGCGAACAACAACTTCAAGCCCTGTTGGACATGGTAGTACAAGGAAATGAAAACAAAGGAATTAGTCTAAAAAAGAAGAAAACAAGGAATGGCTGTTTCAAAGACATACATAAAGTTAAAATTCAGATAAACAAACATGCCAGTTTTAGCATGCAGGTTTGAAGGTCTCACTAGTGTCCCATTAGACAAACTTGCTATGCAACAGCACAGATTCCCTAGTAGATCTTCTACAGTGTTCATTCTCAAACTCCCGCTGGATCTCCCTTATAGCAGGACAATGGTCCTACTAGATTTCCAGCAGGATGTAGTCCAGAGAATGGAAATGCGCGGTGTTATTTGTGCCAATGGTCTAACACATCCATCTTCTGCGTGGCCATAGTAAATTATATGACTACACAGGAAGCTTTTTACCTTCTGAGTGGTACATTTCTTCTCAAAGCATTGCATGCCTATAGGGAGTTGGGAGTCTATCTGCATAGTATGAAATACATCTCTGGAGAAACCTCAATTGCACAAAAGGATGCAAATCCTGTATTGCTCATTATTTCCAGGGATCGAAACAAAAATGGCAACATCTTTTAGTCGTAGTACAGTTTTGTGAAAGTCCCATGGTAGCAACTATTAGGTGGTGTGGCCAGTTTCCTTCCTTGCGGTGTTTACCTTCCTCAACACATACTCCTGGTACCCAACTACAACCCCTGAACTGGAGGAATGACCGTATTAAGTGAGAAATCACGACCATGATTTTTTATCTGGACTTGGTTTCGAACAAATCACATTTTCTGGTGATAGTAAACCTGGCATGCTGTAACCTGGTGACAGTAAGCAAACTCACTATCAACTAGGCTAGAACCTGGCACCTCTGTAACTCAGTTACGGTAGGCAAGCTCACTATCAACTAGCCTACAAGGCTTCTCATGTGTAGAAGAAAATAAAGTGTTTTCAATGTTTGGTAGTTTTTTTTCTTTAATGTGATTGTTCTATTCCAGGTGGAGTACCTTGCCGCAACATGGGTCCAATAAATGAATGGTTTGTTGCTGGCTTTGATGGAGGAGAAAATGCCTTGATTGGGTTTTCAACAGGTTTGTCATTATTTAAATTAGCCTTTATTTGATTGTTTCAAGTAAGGGAAACTCTTATATCTCATGAACACATGCAGAAGAACATAATTTGTATTAAATATTTTAAATAGTGAAAATTGAAATATGCTAAGGAACAGAATGTGATTGAATTACTTAAAAACACTTGATTATATCACAGTTTTATACATTGTATCACTTGCAATTAATTGAATGATTGGTTGGTTGCTAATCCATCTTTCCATGGCTCATGCACTTTGACCCAATTGTTTTAACGCATATCTTATTTGTCTTTGGGGAGGGGGGGAGTTTTGTGTGTAAATAGGTCAAATCATAATTCTGTACAAGAAAATTTTAAAGGTTGTAGAATTTTGTTCCCTAACCAGTTTGTCCACCGCATTCTTGCAACAATTTGAGTGTATTATTACTGCATACTCATGAATTTACAAGCATAATGCTTCTTGAAATTATGGAGGAGACGTAAAAACCTTGTATGTACATTCATCTGACAAAGTGAAACATTATTTCAAACAAATAATCCGTTTTATTCCGGACGCATGTTTTTCCGGTTAACCTTTAGAGCCCAGCCCTCAATTAAAATTACGCAATATCCCCCTGGGGCCTGAATTCTTTTTTGGAAAATTTGCGTTATTGATGGTGGGTGTTTTTAAAACATGATAACATTTTTGTTTTAACAGATATCAAAATAATTTTTGCATATCTAAATAAAGGAGTGAATAATGAATATAGTTGTGTTTTTTTGTTGTTGTTGTTGGTATGTATGATATGACAGTTGTGAGCCGCCCGTGTGTTGCCGGGGCCTTAAGGGTAGCAAAGAATAGCAACACTGTTTACCTTCCATGCATGCCGTAAAAGGCGACTAAGGAGGTTATGGGATGGAGTTGGCTGTCCCATCCCATATAGGGTCAGAGACCCAAAGCCATGCTGAAGTCGGATGTGTCAGGTCAAAAGGCGCAGATACCGCAGCAATGTGTAAACCATGACACAATTCATTCCGTTCTCTGGACTACATCCTGATAATCTGCAGGAGTTTGAGTAGAAACGCAGAAGATGACAGTGGTGAGCATGATGTGAAGTTGAAAATTCGGGGAAAAATTGCAAAATGCCATTTTCAGAATCGCACATATAACTTCTTAACGACCCTAATACTTGAGCAATGTGTGGAAAAATTGATAAAATCCTCCCTAATACCTATACTTTTGTTGTATATATATTGTTTCATATACAAACTAATATAATATGGCCTAAAAAACGAATTCAACGAAGAAATCTCATAATGTCCGTCCGGTCAACACTAGGTCTTGGCCGACACACAGCGTAATTATTGTCCATGCACACACGTGGCACCCCCTGATACATATTATTTTTGTGTTTTTGAACGAATACACATACATTCTTAACAAATAACAACATATTAAACACAAAAAACAACAATTAGAAAATGTAGTCGTGATTACTTACCCATGGCAGGCGGTACTCAATTTGATAGTAAAATACTGCACATAGGAAAATAGCTAAAGTTGCTCCAGAAATGCGTTACAAAACCAACTGGCTTTCCCCTTCTTACAATGGTAATGTGTAAAGGAATTTGATCTTTAGACTGACGTATTCCTAGCTTTGTGTGGCGGGAATTTCTACGTCATATAAGCTTTACTTCGTGAAGTTCCGTACTCGCGATTCGGGCACTATCTGTTACGTCGCTGCGCAATATTGAGCCAATAGGCAAGATGTGGGGCACACTTTTGTTGCAAAATTGCGCCTGTAGAGTCCTAAAGGTTAAGTAAAATGTACCTCTTATGGTACATTCTTTCAACCTTAGATGTTAGTCATATAAAATCTTGGTTATATAATCTGTTGGTTATATAAAATCTTTACAACCATAAAAAAAATTGTGGTTCTGGTAATCCAGTCACTACGACCTCTGGTTTGATTACAGTTACACATAATTTTTTTTTTCTGACTGCAGGTTTTGTCGAGTACATATTGATGCAACCCAGCGAGGCTTACAGTCCTTTCATTGAGCAGATGAGGGTCAAAGTTCATATGTCCAAGATTGTTATTGAATTTCTCATCAACAATCCAGATGCTAGTTACGAGGATTTGTTGAATAAAATTCAGGTATTATGAATAAATTAATTATTGGAAAAATAACAGTTCTTTTCTGTCAGGTATTCGTATTCACATAAAACTTCTTGTGCCCCCAGGTATCCTTCTTGTGTATTTTTCATTCCTCTGTGTCCCTTTCATCCCCCCTGTTTAGAACTGCAGCATCGATCCTAGCTACAGGGAGACTACAGCCCTTTATCGATCAGCTTGGCACACCCGGATCACTGCCGACATCACTAAATTTGAAAAAAGAATGAACACTGCAGGCAATTTACGAGAGACAGAAGCAAACGGAAAAATCTTAGATCTGTCCTACTCTGGACCCTCTGCACAAACTGCAATAGAACTTTCCTGGCACAAATCGGACATCTGCAAACTCACAAACCAAAAACAAATTAGACAATCACAAATTATTTTTTGTTCACACCACATTTTTTGTTTTTCATACCATGCTCATCTTTGCTTGCAAAGGAGGAACATTATCAACATCAACCCCCTCCCCTTCGTCTGCCCTGTGTGCCTTTCACATGTGTGCGCTGACACATATACACAGTGGGTTTCATCCCTCCGTGTACCTTTCATCTTCCTTGTGTACCTTCTGTTCCACTTGTGTACCTTCCATACCCCCTTGTCTTTCATCTCCACAGTCATAAAAGTGTCATTTTGGCTTTTTTTGTGCACCAAATCAGTGAGGTTAGAAATGGCACGAACCCAATGATTGTGCATTATGAAGTTACGGAAAGTGCCAGTAATCAAATTATCAACAGTGATTGCAAGAAGCAAGTAGTCACTTCCAGAATTGCATTAATGCTTACATTTGAACATTTTAAAACTTATGAACATTTACATGTGTATTTAAATCTAGACAAATTGATACAATTAATGAAAGTCATGTGGTTCTTCTTCAGCGTTTATTCTCAAACTCCCGCTGCATCTCTCTTGTAGCAGGATCATTGTCTTACTAGATTTCCAGCAGGATGTAGTCCAGAGAATGGAAATGTACTGTGGTGCCGTTTTATTTGTGGCAATGGCCCGTCACATCCATCTTCAGCGGGATGTGGTTCTAGACAAGGTTTTAAATATGCACTTCAAGAGAATTTTTGATAGAAAAATTGTGTCAAAATTTGAGCAGATTTTAAAATACCTTATATTTCTATAAATATTCTAGTTTCTATATTTACACATAGCATAACTTTATGTTCCTCAGACTACCGTACGTCCAGCTGGGCTGACAAGTTACTAAATGAAGAACTAGCAGTATTAAAACTTAGGAAATCACCAGGCTCTGATGACATACCAAATGAACTGCTAATTCACATCGGACCATCAGCAAAAAAGAAATTAATAAAAAATTTTAACAACTGTTGGGATAGAGGTCTAGTGCCACAGGTGTGGAAAACCGCCATAATGATACCCATCCACAAGAAAGGCAAGCCAAAAAATAAGGTGGACAGCTATCGCCCAATAAGTCTGACCAGCTGTGTTTGCAAATTAATGGAGCTCCTGGTAAACAAAAGAATGATGTGGTTCCTAGAAAAAAATAAAATCCTGCTAAATCAGCAAGCTGGCTTCAGAAAGTGTAGATCAACTGAAGACCAGATTACACTAATTGCCCAGGAAGTAGAGGATACTTTCCAGGGAAAAAAGCAGACATCAGTGGTGTGGGTAGATATGGAAAAAGCCTTTGATTGTGTATGGAAAGATGGACTCATCCTTAAACTACAACAAAACAAAGTGACAGGGCGCATGTATTACTGGATAAAACACTACCTGCACAACCGAAAAGCAGCAGTGAAGCTTGAAATGAAGCATAGCAGAAAGAAACTCTTTAAGCATGGAGTACCACAGGGAGGTGTTCTATCCCCCACTCTGTTCCTTATATTTATGAATGACTGACCAAATTCTCTCGTGTAAAGTAAATGCTGCAATGTATGCAGACGATCTGGCGATATGGTGCAGTGAAGAGAGCGTAGGCACAACAAAAATAAGGTTGCAAGAAACTATGGACAACTTGGCCAAGTGGACAGACCAATGGGCCATGTCTATCAATGCCCAAAAAACTACCTATACCATCTTCAGCATGTCCACCAAACCACAGAAAATCCTACTAACCATAAATGGTCAAACATTGCCAAAAGATGAGACACCTACATACCTTGGAGTCACTTTTGATCCAAGACTTACATGGAAACAGCACATAGACAAGTGCCAAACAAAAGGTACAATGAGGACAGCACTCCTTAAAAAATTGTCTGGAACAGATTGGGGTGCAAATGGAAAAATTCTAAGTAGAGCATATACAGGTTATGTAAGACCAGCTTTGAAATATGGAATGTCAGCATGGGGGACTGCAGCCAAGAGTAACACTCAAAAGATCTCAAAGATACAAAACCGCAATCTCAGAATTATAACAGGAGGTATGAATACTACCCCAATCACAGAAATGGAAACATGCACAGGTTTGCCATCAATGGAAGAAAGAAGAAATGAAAAAAAGCCTCACACAGTATGCAAAGTTCAAATGTTTGGAGAGTCATCAAATGAACCAAAGACTAAGCAGACCTACAAAAGAGCGACTCAAAAGAGGTAGCTTTCTACACTCCGCTAAACAGCTCCAGAAATCACTCACAGATACAGACCTACAAAACCTAAAACCACTAAACACCGTTAACACATACCCAACATGGGACAGGAAAAACTTCCTAAGAATTATGGAAATATACCAAGCATCATTTTGAAAACAGAAACTACTATACAAGTACTAAAGGAGACAACTAAGAATCACATACAGAAAGCATACCCAAAGGATATATGGACACATGTATATACAGATGGATCAGCGAAAGAGGCAGTATTAGATGGAGGATCAGGAATATATATAGTAACACCAGATGGAAAAGAAATAGAGAAATCCATACCCACAGGCAAACATTCCACAAATTTTAAAGCAGAAATGGAAGCCATAATAGAGGCAGCCAAAATGCTCATGAATTGCTTGCCGAGTCACAACAGACATGTAGTATTTCTAACGGATGCAAAATCAGTATTGCAGGCATTGAAAGATCCAAAGAACACGAGCATGAATGAACTTACGGCCTGCTTACTACACCTCAGCAGTACTGCAGTGGATCCCAGGTCACTGTGGCATACCTGGAAATGAAAAAGCTGATCTCCTGGCAAGGAAAGGGGGATCACTGGAACAAATAGAAAATGATAATACGTACTATGAAAGTAAGACCATGTTAAAAGCAGAATATAAGAAAAAGTGGAAGAAAATGCACACAACTGCAGAACCAAATGACCCCTACCACCAAATGTCACGCAAGGAACAAACCATCATTTTCAGACTACGAACTGGTCACAACAGACTGAGAAGTCACATGTTTCGAAAGCTGAAGATTGGTGACACAGACCTGTGCAACTGTGGACTGAGCCCAGAGACTGCAGAACACATTCTTCATGCCTGTCAACTCTACCAAGAAGAGAGGGAGAAAATATGGCCTACTGAGACGGCACTGCTTCCAGACTTGAGGGGTTCCATGGATGACCTGAAGCGAATCACACAATTCATTGAAGCTATTGGTGCTGTAACCTGATATCTGACTGAAGAACGATGAAGAAGAAGCTCTAGACAATCGTAATGAGTAAAGGAATTTGACCTTTAAACTGTGACGCATTCCTAGCTTCGTTTGGCGGGCTTTATACGTCATTTGTTCATTACTTCGTGAAGTTCCGTACTCGGGAATCAGACGATATCGTATGGTGAGTGACCTCGCCCGCAGGCACAAGGGTGCGTGACCTCGCCCGCAGTGTCGTAAAGGTTATAATTCAAACTAAATAATTCAGCATGTCATAAAATCATAAAATGTCATGATCATAAAATCCGTCAAGCTAAAAAATTCAGCATGTTTGTATTAGTTTATGCACAATTTTGGCCATTTTGTAACCAACAATTTTGGCCATTTTGTAACCAACAATTTGGCCATTTTGTAACCAACAATTTGGCCATTTTGTAACCAACAATTTTGGCCATTTTGTAACCAACAATTCGGCCATAAACATTTCATTGTGTTTATGCTTTTAAATAACAAATTGGGTATTTCAGCTTATCGGATGGTAGATATTGAAGACTAAACTATCAGTCATTATACCCTGAGAGATTTACTGAAACTCAGATCTCAGCACCTATCGATATGTTCAGTGTCCAATGATGATAATCAACATACTTAAACCTCAACTTAATAACAGATTGACTTGTACGACTTATTTAAATTTAATTGTAGGTATGTCAACAACCAGATTGTGGTAAATGTGCTGCATGCCGTGACATGACCAAGTTTGGGGGCTCAATCCGAGCCAAACAAGCTTGTAAGGAACGCAGGTAAATGTGTTTATTTGTGACTATTTAAAATAATTCTGTTGCAAAGAGATAGATTGATGGATCTGCAATGGACAGCCTGCCGCTCCTCTGCTCATCTTGACCGCTAGCGTTTCAAAGTGATTTTTTTCAACGCTTTACAGTGACATCCTTATAAATGAGAAACACTATCTCATCATGAATTTGTTGTGCAGATTTACCCTGCTACAAGTGCAGGAATTTGATCACTCAATCCGCCGAAGACGGATGTGTCGGGCCATTGGCGCAAATAAAACGGCGACACAACGTATTTCCATTCACTGGACTACATTCTGCTGGTAATTTAGAGGACATGTCCTGCTACAAGAGAATTCAGCAGGAGTTTGAGAATTACGCTGAAGAAGAAGAAGATTACACAACAAAGCTCTGTTTTATCCGTGACACAGTTTCATACACAACTGAACTAGTTTTCCGCTAATTTCTCTTTTCACGCACCGCAGCATTCGAGCTATGCACGTGCGGGGATTGTCAACTAGTAGTGTGTCTTTAGAATGATACACAGCAAGACTGCCCGTCTTTACGATTACTTAGTAAAGTGCACAACTTTTCAACCACCCCTCGTATACTTGCCTTAAGTGAGAAAGAAAAGTCTAAATGATACCATTGGGTAGTTGGATAGAGAAAAACGATGTTAGCTATACTCTTGGAGACAGAATAGATGATTATCTGTTGGTAAGAAAAAAATGGCTACGGTTACCTCATATATACTCCGCCCATCTCGGCACCAGCATGCCAGCTGCTGAGAGTACCATATATAACACATAACCTCATACCTTCAAGCGATAATGTCCAGGGATTCTCTTCCCCCCCCCCCCCTAAATGCACTTGCAATGAAGATGTCGCAGGATATCAAACCCATGGCACTTACTGCAAATGGCTTAACCACTATGCCACCAGATATCCTCTCTTGCACAGAGAGAGGAAGAATGGTATTAAATTTAATTTTGAGTTGTCCTTGTGTTATTGGGTTCCGGAAGGAGGAAAAGAATAGCAACACTGTACCTACATGAATGTTGTAAGTGGTGACTAAGAAGGTTTTGGGGTGGAGTGTGCGTGTCTCATCCTACGTAGAGTCAGTGAACCAGAAGCCATGCTGAAATCGGATGTGTCAGATCAAAAGGCACATATATCGCAGCAAAGCTGTAAACCATGGCACCACATTATGTTCTCAGGACTACATCCTGCTAATCTGCAGGAGAATTAATGCAAAAGAAGATTAATGCAGAAGATACTTTTGAAAATAAAATAAAATATTGTTAGGAATATAAAAAACTTTCCTTACTACATGTTTTCCTGTGATGGAGTGCAGGGTGGTTTTCTATGGACTGAAAATAAAGGCCGCTTTGCCATAGCAGACGCCGCGACATGTACAAGAAGAATGTTGATTGTTAGGAATATAAAGGAAAAAAACAACATTAACAAACTTTATCACTTGTTCACGTTTGCCTTGACCTTAAAGTTCACATACTTTTTATTTTTTGTATTTTCCATTAGGTGTCCAAATATGGCCATTAAGACGGCAGAAGAAGATGTTGAAGAGGAATCAGAAATTGAAAAAGAGGATCAAGAAAGCAAAAACTTGGTGGCAGTGACTAAACATAAATCTGCTACAAATGTCAAGACCAAAGTAGTTTGGCCTGGTCTACCAACACATGAAGAAAACAAGAGGAAATATTATACAGCAGCCAGGATTAATGACGTCGAGGTCAGTCAGAAAATCATTTATGTCGTAGATGTGATCTAATCTGAGATGTCTTAGTCTCTATCTCTCTGTGGAGGGATGTTTGCATGTTCTAGCTGAGAGCTGTCTCCAACCATGATTGTAGATTTGTTAACATGGAAACTAGTTCTCTCACAAGAACTAGTCTAAAAAGAATATCTGAAAGTAAATGAAACATTAGAATACCAAAAACTATATGGAGGAGATCTGAAGATTTCACAAACTATATGGAGGAGATCTGAAGTTTTCACAAACTATATGGAGGAGATCTGAAGTTTTCACAAACTATATGGAGTAGATCTGAAGTTTTCACAAACTATATGTAGGAGATCTGAAGTTTTCACAAACTATATGGAGGAGATCTGAAGTTTTCACATGATGTGAAATAATGTAGCTGTGTCTGTAGCATGGTAAGAAAATAACCAATGACATTCTTAGCGTCCAGTTATAAAAATGGAAACTGGAAGGAATCCCTATCAGAATACTGTTCTTTGTTCGGTGGCAGGAGAACATTACTAACACAGATGCATTGAAACGAACAGGCAATACCGCAGTATTTTCTATGCTCAGTTTGCATACTCAGATGGCTGGGACAATCTAAGAGGATGAAAGATGGCAGAATACAGGAGGATCCACTTTATGCAACAATCTGGGGGAAAAATCTGGGAATTATGGGACAATCTGGAAAAAAAAATCTGGGAATTATGGGACAATCTGAAGGAAAAAAAAGGAGTCAACTTCTACTTTGATTCAAATACGTATGAAAATGTGATATGTATGATACAAGTATTGATACAGAATCATGGATAACTAGACAAAATATTCCCAGGACAAAATATTCCAGACAAATATTCTCAGACAAAATATACCCAAGAGAAAATATACCCAAGACAAAATATCACAGACAAAATATTCCAAGATAAATATTCCCAGGCAAAATATCCCCAAGACAAAATACAAAGGTAATATATAAAATATTTCATACAAACTGTAATAAACACTAATAAGCAATATAGCTAGTAAATAATTATAATAAAATCTTCAAATGATATGAATTGTCTCATAAATGATAGACATGAAATTAAGTTCTACACAACATTAATGTTCAAAACACGTGCTGTTTTTCAAGAAGTTGATAAGCTCTTCTGGATCTTACCTGTTCAACCATTGTTTTAATAGTATCATTGACATGTTGGTAAACTGTTCGTTTCTTTGTTGTTGGTTGACCAGTGGCAATCTGACTTCTCAAAAGTGCAGATGTATGTTGTTGTTGCTGTAACTTCCGGGCAAGTCATGCTGCTGTTTTAAATGCATTGTGCATTATGATTACTTGTTATAAATAACAATGATTATGTCATGTGTATTGTTATTTGTATGATATTAGCTTGTTTTGTATGTATTATTTCATGTGAGCTTCAGATAATGAAAGTGTGTTAATCGTCGTGCAGTAAAACTTCATCACCTGTTTTCATACAGTTTTACTACAGTATTACCTTTTATTGATTGTCAAGATTTTCTAGTATAACTGGAATAGTTTTAAACCACAAACAACTTCTAGATCAACCCAGCCTAAGCAAATGGGTACCAGATTTTCTGGGAAGGAAACGCCAAGCATGATTCTGACCACATCCCTATGTACGCAATTTATGGGCAAAAATGTGGGCACAGCGTAAAATTCCCTAAAATGCCTCAGTGATATGGAATGTTACCTTTGAAAAAATGTTTATGTAATCTTGTCTTTCACCAGATAACCAAGGGAGACTATGTCTCCATCTCACCTGCAGACCCAACTCAGCCGTTCTACATTGCTCAAGTTCAGTACCTGTTTGAAGAAGGTGGCTGCAAGCAGGCACATGTCCACTGGTACTACAGAGGATGTGAAACTGTCTTAGGAGAGGCATCTGATCCTCTGGAGCTACTTTTTGTCGACGAGTGCGATGACAATGAGCTTGTTGCAGTACACAGCAAAGTGCAGGTATGGTTTGTTTTGTCTTGGCAACTGTAGGAATTATGATTCAGTCTTCTCGTGTGTTCATTGTTTTTCAGCATTCATTCGCAACCTCCTGCATGTTAGAGCAACCTCCTGCATGTTAGAGCAACCTCCTGCATGTTAGAGCAACCTCTGCATGTTAGAGCAACCTCCTGCATGTTAGCAGAATATAGCCTGGAGAACAGAATATGTTGTGGCATGATTTTCAGGTTGCAAAAGGGAAGTCTGTTCAAGGATGGGAACCCCTAGCACCAAATTACCATGCTTAAGTTACAAGTCTCATTCTTCTAGCTGCAAACTAGAATCGAATGTCCATTCTAAAAGCACATGCATGCATTAAATGCGGAGACGTCAGTTCATAACCAATTTTGCGTTGTTGACATCTTAGCATCTATTTTAATTATTCTGTTTGTTGCAGGCAGACGGTGGATCGTCCAGCTGTCTGTATTACACAAGTGTCAGAACCAATGGTCTAGAATATTCTATAGGTGATTGTTGTTACATTGATCCGGCGGCGTATGGGTTCAAGATAGTACACGAGAAGATCTCAACTGCAAGAAAATCACAGTTTAAAGTAAGTCCAGGCATTTACTGGTAGATACAATAAATTGTTATTAACACTATCTCTGTAGGTCTCTTTATCTCTAATACCAGCTATTTACACCCACAAACTGCTGATAAATCCTGCCTCTATTATCAGCTATTTGGACCCACATTACATTCTTAATTTTAGTGACTTTGAAAAGGGAGTTGTCAGTACATAGCCAGAGTCTGAGAACAGAGCAAAGAATAGCTACACTATTGCTTGCCAAGCATGTTATAACAGGCAACTAAGGAAGTTTTGAGGTAAAGTTGGTTATCCCATATAAGGTCAAAGTGACCCAGAAGCCATGTATCAGGCAGAAAGTGTTTTCCTTATTCTTCTACATATCTACATCTCAAAGACATTAACCCTTTCACCCGTATGAGATTTCCCAATTGTCAATCCCTGATCCCTAAGGCAAGGGGCACAACTCCTCCAAAATATGAATATGATGATGACAAAATTACATTTTCTTTCAAACTATTCATCATATCACACTCAGACTTGGCAGATCAACAGAAAAATGAATAGTCTTGTATAAACCTATATCAAAGATAATTTAATACATATATGTTTTAAACAATCAACTGTCAAACTCGACATAATGTAGGGGAAATTATTTTTTTAGTTATGGGGTGTTGAGTAGAGGAGTCATATTGAGACGAAAATATTGTGATATATTCTCAAATACCCTTTTTTTTCCAAACAGGGTGAGATGCCCAAAACGTTGAACCTGTCATATGTACTTCAGTACATGCCATACTCAAACAGAATACACAGGTCCATCATAATATAAAATTCAAAAATGACATTTTATTTCAATGGCGGTTGCAGATGTTCAGCGCGTGTCTTCTTTCCTTGTTTGTTCTTTGCGTTATATTACATACAAATATGTCAGATCGGCTGCAAATTGATAAACTCATCGTTGACAATGATGCTAAAGTATTCATAACGTGTGGCAATCTCATCAAGATTATGTACAGACCCAATGTTTTGTACACAACTCTCAACTTCTACTCGAAAAACTACATCACTACAGCGAAATTTGCAATGTCACAATTAGTGCCACGCATGTCCATCTCTTTGTCGGAAACATTAGGCCTATCTAACAAGAACTTCACTGTCACTTTCCACGTTATATTTGATACGCAAATTACCCACATCGTGCATGTTTCCATCTTAACTACGGCTGTCATCATCAGTGTACATATGAATAATATCTTCCATTTCCAAAACTAGGTCTAATAATTTGCTAATTTTTAAAAAATCATAATTTCATTTTTCCACCGATCTCTTAGATTAAACATAAAACAAGAAGCGAAACCACGGATCTACGTAATGGTCATGGTTTTTAATGGTCCCGGCGCAAACTAAAAATGTAATATCGATCGCAACGAAACAAGTAACAAAAATCGAGTGGCAGCGGCTCGAAAATCGGTTAAAACTCCGCTAATTACAAAACATCGTAATAAATAATTTTTATGTCCGATTATTTCGATTAAAACATAAAACAGGAAGCTAAACCACGGATCTACGCAATGGTCATGGTTTCTAATAGACCCAGCGCAAACTAAAAATGTCATATCGATCGCAACGACATAAGTTAAAAAAAAATTTTTTAAATGCCGGCAGCGACTCGAAAATCGGTTAAAACTCCACTAATTTTAAATAAAAATTGTAATAAATTTTTTTTATGTCCGATTTCTCTGATTAAAATATAAAACAGAAGCTAAACCACGGATCTACGCAATGGTCATGGTTTCTAATAGACCCGACACACACAAAAAATGTCATATCGATCGCAACGAAACAAGTAAAAAAAGCGTCTTTGAGGCGCTCCAGGAGGCAGCCAGTAAAAGGCGCGCAGAGGCGCTCTAAGGTGGAAACGGTTAATTCTGTCTTCTAATTGTTCATTGTCCATGTTTTTGAGCCATACATTAATATAGAATAGATGTAACACTTTATAATTCTCATTTTTAGCTTGTTTGTAATTAGTTTAGATGTTAATATTTTCCTCATTTCATTGAAATCACTTTTCTGCTTATTAAGCACATTTTAAAAATTGCAACTTAGATGAAATATGGTTTTATTTTCTGAAATTGTTTCAAATTTGATGAAATATGGTTTTATTTTCTGAAATTGTTTCAAATTTGATGAAATATGGTTTTATTTTCTAATTTGTTGATGCAGGTTGATGAAGATGTTTACCCAGAGGCCTATCGCCAGTCGGAATACGTGAAAGGGTCAAATGACAAGTGCCCGGAACCTTTTCGTGTTGCCAGGATTATGGAAATCTTTACCAAAAATGTCTCAGGAAAACAACCTGAACTTTATGAGGTCAAGGTGAAGGTCAATAAGTTTTACAGGTCAGTTTTTTTATGTGGTGTTATTTATATGAGAATTTATATGGCAAATAAATAAATAGGATAGTGGCAACATTGGAGACAACAGAGAATATGGAATGCCGAGAGTAATTTGGACAGCTAGAAAAACTAACGAGGATGTTCTAAATGTGAGATTAGGGGTTATTTAATAATAGAAAAAGACAATATTTGTTTATTATGGTCACATTATGAGACAGGGAGGTCTGGAGAAGAGTAACAACAGGCATGATAGAAGGTCAGATAGATTGACAGAGAAAATATTCATTTGACATCGTGGAGTAGCAAAAAAACAACTACTATCCTGATAAGTTATACTGAATATAAACAGTTGTGGAGATCTGTGATCACCTACGTCAGTCTGCATGACACTTGATGTTGATATGACACAGGTTCACATGTAGGTCTCCGGTGTCCTACCAGACAAAAATTCCATCCAATAACAAACCACTAATAGAGAGATTTTCTTCTTGTGAAAAGAACACACTGGTTTCTTTTTAACAAAGCAAGTCCTAAACTGGAACCAGTTTATGCTTACTCACTTCTGACTTAGAGTAAATAACTAAGAGTGGGTGTTTTTTTTGACTGAATAGATCCTTCAGGTAGCAACTTTACACATAATTATAAGAGTGGGTGTTTTTTTTTACTGAATAGATCCTACACAGACCTGGTAGCAACTTTACACATAATTATAAGAGTGGGTGTTTTTTTTGACTGAATAGATCCTACACAGACCTGGTAGCAACTTTACGCATAATTATAAGAGTGGGTGTTTTTTTTTTTACTGAATAGATCCTACACATACCTGGTAGCAACTTTACGCATAATTATAAGAATGGGTATTTTTTTTTACTGAATAGATCCTACACAGACCTGGTAGCAACTTTATGCATAATTATAAGAGTGGGTGTTTTTTTTGACTGAATAGATCCTACACAGACCTGGTAGAAACTTTACGCATAATTATAAGAGTGGGTATTTTTTTTTACTGAATAGATCCTACACATACCTGGTAGCAACTTTACGCATAATTATAAGAGTGGGTATTTTTTTTTACTGAATAGATCCTACACAGACCTGGTAGCAACTTGACACATAATTATAAGAGTGGGTATTTTTTTTTACTGAATAGATCCTACACAGACCTGGTAGCAACTTTACGCATAATTATAAGAGTGGGTGTTTTTTTTTTAATGAATAGATCCTACACAGACCTGGTAGAAACTTTACGCATAATTATAAGAGTGGGTATTTTTTTTACTGAATAGATCCTTAGGTAGAAATTATACACATAATATTATAAGAATGTTTATAGGGAAATTCATCACTATATTTCTTTTTAACTTTCTAATAAATGTGTAATCATTTGTTCCTCAGAATTGAGAACACACATAAGGGGTCACAGTCTGTCTCAATGCCTTGTTTTGGAGTGATAAGACCACTCTGGGTTTCTCGCATATCCGTGGAAAATGTACAGTTGTTTACAGAGAGAACTTGGCAGAAGATGTTGACAGTTACTTCATTGGAGGGACTGACCGCTTATATTTTGCGGAGTCTTACAGTGCAGACACTCGGCAATTTGATGACCCTCCAGCAAAGGCTCGGCTCATGGGCAATACTGGGAAGGTGAGATGCTCTAAAATTCTTCATATTAAATTAAATTTTGTCAGATTTTATCTTTCATATCTTCTTCTGTGTTCGTTCTCAAACTCCTTCAGGTCAGCAGGCTGTAATCTGGAGAACGGAGTGTGTTGCATCATGGTTTAGAGCTTTGCTGCGATATATATTTGTACCTTTTGGGTCTGGCACATCCAATTTCAGCATGGTTTTTGGGTCACTTTAACCCCATATGGGATGGGACAACCAACTCCCAAAAGCTCCAACTCTTACTCATGACAGAAAAAGTATTGCTATTCTTTGCTCCCCTTTCAGACCTTGGCAACATGCAGGTAAAATATTTCATTTGGCTTATTTCTATTTATACTGCTTGTTAACCCTGGATTACTACAGTCCATGTGTTTCTATTTTGTCAGTTTACTTCTGACATCTTGTGAATCTTACTAACTCCAGAAACAGAAGACCTAGTGCTGATATGAGAACATTTTTTTTATAAACCCGGGGATGTTTACCGAACAGATTCTACATATGTACAAACTGCAGCAAAACTGAAATCCAGAAAGGAAAAAAAACTTGGAACAGGGCAATGAACTTTTGTTAGTAACACACATAAGTTAGTTACACAATGACTAGTAACACACATAATAACACATAAATCAACATTTTGACAAAAAGGCCTTCATCAAGAACACATTAATAACATAATATAAGTTAGAGCGGCACCATTGAAATTGATGTTATTTTGAACATCAGTGGTCCTTGCTCGTCATATTATGTTGTGAATGTGTTTTTGTATAAAGATCTTTTATTGATTCAAATTGTCAGTTTGTGTTTTATTATGTACGTTACCAGTGATTAACAAAACTTCATTAACTTGTTTAAAGTTGCGTCTGTCTGATTCTATATAGAAGAGTCCATCAATGGATACAGAATGTGTGAGAAAGTTGAGAGGTGGCCTGAAAGAGTTTAAGACTGATTCCAGCAAAATAAATTATCATAATCGCCTTGTACATCGTTAGACTATAATGATTGGATCACTGGTAATTCAATGATTGGATCACTGGTAATTCAATGATTGGATCTGTGGTAATTCAATAATTGGATCACTGGTAATTCAATGATTGGATCTGTGGTAATTCAATGATTGGATCTGTGGTCATTCAATGATTGTATCTGTGGTCATTCAATGATTGGATCACTGGTCATTCAATGATTGGATCTGTGGTAATTCAATGATTGGATCTGTGGTCATTCAATGATTGGATCTGTGGTAATTCAATGATTGGATCACTGGTCATTCAATGATTGTAAAGGTGGTAATTCAATGATTGGATCAGTGGTAATTCAATGATTGGATCACTGGTAATTCAATGATTGGATCACTGGTAATTCAATGATCGGATCTGTGGTAGTTCAATGATCGGATCTGTGGTAATTCAATGATTGGATCTGTGGTAATTCAATGATTGGATCAGTGGTAATTCACTGAATGGAAAGATTGGAGAAGTGATGCTCCTGTGTGTTCCTGGGCCCAAAAGGGGAGCAAAGAATAGCAATACTATTTATCTTCCATGCATGTCATAAGACAACTAAGGAAGTTATGGAGTGGATTTGACTGTCCTATACTACATAGGGTCAAAGTAACCCAGAAACCATACTCAAGCCGGTGTGTCAGGTCGAAAGGTGCAGATATTTGCAGCAAAACTGTAAATCATGACACAAAACTTTGTTCTCAGGACTGCACCCTGCTAATCTGCACGAGTTTGAGAATGAACGCAGAAGAGCAGTGGTAATTCAGTGATTGAAAAGATTTGATTACCTATTAGCGAAAGAAAGGATGAGAGCAGAAATGCCAGTCTCTAGCTGATAACCAAACTCAACTAATCGTCATAAGCTGCAAAACATAATACAACGTTCTTCAATCTCCGGACTACATCCTGCTAATCTGTGGGAGCTTGGAAACGAATGCAAAAGACTACTCGTCATCAAGATTAAGAAAGATATTGTCATAATTTCTCATGGTCGCAATAAGCAAACATAGTTATTGTTAACATTATTCTCTTTTCTTCTATTGTAGGGTAAGGGTAAAGGAAAAGGCAAGGGCAAAGGAAAGTCTAGTAAAGATGAGTTAGAACAGGAGAATGCTGTGAAACATTTTTCAGCACATCAGCTGCGAACACTGGATGTCTTTGCTGGGTGTGGAGGTACGTGTCTCAGGTTTTCAAACATATTCATTACTTTCATACCGCAATATATGTCAACACGTAGTCTTACATCAGTCACAATATCATATGTCAGCACACAGTCTTCCATCAATCACAATGTCATATGTCAACACCTAGTTTTCCATCAATCACAATGTCATATGTCAACACCTAGTCTTCCATCAATCACAATATATGTCAACACATAGTCTTCCATCAATCACAATATCATGTCAACATGTAGTCTTCCATCAATCACAATATCATATGTCAGCACGTAGTCTTCCATCAATCACAATATCATATGTCAGCACATAGTCTTCCATCAATCACAATATCATATGTCAGCACATAGTCTTCCATCAATCACAATATCATATGTCAGCACATAGTCTTCCATCAATCACAATATCATATGTCAACACGTAGTCTTCCATCAATCACAATATCATATGTCAGCACGTAGTCTTCCATCAATCACAATATCATATGTCAGCACGTAGTCTTCCATCAATCACAATATATGTCAACACGTAGTCTTCCATCAATCACAATATAATATGTCAGCACGTAGTCTTCCATCAATCACAATATCATATGTCAGCACGTAGTCTTCCATCAATCACAATATCATGTCAGCATGTAGTCTTCCATCAATCACAATATCATGTCAGCACGTAGTCTTCCATCAATCACAATATCATATGTCAGCACGTAGTCTTCCATCAATCCCAATATCATGTCAGCACGTAGTCTTCCATCAATCACAATATCATATGTCAGCACGTAGTCTTCCATCAATCACAATATCATATGTCAACACGTAGTCTTCCATCAATCACAATATCATATGTCAACACGTAGTCTTCCATCAATCACAATATCATGTCAGCACGTAGTCTTCCATCAATCACAATATCATGTCAGCACGTAGTCTTCCATCAATCACAATATCATGTCAGCACGTAGTCTTCCATCAATCACAATATCATATGTCAACACGTAGTCTTCCATCAATCACAATATCATGTCAGCACGTAGTCTTCCATCAATCACAATATCATGTCAGCACGTAGTCTTCCATCAATCACAATATCATGTCAGCACGTAGTCTTCCATCAATCACAATATCTTATGTCAGCACGTAGTCTTCCATCAATCACAATATCATGTCAGCACGTAGTCTTCCATCAATCACAATATCATGTCAGCACGTAGTCTTCCATCAATCACAATATCATATGTCAGCACGTAGTCTTCCATCAATCACAATATCATGTCAGCACGTAGTCTTCCATCAATCACAATATCATGTCAGCACGTAGTCTTCCATCAATCACAATATCATATGTCAACACGTAGTCTTCCATCAATCACAATATCATATGTCAACACGTAGTCTTCCATCAATCACAATGTCATATGTCAACACGTAGTGTAGTCTTCCATCAATCACAATATCATATGTCAGCACGTAGTCCTCCAGCAGTTTCTACCTTTGGAGATGCAGACGAGTGTGGAAAGATCTTGATTTTAGGATGGAGTTGTTTTTACGAGTATTTTTTTAGATGGATTTATTATGGTTTTGGGTTATGATTAGGCTGTATTAGTTGTAGAATAAACTATTTGGGTTATGGTTAGTATACTTTATTTCTCTGTAACCATACTGCTAGTAGCCCTGCCACGAGAGAGAGAGAGAAAGAGAGATCTGGTTCCCAAGTCACCAACCTCAAAGCTAACCAAAATCACACTTGCTGGACTTTTTTGTCGTTATCAACATAGCCACAGACTTTCCTTTTATAAAATTGGGTCCAGACACAAAAAAGTTGAGAATCTGTGCTTAGATGTGGTGTACACAGTTTAAAATATTGAGAAACCCTGATGTTCCATATAATTCCATTTGTTTTGTTTGTTTTCTCAGTTTGACTGTTAGTACTACAACATATTGCAATGGAGGCTGCAGGGCCATAGCTGATACTGGCACCTCGTTGCTCGCTGGACCCAGCAGTGAGATAGAAAAGTTGAATGCTCAGATTGGAGCTATCAAGTTTGTAGAAGGAGAGGTGGGTTGATTTGTGTAGCTCATTTTTTATGTTTACCTAGAACAAGCAGAGGTATTATGAAATCTACAGGGAAAGGAGGAAAGTGAAAGACAGCACATGGAGAAAGAAGGAAAGACCAAGACAACCTACAGGGAAAGAGAAAGATGGTCCACAAGGAGAAGGAAAGATACAGCCCACAGGGAAAGAAGGAAAGAGAGAGGCAGCCCACTGGGAAAGAAGGATAGCAAAAATCAGCCCACATGGAAAGAAGGAAAGAGAAAGACGGCCTGCAAGGAAAAAAAGGAATGAGAAAGACATCCCACAGGAAAAAGAGGGAAAGAAAAAAATAACCCACACGGAAAAGAAGGAAAGAGAAAGATAACCAACAAAGAAAGAAGGAAACTGCAAAATAACCGGCATGGAAAGAGGAAGATAACATTCATAGAAGAAAGAATGACACATTCAAAATGGTAAAACATGGAAGGAAATCAAAGCAATGGATTAAGATAAGCAGATATGGAAGAAATGTGTTAAGATTGTTTATTTCATTTATTTATGCTTTGTTTTGCCGGCCAATGAAAAGTACAGCAGTAGTCAGATTAGCATTCTTCAGTGATGTAAAGTTAGTGAGCACTCTGGCCTGTTATAATGAAGGTCACGGTTATATGCTACCCTTTCCTTACCAAATAAGTACCTTTCTGGTATTCACACGTATCAGAGTAATTTTCATCATGGCATACAAGGGACCCATTTTGCCTTTCCTCTTCAGCCCCAATTCACTTTGCCATACTTCAGCATATAGCCTGTTACCAGGACACATCACATAAAACAAAAGTGGATGTGGGATTTTTCTGGATCATTTGTGGTTTAGTGATTTTCTGAATAGTCTGATGGCAGCTGCGAAGACGGATGTGTCGGGCCATTGACACAAATAACACACAGACAGTGTATTTCCATTCTCTGGAATACATCCAACTGGAAATCTTGTAGAACTATTGTCCTGTTACAAGAGAAATCCACGAGAGTTCGAGAACGAACGCTGAAGAAGACTGATGTGCATCACTGTAGGAGTTTCATCTCTTTTATCAGATATGGAAGAGCATGTACGCTGATAGTTCCCATAACTCATTCACTGTATATCTTCCTCATTCTACTTCTCTGTCTATGAGTTGTTCGGTCCGAAAGGGGGGCAAAGAATAGTGACACTCTTTAACTTTTATGCATGTCATAAGAGGCGACTAAGAAAGTTGTAGGGTGGAGTTGGCTGTCACATCCCATATAGGGTCAAAGTGACCCAAGCGCATACTGAAGTCAGATGTTTCATGTTGAAAGGCGTAGACATCACAGCAAAGCTGTAAACCATGACACAATGCATTCCATTTGCCGGACTATAACCTGCTAATCTACAGGAATGTGAGAAATAATGCAGAAGAAGAAAAAATCTTTACCCTTTACTGTAACCCCAAGCAATTTCGAACTCGTTCAATCTCTTAATAATAGTCTCTTCTCTCATGGTGTTCCAACCACCTGGACCTAGACTTCTAGTTCAGAAAAAAATCACATTGCAGCAAACAGGATTTGAACTAGATCTGCTCAGATGGCATCTACTCACCTCGCAACTTGATTCAACATGTTTTCCGTCTTCTGCCACACCACACCTACCGAAGTTTTTGCAGGTGTGAAACCACAACATACTTCATCCACTCATGGGTTAGCTATCTATTCTAAATCTTGCGGTGCATGGATTGAGAGTCCTATACAGTAACTGACCTAGCCATTTGTCCAAACCAGTGGTTGTCAAGTTGGGCCATTAGGCCCCTCAGGAGACCACAGCATATTGCTGTGACCATAAATAAAAAATCGGAGATTAGGGACAGTGGATCTTTCTAGTGGGAGAAAGGGCAGAGAAAGATTTCCACAATATTTAATATAATATAATATAAACCTGGAAAAAAGTTAACAAGCTTTTATTTGAGGTTTCATTCAAACAGAAGCATAATTATACAGAAAGAGTCGACGGGAAAAAAAAGGTTTAAGAATTGCTGGTATAAACTATAAGCAGTTTGTTATATGTTATTGTTTTCAAAATTTCCGTGAGTTGTAGATCAAATTTTGACACTTTCATCCTGCAGTATCTGGTTGTGTGTGCTAACATTCCAAAAATGCCAAATGTGACCTTTACCATTGGAGGACAGGGATTTGTGCTTACACCTCAACAATATGTTCTCCAGGTTAGTTTATTTCAGTTTCATTAGTGGAAGAGTAGTATGTCGTCAAGTAGCTAATATACCACTCTTTTAAGTTTTGAGGATATTAGTTCAAATTCTCTGTAAGAAATTTTTAATTCAGGGATTAATCTATAATAAAATCTGCACTGAAATATGCACCTTGGAAACTGCAATAGTGTAGTGTTAAGTCATCTGCCCACCAACCAGCACACCTGGGTTTCAAGTCCATTTATTATTCATAGGATGAAACAAAATTTACTCTTATGGTTCCCTCAGAAACCAGGAAGTGAGGTACCAGGGCTCATGCTTTGGGAAGGTTGAGAAATTGTACCATTACTACTTAAAAAGTGTAGTAGGAGGTGCTAGTTATGCGGTTTATGGTTAACCACAGACTAGGCATCTCAGTACTTATGGGAAACTGTGCTATGATGCTGGCTCATAATTTACCTGTACCGTTACTTCTGCTCAATGACTCAAATCATTACTCTTTCGACTTCCAGTTGCACCAAGATTTTTGCCATTATGATACATTCTTTGTATTCCACATAAAAAAGCTAATTTGCAGGATGCCCCCTGAAAACCAGCGTTCAGGTAGGTATCATAGATAATTCCTCACCGTCGAGTCAGAAAACGTTGGCCCATGAGATGTAGAACTTGAAAGAGGAGGTTTACGCTACACAATTGAATCCATGCACCATATGAAAAGTGGTCAAATGTCGTTCAAGAGCAGAGACACAAAGTAAATTACAGGAACCAAATAACCATAACTAAATAGAACATTCTGACTATAGCAAACAGATACCAAATAAAAATTATCAACTCTGCTGCCTGCATCTGAGGAGCAGTGCAGACACCAGAATACACACTACAGAATTGTCCCAGTTTCACTGTTGACAGAACAACAATCTGGCCCACAGGAGCTTCTCTGCAAAACAAGTTGTGGGGAATACAGGATGACCTAAAACAAATAGCTCTATACATGACAAAGAACGAACGTGTGTTGCTGGTGTCAGGGAGGGAAGTAAAGAACAGTAACACTGTTGCCTGTCATCACATACATCTTAGGAGGAGTTAGCCAGATTTCTAAATGTTAAATGGCTAAATAAGTTAATAGTTGTCATTTACGAACCAAACAAGGCCAAAACGGAGGGTATATATGGAGTCCCGTTATACTGTGCATAAGTAGTCAAATTGACTTTGCTACGTTAAAATGGACATACGTAGGAATTGAGTTAAAACAACTGTAGAACTTATGACCATGATTTTATAAAGAAAATTTCAGTTAAAATGATAATTTCCACCAAAAAACTACCTAAAATTGGTTTTGTCTTATTCAAGATGTAACAATCAGCCCAACATTTTGTGGTTGTAGTGGTTTCCTAGGTAATATGTATTGTCATTTGGTTGCCATTGTTTTTTGAATTGTTCAGTTACCCAACTGCTTGAAGCTGATTTTTAGCCTCAACACATTTGTAAAATGTATTAACTATCTGATACAACTTACATATTAAAGATGGACTTTGTACTGCATTTTAGCATTCAACAGTTATAAAATATTCTTGTACCGGAACCCAGACCCCAGAACACATACTTCAAGACTGCCCAACATAGAAAGAGCAGAGACAGCAGACCTGGCCAGAGGATATAGATGTGAGGCAAAAGCTATGGGGCAGCCGCTCTGACCTGGAGAAGACAGTGGACTTCTTGACGACAGGCCTGACGGTATAGCATAACCACAGATGCTGAACGCAGAAGAAGAAGAAGAGTGTTGTAATATTTGTTTGGTACATCAAACAACATTTATGAAGATGATGCTAATGGTTTCCTGTAACTGCTGGTAGGATGATGATGGCCTTTTGGATCTTTACAGATTGTCAGAAAGCAGGCCAGTGTAAATTGCAGAGACACATAGTTAATACGTTTCACACGACTGCTTGCCCGGGCAGGTTTCACATGACTGCTTTCCTGGACAGGTTTCGTACGACTGCTTGCCTGTACAGGTTTTATGGAAAATGTGCCTTGCCATCTGCACTGGACCTTCCCCCCCCCCCTCTTGATTAGTTAAAAGAAAAAGCAATGTCAATAGCCTTGGAAACAAGCAGGTCATGCCAGAAGATGGTTTAATACAACATTGACTGCCTTAGAGTCTCCCCTCTGTATAATAATAGTAGGGTGTGGTCGAATTATATTCATAATTACTGCAGATGTGCTGGACCATTGGCGCAAATAAAACTGTGACACAGCACATTTTCAATTTCTGGATTACATCCTGCTGGAAATCTAGTAGGACCATTGTCCTACTTCAAGATAGATCCATTGAAAGTTTGAGAATGAAAACTGAAGGAGAAGAAGAAATTCATAATTCTATAAATATAAACAATTATTTTTAATGTCTTACTTCAGGTCACAACAATGGGGCAGACTGAGTGTCTCAGTGGTTTCATTGGCTTGGATGTTCCTGCACCAGCTGGACCTTTATGGATCCTGGGAGATGTGTTTATTGGACCCTACTACACTGAATTTGATATGGGAAACAATCGCGTTGGATTTGCTCGTACTAAAGATATCTCCACCAAGGCTAATGTTAAAACTCTTAAAGAGGCAGTCTATGAGAAACCCCGATGGTTTGGGATCCACGAGTCTGGAAAGAACACTTTCAAAATGGAGGTTGATGTTGAGGAAGAAATAAATATTGTAAATGAATTGTCTTTGGAAATTTTAATCATGAATATTTTTGTTTATCTATTTTTGTTTCTTGTTTTTGGTAAGTCAAAAATAAGAATTTACTGCTTCAAAAATGGGATGGTCATTTTCTTAATGATAAATTTTATTAGATTTGGTTAGTTTTAGTGAAATTTTGATCACTGGAACTTGGGATTTTGTTGAAAATATTTTAATTTGTTATTATTGTTAACTGTTGTGCATTTTATTTGAAAAAAAAATGTGTTTGTTGTGTATTTACATCTGAGCTGTGGGAGCTCAGTAGATTGTGCATTGGCTTCCGGGATGAGTTAGCTAAATCTTGAGACTCAATTGGAAAATTTTTTAGATCACTAATGACTCTTCAGGCAACCCATGATACAACTTAAGAAAATCCGAGAAAGTAAAGGCTTCAGGAATGGTAGTAATGACATCATCTCTAGGTATTTCATAGGAGCTGTAATAGTCAGACTCTCAGTCCATGCTTAGAAAGGTTCATAATGGGTGGCTCAGATGAGTGGATGGAGTACATTTCATATTCTTATCTGTGGATAATTCTGTAGATTTATACTCCTGGACATGTAGGAGTCTGCGGCAATGAAAAAGCCGGCTGATTGTTATTTTTTGTTGTGAAGATAGTTATCTGGTCATGTTGCATGATACCGTGGTTGCTGGTGCACCTCTCAACCTGGTATCTCTGACTTCAGCACCTGTGCTTGCTTTGGCAGGACTATTCTTCTTCTTCTTTCGTTCACTTGAAACATGTCTATATCTGTAATTCTGTCTCCTTAATAAAACTCACTGTCTTTTGTAGTTCATACAGTGTCCCATAGAGCTTTGATTCCAGTGTTGTTTCCTCTGGCCAATATGTCTGCCTCAGCATTTCATGCTCAGAACACTCTTGAAGTATATTTTTGGCACTCTGTGCTGCCTGCCCACATGTACACATGGCCGTGTTGCCAATCTTGAACTTTGTATACATGTGACTGCGGAGTCGGTTGTGTCCTGTTCTGAGACGTAGAATTATCACTTGTTCTGATCTGTTCATAATGTGATAGTCATCTTGTGTTGGCGTTTGTGGCTTTCTTATTGACTTGATCATCTGTTTTTTCTGATGGTAGGTGATTGGTATATCTGGTTGGTCTTCGGCAGCACCTTCCTTAGCCAGTTGGTCTGCTTTTTCATTTCCTGGTATTCCACAGTGAGAGGGTATCCACTGCATGGTTACCCTATACTGGTAAGACAATTCGCTAAGTAGTTTTTTCAAGTCTGTTAGTTTTCCAGACTGGAGAGCTTGAAGCACTGACCTTGCATCTGTCAGGAATACCACAGGCTGTAGGCCAGAGTTGGAGTTCAGCAGTTTTTTTTAGCTGCCACACTAATTGCCTCGATTTCTGCATCATAATTATTGCAGAATTTTCCTGTCGGTGTTCTGATTGTATCTCTAGGCTTGTGTGGATATTCTATATATACACCTGCACCTCCATTCCTCACAGCATTCTGTGCTGACCCATCTGTGTGTACTCTGACCCATATATCTTGTGGATATTCCTCATCCAAGAAACTGAGGGTGACTGTCATTCGCTGCACACTGTTCTGTTCATCCTCGCTTAGTATTCCTTTCACATGGGTCTGAATGTATATTGGCATTCCATGGCTTTCACTCCACGGGGTTTGTTCTGGTACAGACCTTAAAGGGCTGTCAACTTCAGGTAGGTCTGTAAGTTGTCTACAGAGTCGTTTACCTTGATGGATAAAGCTGCTCCTTTTCAGTCGCCCCATTGCTAGATTTTGGAATCTTTCCTTCATTGGATGACTTGGCATACACTGCAACTTTTCTGCTTGAATTAGTACTTTTGTGTCTGCGTTCGCCAATGTTTGCATTCTTCCCATTTTCTGCATCTCTGCTATGGGTGTTGATTTCATTGCTCCCAACATTATTCTAAGTGCCTGGTTTTGCACTTTATCTAGATCTTGTAATGTGGTGTTTGATGCAGGACACCACGCAGCTGAACCATATTCCAGGTGTGGTCTTATGCCTTGCTGGTAAACTTTACTGAGTATATTTCCACTGGCTCCCCATGTGGTTCCACTTAGTTTTCTCAGGATAGCTAACTTCCTCCTGGCTTTTGTTGTTGCTTTGTTTATGTGCTGCTTCCATGTCAGCTTATCATCAAAAGTAACTTCGGGGTATGTGGGTTGTTTGTCTTCTTTCAAGAGCTCTCCATCTATCTTGATATGACCAGCTTTTTGTTGTGGTGAGAGGGTAAAGAGTGTAGTGCTGCACTTATCTGTGTTAATGCTGACGCACCATCTATTTGCCCATAAGGTTAGGGCATCGATAGCTCTTTGTATTTGTTAGGTGGCCACTGTTGCATGTTCTTCCGTGCACCAGGTCATCAGCATACATTGCCACTTTGATCCCGTGTGGTAGTTCAGCAACTAGGTCATTGATGTAAACCAAGAAAAGTGTGGGTGACAGGACTCCTCCCTGGGGGACTCCATGACGCAGTAGAACTTTCTTGCTCTTGTGACCATCTAATTGTACCCTGGCTCTTCTATTATGCAGGTATGCTTTTACCCATTTGTACATTCTTGAGCTAACCCTGCAATTTCGCAATTTCTTTAGGAGCCCTTTTTTCCAGACCTTATCAAATGCTTTCCTGAGGTCTTACCATGCTGCTAGTACCAGTTTCTTTTCT
This sequence comes from Meghimatium bilineatum, assembly GCA_034231615.1. Taxonomy (NCBI): domain Eukaryota; kingdom Metazoa; phylum Mollusca; class Gastropoda; order Stylommatophora; family Philomycidae; genus Meghimatium; species Meghimatium bilineatum. The sequence goes on along the minus strand of CM067305.1, from coordinate 43,241,958 downwards.
TGGAAGGCATCCTCAATCTCTTGGGAGAGGTAGGTTGCCTGATCTTCAGTAGAGTAGCACTGTCTGAAACCTGCTTGCTGTGATACCAGGTTTTCACTTTCAAGGTACCACTGCATCCTAAGATTGATAATGCGTTCCATTGTTTTGCATAGACAGCTTGTGAGGCTGATGGGCCTGTAGTTGGAGACTGTGTTGCCATCTTTTCCTGATTTGAGGAGTGGTATCATTATTGCTTCTCTCCACGCCTGTGGTACATTACCTGTGGACCAGCTTGTGTTAAAGATCTGCAGTAGCTTTGCTCTTGCTGCAATTCCCAGGTTTCTAATCATTTCATTGGACACTCCATCAGCTCCAGGGGACTTTTTCATTTTCAATTTAGATATTGCATACTCCAGTTCTGTCATTGTGATTGGTGCCTCCATGACTTCAGGTATAGGTTCGCCCTGTCCAATGTTTTGCTGGTTCTCTCGAACCTCCTGTTGTTTGTCTGGGCTGACTTTGATGTTATTGTCTTCTGCAAAGGAATCTGCAAAGTGATCAGCTGCATGTTTACCTGTTAAAATGTTTCTATCTTTATAAAGTGTGATCCTGGTATTTCTCCCTGTACCTTCATCATTTAGTTGTTTTACAAGTTTCCATAATTTCCTAGTATCTCTTTCTAGGTTCAGCGACTCTGTTTTTTCTTTCCAGCTACTCCGTCTGGCTTGTAACTTGGCTCTTTGAAATTTAGCCTTTGTTTGCTGATATTTGTTGTGATGTTCTTGGCTAGGTCTGTTCTCAGCCTGCTGTCTAGATGTTTCCATCTCATTTTGCAGCTTTTCCAGTTCATCATTCCAGTAGGGTTTGTAGTTTTTGCGTGCCCCCCTGGGTATGGTTTTACTAGCAGCATGTAGTATACATCTATTAAATTCACTCACTGCTCTATTGATGTCTTTGTCCAAGTTCATGTCCTTAGCTAGAACACTGGTTAAATGCTGGTACATTTTCCAGTCTGCCTTTTTATAGTTCCACCTAGTGAGCGTGCTGCTGTCCTTGGTAAATTCATTGTGGATTTCCAGAAATACTGGTTTCTAAATTCTAAGCCTGGTGAGTGGAATGCCAGGTCTGGTGTAGAGGTGGTGTGCCATGCTCTCGAGTAGAAGGTTGGTGAGTCTGCTGGCTGGTTAATAAGGATGAGATTATTTTCACCCTGCCAGCTCTCAAGTTCCTCACCTCTCTTGTCGATATGATCGTAGCCCCAGCTCTGAGAGTGGCTGTTGAAGTCACCACACACCATAAGTCTCTCTTTGTCTGGAATTGTGTCTAGTGCCAATGGTTTATCATTTGGGCAGTAGTAGTTCAGGAGATGGAATTCTGCACTGTCTGTTTTTAGGTGGAGCATCTGGTATTCTGCCCCTTCCATATATACTTTCAGCTGACATGCGCTGATATTGTTTTTAACAAGTGTCAGAATTCCACCCTTTCTCCTGTCCTTTCTGTCAGACCGGTAGCACTGGTAGCCTCTGATTTTGAAGGCTATGTCGCTGCTGAGGTGTGTTTCTTGGATACAGCATATACTAACTTGTTCTTCACTGAGGACATTTTCAAGTTCCAATTTTTTTCTGTATCCATCTCTTTTACTGTTGACACCCTCAGCATTCCAGTGCATTATTTTTATTGGTCGTTTGTTTGTTTGGCCAGTAGCTCCCTTGCCTCCTGGCTCCTCGAGGCAATTGAGAAGGACTTCCAGTAACTGAGGTTGGGCCCTTTTGAGGTATAGGGCCCGGCACCGTCCCTGCCTGAACGTCCGCCACAGGGCAGGCACCATAACTATTTATAGATGTAGACATGTTTCCATTGTGTTTTGTGCGTGGCATCCTGATTATCTGTGCGCCTTTTGGTTGGATGTCTCCGTCTTCAGCACTCTGCTTACTTGGGCAGGACTATGGTCCTGCTCGAGTGGGACTGCCCGATCAGTCTTAGTTTCCAGCCCCTGATGGCTGAACTAAGCCCCATCACCTCTGCACGGTGCTGGTCTCGATGGGGAATTGGCAATATCATTTAAATAAACAACTCTAATTTATTTTGAGAAATTTTATGTTACTTTTCCCCGTTCTCCTATTTATGAAAACGTTTTTTTGAAAGCAATATGCGCGACATTTTCCCCTCACTGTTGACATGGGTAACAAAATGTGTGGCACATAAGCTTATAGACTTTAAGGGAGAATGTCCGTTTGAGTTTCAAGTTCCCCGCGGAACTTTACAAGTTGGATCTTAACTTGTATGGGAACCAGTCTTGTCCATTTCATGTCTTAGACCCCACCGTGGGGTCAAGTTTCAGCCAGTGTCGAGTCAGCTCGCTCGTCACAGTACAGATTGGGATCAAGGCTGGTTCCTCCCCATATGACATGTTAAGAGGACGAAGTCACCGGGGTGAAGTTTTCGGCCGTACGGAATGTTAACAGCATAAACGTGCTCAGCTGAGTGATGGCAAATTCAGTGACCGAGTGGCTTTCGATTGCGGCGCCTGCTATGTCATACCGCCTCGAGAGAGGATTACGGGGGTATAGGAGAGCTGCGTAGAAAGTGCTTCACTCGACTTTTTTGTCCTTTTTTTTACTTTTGTAATTACCTCTGTGATTAAAAAAAAATGTTTAGTCAAATTATTTCATTTTGTTTTATTGTAAAGAATACATTTGTTTTGAAAAAATAAAGAAAAAATATTTCGATACATAGTGATAATGTATAGTTTTTAATGACTTAAATTCTTAATTGTCACATTTTACAAGAAAATGATTTTTCTATTTCTGTGGATTATTGATTTTTGATTAGGAACAAGTGTCACAGCACTGGGGGTATTCCTATATATGCTCTGCTTGCCGTTCCGTCGGTCATCTAAAAGTTTATAAGCTCAGTGTCCCAGTCAGTTGCTTATCACGCGTTCTTCTGATCTTTCCGGAGAGGGAGCACCTTCTCCCATCACATCTAGTCAATACCATTTCTGCAATTCTCTGAATATGTACATTGTCATGTTTTTGGGGGGAGGGGGCGGAATTGCAGTTTATGAGTTATAAAAACTTAATGGTTGAGGGAGCATATACTTTCAAAAATAACGCAAATTCACAAGATAAAAACATATATTGTGTTGGTTGAGTTTTAAAAAAATGTAAACTTAAAATATTTTGACCTGATAAATATATTTCTCACTATAATAGCAGAAATATTCATTTGTTTATGTGAATGGCAAATATGTATGCTAGTCACGGTCTCACTGGGATTGTCTTGGTTTTATATCGCTGTCTGATATCTCGCCCGGTTGTGACGTGTCCCGGTTTCTATCAGTTTAATAATATGCATATAACAAATGTGACACGTGTTCGAATCAACACACTTGGTATAGCTTCGTGAAAACAAGAGAAGTGTGATCATGTTTACGAGTTATGCACGCTTTTTGACACGGGGGCATGGTAACACTAAGCGCAGGCGATTGTAAAGGCTTAAATTAATTTATAGATAGATAGGTGGTCATAACGTATTTCTGTAGACGTATTAAATTATTTCAAAATATTATGTGATTGTCAGGAGTCTGTCAGGGGATCATCCAATGAATAAATTAGATTTCCAACACAGTTAACCTGTGTTCTTTGATACAATTAAAAAGAAAGAATATCTTTGACAATTTGTTTCTAGTGAACAATCTGAAGGCAATGGTAGTTAAATGAACTTAATTTCCAATAGAAACTGTCCTTGTGTTACCGGGCCTGGGTGGGAGAAGTGAATAAAAAGTGCCCTTGTTTAGCCGGGACTGGAAGGGGAGCAAAGAATAGCTACACTGTTACCTGTCAAACATTTCGTAAGCAGCAACTACGTGGATTTTGATGTGGAGTTCATTGTTAAATAAAGGCCCATAGATAACTATCAGGGCCGTAGAGACATTTTCGATGTGGAAGGGGTTTCACCTAAAAAAAACTAATGTAAAAAAGGCATTCTTCCGTTGTTGTATGAAATAATTCCATCTTTTTACTGAGAAAGGGGTGATTACCTTTTTTTGTAAAAAAAATCGTTACAGGAGGGGTTTCACCTGCCAATGGCTAAATTACTAGCAATAAAAAAACATTTTATGATTTCTTAAGAGTGAAAGGGAGTTATTTCCCCCCCCCCCCCCCTTATCAATAAAAGTATAAACAATGCAAGTAGATATATTTGTCGATTTAATATTGATTGACTGATTCTGAACCACAAGAAATGTGCGCTATTAGCTCTTACTTCCTATGTGCAGTGCGGTAATATTTTTGTGAGCTTTCTTTCATACCCAGGAGACTTCAGCTCAGTGCACTTCCCATTGAATGAGTTTTCTACTCAGAGGAGGTCTATAATTGTATAGATGACATGCTACAAGCTTTCATAAAGGAGCCTCAATATAACGGCATGTCATCTACTAAGGTTTTCTGTTGCATGGGTGGTTTGTCTAGTGGGACATTTGTGGGACCCACAGATACAACCGCATGTGTTTAATATTGAAAGTAGTGGTTCTTGTAGACATGTATGCATCTATAGCATTGATTTTGCTTTTCCAAATGATAGTTGGTCTTGACATATCAGCTAAATCCATCTCCAGCCTTAAGCTAAAGTCACCTTTTTGACTAGGAAATCCTGTGACTTCTGGATCACTAGACCGTCAATGGAATGGGTCAGCCAACTCAACCCTCAAAACTTTCTTAGTTAGTTAGTTAGTCGTCGGATCATCATCATTGCAAACTGGACACATCCATAGTTGCTCCGATCTCTCCTTGAGTGTATCCGCCATCACACTTCTGCTGACAGTACCAGTCCTATGCTGGTTGACCATCATTCTTCTGCGCCCTCCAAAATGTTCACCTCTAGCAACACCGCATCTCAATCCCTGATCTTTAATCCTAGCCATTGAAAAGGAATCATCATCCACATTCGTCTCACTCTCGCGTGTTATATATCTTAAGGAGTTCAAAACGTCAGCGTGATCCATTGCCCCATCGCCCTTTGCCACAATCGCACACGATGCCAGTTGATCCGCTCTTTCATTGCCTCGAACGCCCACATGTCCCGGCACGAAAATAAATGTAACCGCCTTCAAGCTCGCATTTCTCAAGGCCTCAATCCACTGTTCGCGAACGAGACCCACTTGTACCTTCTTAATCATACTCATAGAGTCACTCAAGATGCAGACCTGCGTTACTTTCTGTGTGCGTAGCCACTCAAATGCCTTGGTCACCGCCATAGTCTCCATGGTCATACTACTCGTAGTGACCGCAAAGGCACCACTTTCCTCCTTGATCGTTTTACCTGCGCACTGAGCTGTAAAGGCCCAAGCACTGCGAACATGCCTAATTACAGATCCATCAGTGAATATAATCACATCCCCCTCTAAGGTATTCTCACTGATTAAAGCCTGCACTTCTTTCTCCACAGCTGTGGGACACCATTCTCTGCATTCCCTGCTAAGTGATATTACTACTCTCAAACAAGTTTCGAAATCTGTGGGTAGACCTATCCATTCCGCACCAACTGCCACATCCTGTAATCGGCACACGCTTTGTATTACATCTTCAGCACGTCCCATCCACGACCTTCCTCTCTTGAGTCTGCTGCCTTTAACTTTCTGTATTTCGGAATGCAACGGGTGTTCCTTATCTGCATGTATTTGAAAGTACGCCCGTGCAAGGCAATACTGTAATCTATTCTCAGCTATTGGGCAGTCAAGTAGGTATCGCATAGCTCTTGTCGATGTGTCTCTTGTGCATCCCAGAATGATACGCATTGCTGCATTCTGGACTCTATCCAGTCTTTCGATCTGAGTTTGGCTAAGAGTCAGAATTGCCAGTGCATATTCCACCACAGCCACTACCAAACCCTGGTACAAAAGAAATAACAATCTTTGCTCACATTGCGCAGCAGCCATAACCTTCATTGCTGCTAAGCCTTTGCCTGCCCTTATGATAATGTGGTCAACATGTTCCCTGAAACTCAGGCTTCTGTCAAAAAACACACCCAGATATCTCATTGTGCTAGTTCTTTCTAAACTTTTCCCGGACAACGAAACTTGTGGCATGGGTGTCTTTACCATGTGATTGTTCAAGGAAAACCACATCACGAATGCCTTAGACGGATTAACCACTGCTCCCGTATCTCGACACCAATTTGTCAGTCTGTCCAGCTCCTTCTGTAGTTCCACGACGCACTCTTCTCGATTTCTGCCCTGTCTATACACCAGGATATCATCGGCATATGACATCGTTCTGCCAACACCTGTTATTTGATTGCCAGCGATATGTGTTGTGTATACATTGAAAAGTACAGGAGATAGAGGCGATCCCTGTGGCAGGCCAGGGCTAATAACCGTTGGTGTAGATATCCAGTTACCACACTTAAGAACTACAACCCTGTGCATCAGGGCGGCGCCAACCCAACGCACGACAAAAGGATTAACTGCAAGATTTAACAGCTGGTGCATCAAGATATCCAAGGACACCCTATTGTACGCATCCTTAAGGTCTATTGCGACCGCACATGTCTCCATGCGCGAATCGAACCCCTCAAAAACATCCTGCGCAAATATGGCTGCATTTTGCCATGTCTTCTTTCCTGGACGATATCCTCCTAACAATGTTGGTAAACACTTATTTCTTTCAAGATAACACGATACCTTCCGGGCCACAATTTTTTCCAAAAGCTTGCCAATCGTATTCTGCATAGTTATTATTCTGTAGCCATGTATCCTGGTGTGGTCCTTCCCAGGTTTGTGTAGTGGAACTAAATAGCTGTGCAGCCAGTCTTCTTTCACTGTGCCCTTTAGAAGGCTATTATTGAACATGTCCGCCAACTCTCCCAACTCCTCATCCGTTCTTCGACTAATGTCATCGTATCTAATGCCATCTGGCCCTGGTGCTGTATTTTTTGTACTTTTCAGTGCCTTCCTGATTTCTTCAACTGTGATTAGCATATGGTTTTCCATGCTCAAGTTCTTACACGTGTCTGTGAGCGTTTTCCTGATTTCTTGATATGCCTCCATATTTCTCTGACCAATTTGTGCGGTGTAGTGTGCCAGCAATGCCGCACCTTTTGTCTCGTCCGTCTTCTGCCAGACGGTATCGTCGCTCTGGAAATCGGCAATAGTCACGCGTCTTGTGAGTCCATTCATGGATTTGTGTAACAGCCAGAACAATTTTAGTGACTTTTCGCGTGTTATCTCTTTGCAAAATTCGTCCCATTTTGACGCCTTTGCTGACTTTCTTAGTCATCTTAGTCACCATTTACGATGTGCATGTCAGGTAATATTGCAACTAATATGAGCTCCATTTTCTGGTTTCCGCACCACACGGACTGACCACTGATCTATAATACATAGCACAGTCTACATTATACGGGCTGATAATAAATCTACAATACACAGTTTAGTACACATTACTGACCACTGATCTAAAACACATATCACAGTCAACACCACGAAATGTTTTTGTCTTTTCTTATAGGTCCTAATTTTGACATCTTAGCAGCAATCTTACTTTCGTGAACTGTACGAGATAGAAAAAGGGCTCTGTTTACATGAAGAAAACGTGACTATTGTGTCTTAGATAGTCACTTTGATTTAACATAATGCTTTATTTTTTTTAAATACCCACTAATTTAATCACCGTCAACAGAGAACTTGACATTTTATAAAAGGAGGTTTTCCGTTTACAATCAAAGGGAGATAATAAGAACAATTGTCAATAAAATTGTTTCAACTAATTATTCTCCCCTTATTAGTTATCATCCCACTGTGGCATACCAGGAAATTAAAAAGGCAGACAGGCTGGCAAAGGATGGAGCAACACAGGGACAAATAGACCAAGAAATCGCCTACCAAGAAAAAGGACACACAGTAAAACCATCAGGAAAGTTGACCACCCAAAAGACAATTACCACTATCTCGACAGAGCAGAACAGGTTATTACCTTTCGCCTCAGAACAGAACACAACAGATTAAACAGGAACTTAAATAGACTGAGACTAGTCTCATCACCTCTGCGCCCTTGTGGGCAGGCAGAACAAACCACTGAACATATTCTGCAAAACTGCAATACACTAAACCAGTTATGGTAAGAAAACTGGCCCATGGAGATGGATTGGATATCCACATAAAGATGTATGGGAGCACTGAGGAGCTTTCAAATACAGCAGAATTTATTAAGAAAACAGGACTTAGAAGAAGTGGAAGACTATTGTGTCCAAAAAAAAGAGAAGAAATGTACTCCTGTGACATCTTGAATTTAAACAAATAGTTTGTTCTTTTTTTTTTTGTTGTATGCGTCTGTCTAAAATGTTAAAAATATTATTGTGAAAAACTCATATGTAGGTTGACCATAATTCCTGTGTACAAAAACTGGAAATTAGAATGATATCCCTTGTGAACCAAATAAGAACCAAATTGTGCTTATTACAAACATGTGTGTTTCCAGTAACGACGAATGCAAAGCATGCGAAACATGGGTACTAATAAAACATTGTCCAATATAACAACATCATTTAAATTAAAATTCTACAGAGTAGTTCTGAGAAAACCATGGACAGCAAGGAAAACAAAACCAGGAGGTACAAAGCACAATCATCGCCCAAGAGGGCTGGCTTCTGAAAACCATATTAATTGAACAACTAGCTTTTTTCGGTCATGTTAAGAGACATGACGGTATGGAGATAGTGATATTTGATGGACGATAGAAGGTAACAGGTGTAAAGGCCAACCAAGACGCCCTTGGACAGAAGACATACGGGAGTGTCTGCCCTAAAGGAGGCGGTACACCTTGCTCAAGACCAAGGAGAATTCAATAGAGTCATAAGGAAGACCACGTTCTGGGTAGAATATATCACGTGTTGATCCCCTTAAGGTGCTACAATAATAAAATTGGTATGATAAAAACGTGATGTATTATATACCCAGGCACTTTTGGTTCAGCAACACACTGTTAAACACATACTCTTGAATTCGCGGTGACTGGATTATCAGAACACGACCTCTATTATTATACGCTGATGGTTAAAAACGTTGAGGATACAACCAAATTGTCGCCTGAGTGTTTCCGGAGTCATAAATTGGAGTAAAGAAAGGAGAAATTGCTACCTGCCAATCATGTTGTAAGAGGCGACTAAGCAGGTCTTGGGCTCGCGTTGGGTGTTTCATCCCAAAAATAGCCAAAGGGACGCAGAAGCTATGCTGAAGTAGCATCTGGAAGGCCGAAAAGCGCATATATCGCAACTTCTTCTTCTTCTTTCGTTCACTTGAAACATGTCTATATCTGTAATTCTGTCTCCTTAATAAAACTCACTGTCTTTTGTAGTTCATACAGTGTCCCATAGAGCTTTGATTCCAGTGTTGTTTCCTCTGGCCAATATGTATGCCTCAGCGTTTGATGCTCAGAACACTCTTGAAGTATATGTTTGGCACTCTGTGCTGCCTGTACACATGGTCGTGTTGCCAATCTTGAACTTTGTATACATGTGACTGCGGAGTCGGTTGTGTCCTGTTCTGAGACGTAGAATTATAACTTGTTCTGGTCTGTTCATAATATGATAGTCGTGTTGGTGTTTGTGGCTTTCTTATTGACTTGATCATCTGTTTTTTCTGATGGTAGGTGATTGGTATATCTGGTTGGTCTTCGGCAGCACCTTCCTTAGCCAGTTGGTCTGCTTTTTCATTTCCTGGTATTCCACAGTGAGAGGGTATCCACTGCATGGTTACCCTATACTGGTAAGACAATTCGCTAAGTAGTTTTTTCAAGTCTGTTAGTTTTCCAGACTGGAGAGCTTGAAGCACTGACCTTGCATCTGTCAGGAATACCACAGGCTGTAGGTCAGAGTTGGAGTTCAGCAGTTTTTTAGCTGCCACACTAATTGCCTGGATTTCTGCATCATAATTATTGCAGAATTTTCCTGTCGGTGTTCTAATTGTATCTCTAGGCTTGTGTGGATATTCTATATATACACCTGCACCTCCATTCCTCACAGCATTCTGTGCTGACCCATCTGTGTGTACTCTGACCCATATATCTTGTGGATATTCCTCATCCAGGAAACTGAGGATGACTGTCCTTCGCTGCACACTGTTCTGTTCGTCCTCGCTTAGTATTCCTTTCACGTGGGTCTGAATGTATATTGACATTCCATGCCTTTCACTCCACGGGGTTTGTTCTGGTACAGACCTTAAGGGGCTGTCAACTTCAGGTAGGTCTGTAAGTTGTCTACGGAGTCGTTTAGCTTGATGGATAAAGCTGCTTCTTTTCAGTCGCCCCATTGCTAGATTTTGGAATCTTTCCTTCATTGGATGACTTGGCATCGAGGCCAGCACCGTGAAGTGGTGATGGGGCTTAGTTCAGCCATCAGGGGCTGGAAACTAAGACTGGTCGGGCAGTCCCACTCGAGCAGGATCATAGTCCTGCCCAAGTAAGCAGAGTGCTGAAGACGGAGGCATCCAGCCAAAAGGCGCACAGATAATCAGGATGCCACGCACAAAACACAATATCGCAGCTAAGATGTACGCTATAACACAATGAACTTCGTTCTCCGAACTACATAAAGCTTATCAGGAGTCTGAGAACGAACGCAGAAGAACAAGAGCGAAATTGGATCATGTCCGCGGATGAAAGAAGAGCACCATTATCATAAGAGTACCACCAATGCAACAGAAAACCTTAGTAGATGACATGCCGTTATATTGAGACTCTCTTATGTAAGCTTTGTAGCATGTCATCTATACAATTATAGACCCTCTCTGAGTAGGTCTCTTTAAATAGTCACTGCACTAAGCCAAAAGCTGAAATCTCCTTGGTATGAAAGAAAGCTTTGAAAAACCATCCCACTGCACATAGGAAGCAAGAAATTTGGTTTGAAATGTGGTGTCGCTAGAAAGGAGCAGTTTTCGTGGGCAAGAAAGAATGATGGTCAATCAACTGCGTACTGGGACCATCAGCCAGCGTGTAATGGCGGCTACACTCATGGAGAGATCTGAGCATATATGGACTTGTCCGGAGTGCAGTGATGATGATCCAACGACTAGCTATAGGAAGCAAGAGTTCTCACGATTCCTGGGGATCTCAAAAACATAAACCATAATGTTACTTTAAAAAATTATTATAATAATAAAATATTGTGATACAAACAAGGTAATAATGAAACATGAGGATCACAAAACACAGATTTATTACACAGATATGTTTTGATCAAAATTAATCCTTGATGACCCATACATATATTTAAGCTTACATATGGGACTGTCTGACCATCATGTAATAATGAACATGCGCACGCACACACACGCATGTGTGTATGTATGCGTGTGTGTGTATGTATGTATATATGAGAATAGGGGGAACTTCGTGGAAAGATAAGAAAACGAACAAAAAAACTTTTAATACTTTGTATGAAAAAAAAGAACTATTAAAGAAATAAAGATAAAATAAATAATGTAGTTTGAACATATTAAAAGACATGACACCTTATTGCAGACCGTACTGGATTGAGGGGAGGCGAGCAAGGGTACGCAGAAATACAAGTGGGAGAGAAATATCACGAGATGGACAGGTTACAGTCTGGCAGAGTGCATAACCAAGGCAAAAGAAAGGGGATGTTGGAGGTCCGTTGCAGCCAACTTTCGTCGCGAAGATGGCACATCATGATGAAGAACGATGACTGACATGCACATAGGTGCCCAGTCTCTCCCAGCAAATGTCGAAGGGTATGCATGTTAATTGTTCCTGTGTTTCGCTGGGTAAGTACGCTCCCCATTTTACCCTGTGTGGTTCCAGCGGTACTATCTATGTTTCTTCAACGCAGAATGAGGTACAAAGTGCAGAAACCAGAGCTCATTTTTCAGAATACTCTGGGAGTATGTTAGAATCACCATTACCAACGCATATCAATCAAAGAGTAAAGAAATATGCAAGAAAAGTGATTTTGATTTTATGGGACGTCAAATGTGTCATAATGAAAAGTTACCTGCCTCAATGCAAGACGACTAAAGGCCAGTGGTACGTTGATCTCCATACCAAACTTACCAAACTTAAAAAGACTGACCAGAAAACGAGGGATAACTCGCACTCAAATTATGCTCTTGCTTCAAAACAATGCACCTTCCCATAAAGCATGGCTTGCGTTGCAAACAGTCAAAGATTTGAATATTTAAATTATTCCACACCCATCATATTCTCTAGATTCGAATATTTAAATTATTCAACACCCATCATATTCTCCAGATCTGGCTCTATATGTCTTTTTCCTTTTAGAAAATAATTTTGTTGTCGTACTGGCTTGTCTTCTTCTTCTTCTCGTTCGGAGTTTGACATGTCTACACAGCAAGTCCTGTTTTCTTAATAAATGCTGCTGTATTTGAAAGCTCCTCAGTGCTCCCATACATTTTTCTGTGGATATCCATCCCTGTAGGCCAGTGTTCTTCCTTTAACTAGTTTAGTGTATTGCAGTCTTGCAGGATATGTTCAGCTGTCTGTTCTGCCTGCCCACAAAGGCACAGTGGTGATGGGATCAATCTTAGTCTATTTAAGTGGCTGTTTAATCTGTTGTGTCCTGTTCTGAGGAGGAAGATAATAACCTGCTCTGCTCTGTTGAGATAGTGGTAATTGTCTTTTGGGTGGTCGACTTTCCTGATGGCTTTGATGAGGGTCTTCTTTTCTTGGTAGGTGATTTCTTGGTCTTTTTGTTCCTGTGTTGTTCCATCCTTTGCCAGTCTTTGCCATGCCTGGAGAAGAAGCCGCAGATGCCGGGTTAAGCTACAGAAATGAACTTTGGTTGGAAATTATGCGCTTCCATGGACAGAGTGAATCAGGAGAGTTCAACAAGAATTGCACAAATGCATGAGGTTGCTGACAAGTTTGGCTTTCTTTCTCCAAAGCAACTGTTAGACGATCGAGTCGACATTTATCTTCACCTCGCTCCTTTATGATGACATCGACAAGGATGCATTTTTACTCGAGAGAAAGTGACTAATGAATTTTGTCGCAGCACCTTCGGTCTTGAACTTAAAGGACCAAGGGCCTCTGGAATTACTTGTCTTTATTCACAAACATCAGCTTTCCCATTCAGTACCCAACATTGTCTTTTACTGTGTATGTTCCTAACTCTAGGAGTTAGTATAGCTACACGTGAAAGATGTTTCTCCAAACTCAAATTAATCAAAAACTATCGCAGGTCAACTATGAACAACTTGAGATTAAACAACCTCGCAATTATATCAATCGAACATGAGCTGGTCAATGATGTGAGCTTCGACACAGTCATTAATAACGTCTCTAGTCAAAAAGCTCGCAAAGTGAATTTGTAATTATAAATTTACATTTTAAAATTTATTTCTATCTTTGTTAAATGTGGATAAAATCGATAATATTAATAAATTGTAAAATTTTACTCGGAATTTTTAAAATCAATTTCAGGCAGGTGGGGGGTCAAAATATTCATCGCACCGGGCTGCAATTACCCTAGGCACGCCGCTGTCCAGAGGTGAGAGAAGGAAAAGTAAATGTTTTGGAAAGTCACGAAGATCACACAATCAACATCTGACCGGGACTCTGAGTCTACATACACTGGGATGTCTACTGGAGCGGAGGGCGGAGCACTTATAAGAATGTCCCGCCTGCTGTGAAGCCAATTTCTAATCAAGAATCAAGAACTAAAATCGACTGGTTCGCAGAAATGCATAGACTTGTACATCCCTTGTGACATGAAAAAAATGTGTCAGTGATTGTGAAAGACTGGACGAAAATAAATTTGCCGCCCTCCCGATGATGCCGCCCGGGGCGGTCCGCACCTTCGCCCCCGCCTCGCTACGCCACTGTCCCCAAATGATTTGGCCAGAATCAGCTCGAGCTCCTGCTTTCTGTTTCCAGGGTGCACCGCGAGGAGGTACATTTGGGATCTTGGTTATCTGCTAACCCTGGGTCCGCCTAGAGCATTGCGTTCCCTTTGCACCCCTGTCAGCCATCTAAAAGTGTATACGCGCAGTGTCCTAGTCAGCTGCTGATTACGCTTTCTTCTGATCTTTCCGGAGAGGAAGCACTTCTATCATAGCCTCTAGTTAGTTAGTTATTCCTCTAGGGCAAAAGACGACACATAGGGAGGATTTCATAGATTTCCATTCTCGCGTTTCATTGCAATTTGTTTTTAGATCTTCATTGCTTCTAATACCGATTTAATATCGCCTCTAGTCACTCCCATTTCTACCATTCTCTGAATATGTACATTGTCTCGTTCGACGTCCACCTCGTCTTCTCCTAGGGTATCAATGACTGCTCTAATCAATTAAATCATGTCACGTCTTATCTTGGTGATGTTCACCAAGGCTTTACCAGCCAACACATCGGCTCTTTCGTTTCCACTGACCCCAGTATGATCTGGACAGTAGATCCATGTAATGCTCTGTGCATTGTTGAGCAGTGACCCATTCAGTTCTGATCATACACTTTTTTATCTTGCGCAGCATACTTTGAGAGTCCGATAGAATCATTGTCTGTTGGTGGTTGCGTCGCCAGCCAAGAGAGAGCTGTTGTAACCGCTTCTATTTCCATTCTCATATTCGATGTTGTAGTGGTGAACGCAGCTGACTTCTTAGTTAATTTCTTGCCATTTCGATAGGACACGAAACCACACCTGTATGTTTCTTGTGCTACTAGGCCATCTGTGTAAATTATTGTATCGTGTGGCTTCGAGTGCTGAAGTATGAGTTCTTGGGGTATTCCCTCTGTTCTATTAGCAGTCCAGTCGCAATATTCTCTTCCCATATGTATCACAACTATTGTCAATAACATTCTCCATTCATCAAATGTCACGCATTCACAGCCTCTTCCCACTTCCTCCAGCTCACAAACTCTGAGTAGGGTATCTTCTGCTTCTGCCATCCAAGACCTTCCTCTCTTGATACACCTTCCTTTTGTGTTATATAGAGATTGTTGTAAGAGGTAATGATCATTATTGGCGACCATGAAGTATTCTTTAACCTGAGTTATTTTATGTACATACTAAATAAAGCCAGGTGGTTACTGTAGATACCTAACTATCGAAATAAAATAGTAACAAATAACAATAAAACATAAAACAAACACCATTATCAACGTGTTTCTATTGGGACCCTTATCAAGAAACAAATAACGGTTAAGAAAACACAACCATAAAAAATATATAAACAAGATGACTGGACAATGGTTTCCTCACCCAAAAACATTGCCCAGTATCGGTTTTAGCGCATGTTTTAAAGGATGTTTTCTTACACTCAACTCTTTTGAATTTGATGGGCATTTATTCGATCAGATCAATAGCATTGCTATGGGCCCTAAAATGGGACTTAGTTATGTTTGTCTTTTCATGGGACATCTTGAACATCCAGTTTGGTCGACATATGATGGCCCGTTCCCATCTCTTTTCCACAGATACATTTACGATGGGATATGTATCACCGACATTTCCGATATAGAATTGTCTCTCTTCCTCAACAATTTCAACCCTGCTATTCAATTTACATTTAACATCTCCACTACCTATGTCAACTTCCTTGACATCATGTCACCATTAATCCACCTTACCCCAGGACATGTTTATTATAAACTTACTGATGCACATGGCTTTCTGCTCTACATTTCTTCTCATCATCCCGCTTGTCGCAACTCTCTTCCATACTCCCAGCTTCTTCGCCATCGTCACTTATGTAGCGATGACGACGATTTTCTCGACAAATCCTCTGAGATGATTGAATTTGTCCGTAGACGCTCGTTCCCTGACAGCGTTCTTTCATCCGCTTGGCTCCGAGTATGCCAGTTATCTCGCCTCGATACATTGACAACCTCTCAGGGCTCCTCCTCCGATAGAGTTAAATTTGTTCTTACCTTTCATCCCCATAACTCTTTTTTCCGACACATGCTTAAACATTATTCCCTTCTCCAGTCTGATCCTGACACCCGTGCCGCTTTTCAGGACTTACCTCTGGTGGCCTATAGGTGCGACAAAAATCTGAAGGACAATTGGTCTATAGTCACCTTAAGTCTTCTGTTCCAGACCATTTTGTTACTGTTCGTTGCTCATGTGGCCGTTGCTATACATGTCCTTATGTGGTTCAGATGCGCTGCATTTTATTTCCCAAGACCACTTTCTCCATCGATGAGACCTTTACATGTGAATCCAGTAATGTTATTTACGTGATTATTTGTAAACGCTGCGACAAACAGTACATCGGGAAAACCGGCTTAAGATTGAGCGACCGCGGGTCTGTAACCATCTTCATGCGATCAAGCATATAACACCTGCTCCTGTTGCCATACACTTTAACGATTCGGGTCACTGCCATCAGATCCTGTACCACCGATAATAAATCTAGGTACGCTCTAGAAAATCGTCTTATTTTTTAGTTTGGGTACTCTAAAGCTTTCTGGACTCAATTCCGACCACTCTTGGTTGGTGTGGTCTTTGTCTTTATTCATTTTGTTATGTCATTTACGTCATCTTTTTATTCGTTTCGTTTTCACCCGTATTTACGTTTTTTATGTACTTCCGTCACCTCACTTCCATATTTCAGTTGGACACATTTGTGTGTTGGATTATTTATATTCATAGTCTTTTGATGTTTTGTGCGTATCTTTATAAAGACCTTTTGGCTGAAACGTTGAAAATATTTTGTGTACTGTAATTTGTATGTTTTCTTGTTTACAAATCAAAGCCCCCTAGTTTTAGTGAATGTCCGTCTTGTCTAAGTGGAACGCTCTAAAAACCTGTGTTTTACGGGAGTACTATTGTAGCTACGTTTCACACAGTATTACCTTATATTGAAGTTTTATGACCATTCCTTTTTCGTCTGCTGTTATTTTTTTTATGTTGCATTTTTTATAAAGGCCTTGTGGTCGAAACCTTGATTTTTGTGTGTGTTAGTTGTATTAGCTGCGATTAGCAAAGCATAATGACCTTTTTCCAAGTTGTGCTTGTAGTAATCGCATTTAAAGCTATGTGGTTATCAACTTTATTGACACTATTCCCCTTTTCACCATATGAGAAATCCTCCCCCTTTAAATAGAATGCATACACAATTGAAAGTCTTCTTTAACTACATTATTAAAGTGTATGTGAATGTATATTGTAATTATTATAATTACTTATTGACACTGCAATGGATTCCATCACACTGTGGAATAGCAGGAAATGAGAGAGCTGATCAACTCGCCAAGGAAGGTGCTAACATGCAGCAACCGGATGTACCAATCAGCTATCACCAAAAGAAATCCATGATAAAGGCACAACGAAAGCCTAACTTACCTCCACGGGATGACTACCACCTACTTAGCAGACAAGAACAGGTCATCATATTTCGACTGAGAACTGGACACAATAGACTAAACAGCCATATGTATACAAAATTTAAAATTGGCACAACAGCAAAGTGTAATTGTGGACAAGTCAACCAGACTTCAGAACATATCCTTCAAGAATGTGCAAACTATGACACATTAAGATGCACATACTGGCCTTCTGATACACCAATGAATGTTAAACTATATGGTACAAAACAAGAAATGGAAAACACTGTCCAATTTATACAAGAAACAACACTGCAGATATAGACATTATTAGCGAACGAAAGAAGAAGAAGAATAACTTATTGACAAAGGCCCTAGCGAAAACGATCACAGTTTGTGAAATAAGATGTTTGAGGAAAGCTATAAATGTCATGAGAAGAGACCGCACTCTCATTATTTCTGCATGCTACATACTGAGAGAAGGTCCCACAACAATTTCTAAATATTAATTATAATCTTTACCGTACTCTAAATATTTAACCTTGCCAAATCACAATACAAAGGTAAGGTAATACCTAAAAACTAGAACAAAGGTCACTGAAGAATCAAAAGCAACGTGTGCAAAATTTTGTATAAAACCTAAGCCAGTCTGCTACAATTTTTTATTTCTTGGTAAGTCCACACTAGGCCTATAATCACTATCTTAATTGTCAGTATCCAATTCACTAATTAGCAAGCTCTTAAACATAACCATAGCTTGTTCTGCACTGTATCTGGAAGGGGTGGGCGTTGTCATTTTTTTCCAGAAATAAACAACAAAAGTTAAGAGTCAAACAAACATTTTTCACTATACATGTGTTTTGTTCGGATTAAAACAGAAGTGAAAATATCTGGGATGTTTTGGGGTTAACATAAAAACATGAAATTATTATATTTTTTCATATTTTAATTTTTCTACATATTTACTTAACTATTTTGGATGTGATTTTATACGCTAGCACACATACATTATATACACAATTAGAAAAACTTTGCATTCTATCAAATTTATTGATTTTTCAAATTTCAGACATCAACTTTTAACATTTTCTAAGAAAGCAGTAAAAGTAAGAACAGTGGAACACTTTTATATTGTATACTTTTCCCGCCGAAGACGGATGTGTCGAGCCAATGGTGAAAATAAAACGACACAACGCATTTCCATTCTCAGGACTACATCCTGCTGGAAATCTAGTAGGACCATGGTCTGCTACAAGGGAGATCCAGCGGGAGTTTGAGAATGAACACTGAAGAATAAGTATACATTTATAACAAAATTCCATATTTAACAGTTAGCACTTTTCAAAATTCATAATTAGATTATTCTTTATTGTACATAACTGCATATAGCAAATTTTGGTTTCTGCATACATATTTAGGTGTGATGCATGGCTAAGAGCTTACAGAATTGGTCTCACAACCGTGAGGTCAAAGGTTCGACTCCAGTTAGGGACTGTGTTTTTATTTCTGTTGAGTAAATTTAAAAACTCACCCATTAATGGTGTGGTGACAACTAAAGCATGCAGCCTTCAACACACAAGCAATATGTAGCTTCCCTCATACTCCCTAACTAGAAACATGCAGAATTGACAGCATAAATATTATGTCAGTTCGGACCAATTTCTTATACAGGAATTCCACTGTATTGTTAGTCTCACTTTCAGTATAGCTTTTCCACCTTCAGTTTAAGTCTGATATCCAACTCTCAACTGTGGCTCCTTATAGCTGTCAGCATGTGACATTGGCCATATCCAGGATAACAGTTTTAAGAAGGCAGCTACATCAGGTTGGGATAACTGAATGGCTATCTTGATGATATAGCCATATGTGCATGTGAAGACTGGATTTTAAAGAATTATGAATATCATAAAATTGTAATGAATCTCTTCATAATTTATCATTGTAATAAGTTTTCAGATATGTCTCATGTTCCCCCCTATTTACAAATTTATTTGTTTCACCATTAACTGTATGTTGGAATGAGATGCAATCCACTGTATTATCTTTTAAGATGATCGCATAATGTACCTCTTAGATTGTTTAATTCCACATTTTTATCATTCCTTGGTGGTGCATCTACTGATAGTGCATTTGGAGAATGATATGTCTAGAGCTTGGGACTATTTTCAGAAGTAATCTTAAAGTGTGTTTACAGAATGGGGTTTCGAACAACAGAGCACCAGCACAGTAGTTCAGGTGATGACTCCACAATTTTTACAACTCTGAAAGTCCATTTATCTATTTTCATCTGAGGAAGCATTCTGAAGTGTCAAGCCAAGAGGAGGCGCAGATATTGGTGTCAAGCATTAAACAACTATACACAGTATTCTGTTCTCTGGACTATATCCTACTAGCCAGCAGGATTTTGAGAATGAATGCAGAATAAGCCAAGATATCATGAAACATGACCTCATATTTAACAACAATTTATTGTACATAATGAGATTGCTAGTCCCATATAAAACTACTAGAAGTCATCTCTCACAGCACCCTGTCTAGTCTACAGTTTTTCTATTCTGCTCTTCCAAGTGTTGTTGCAAAATTTCACACTCAGCTATCTTAATCAATAAATGACTAAAACAGTAAACAATCAAGAATCTAGTAAACAGGATTTTGATCTTATTCTGTCACATAGTCTCCTGGCATAAAATTCTCTATAAGCATCTGGCAATTCTTCTAATGCTTTCAAGGCACGGTCAATAATCTGATTAGCTCGCTGTACAGGTATTGGGTCATGATTTCCATAGGGATCTTTACTGTCATATACCTTCTCCTCCAAGTGGCGCCAAAATACATTCACAGCAATGCCAAAATCCTCATAAGTCATGTTATGGAACCACAGGGCTATAAGAGAACAATTTATAAATATAAGCAAAAAACCCACACAAAATGGATTAAAATTCAGTTTTAATTCATCAATGTTTCCATAAAACTTCTTTATCAAGATATAGACATACACAGAAGGGAACACAGAAATACATATATAACATGTTTCACTAGCTTTTCCCTTAAAAAAATGTAATTGTCTGACTAACCATCTAATGTATTAATACCATTTTTGTGCATATGATGTTATTTTTGGTTGGACCCAATAAATATATACTTTATATTTGTGCATCATGTACAGTTTTTGTACACGAATGAAATCATTTGATCTTTGTCAGCAAATTAATTTATGTGTATTGAGAAAAGAAATTTTACCACTTCAGACACAGATTCTGTGAGTTGATTAGGCATAGGCATGTCTACTAATCCAATAATGTGTCCACCATGTTTGGATATAATATCTGTTGAAGATGTTTCTTAATGATCTGTGTGCGAGATACTCGTGACATTGTTTGTCATTGACATTTAGTGTTCTAATGTCATAATCTTTACTCGCATACTTATTTTTCCTACTAACTACACACTTTATATTGAAACACTTCTGATAGAGCATTTGAGCGTGACACCAGATACAACCTTAAACACAGTCTGTCTTCTGCTCACGAGTGCAAAATAGTGCAATTTCATGCTTAAGTCTTGCTAATTGTATAATTTGGTGTCAACTAGTATGGATTTTCTGTATTTATACAGATTATGGGCCAGAAAAAACACAAAATTAAAACAAAAATTTAAAAAAGGGTCATTTGGTGTTAAATTTCCTAGTAATCATCACTAATGCAGACATTTTTTCAATCATATGCATGTATTGATGGAAAAAAATGGGTGATTTGGGGGGGTGCTAAGTATGGATTTTTTTCTTTTTATTGAAATACAGAAATAAATTGTTAAAAATACAAATTTATGAACAAATAAGTTGACAGCTATGATTTTATGATAAACCAATCATGTGTAGATGAGGTCTTATAATTGACTGTAAACATCAAAATATTTGTGGGATGTGTGTTGACAAGTAGACTTTTGATGTAAATCGTCAATAAACAAAAATTGAGACCAATAGCTGCATTTTAATGAAAAATTTAATTCATGGGGTCTATACCATTTCAAATTCACACACAAAATTTCAATTACATGCGTTATATATTTGCTGAGATGCATCATTTTGAAGTTGGGCAAAGCTGGTGAAACATGTTATAGAAGCCTTTATAAAATATGGTAATGGAAACTGATAGATAAGGGAATAAGTATTTTAAGAGAATTATGGCATCTCTGATTATAATGTAAAAATAAATATGAAAAAGTGATATTGATGGGCAGTTTATAGAGACTGATGTACTTTTATGATTCATTTAAAAACATTATTGCCAAGATGGTGAAGTTCTGTGCACTTAGAATGTGATGTTTCTATACATTATTGACAATCATCAGTGTGTTGTCATGGCTCAAAAGGAGAGCACATAATAGTAACACTGCCACCTGCAACACATGTTATAAGAAGTGATTGAGGGAGAGGAGGTTGATCATGGGGTTGATTTTTGCCACCCTGCAAATGTACAAAGTGATTCAATAACGATATACTGAAGTTGGATGTGTTGGGATAAAAACTGCAGTCTTTCTGAAAGTCACAAAACAATGCTTTCAGTTCTCTGGGCTACATCCTGTTAACCAGTAGGAGTTTCAGAACAATTCATTCATTCATTCATTTTCCTTTTGCGCTGAAGTTAGCGCATAGGGCAGATCTCTCCAATTCTGTCTGTTCAAGGCTATTCTGTGGAGTTCTTGAAGTGCAACAATAAGTGAGAATATAAAAAGCAATGTTTATGTTCAAGAACAAGTTTCAGCTGTCTTATGGCAGCAAGTCGTGTGGAATGGTAAAGGTAGGATAAACAGAGAAGAATGGAATGCATTGTGTCATGGTTTACAGCAATTGCTGCAGGTATATGCTTTTCGTTTATGTTTTATCTGCTTCTACCTGACACATCTGACTTCAGTATGGCTCTGGGTCACTTTTACTCTATATGGAATGGGACAACCAACTCCACCCCATCACTTCTTACGACATGCATGGAAGGTAAACAGTGCTGCTATTCTCTGCTTCCCTCTCAGGCTCAGGCAAAGCACAAGCAACACAAGTTTAAATCCCCGCTCACCATCTCCTCAGAAACTGCCACTCAGTGACACATTTTGGTCTGCAAAGTCCAAAGGAGCAGTGGGTGATAAACTGTATGGCACAGAGTAGACACTATTATTTGCCTGGCAACAAATAGGAGGCTGCTACAGGCTAGGTAAGCTCGCTTTAATTTAAAACATGTAAAAAAAAACAGATGTGTAGTGTTGGAAGGCACAAAATAATGCTGCTCTGCTGTAAAACAAGCATCACAACATACTTCATGCTCCCCGGCAGAAATCACACACATTTATTATTATTATATACACTTTTTGTATTGTTATCAGAGAACAAATGCAGAATATTTATATCTACCTGGTATGAATAAAATATCTCCTGGTTCCAGGACACCTCGGTATGGCAGAGCTTTAGAAAATTTTGGGTACTTGTTTAAATCTGGGTTATCAACATCAAGCACTTGAGACTTATCTCCTGAAATAAGTCATTGTTAGATTTTACATAAATAGGCACTTGAGACTTATCTCCTGAAATAAAGAAGACAAATTATCTAGTGGACATAACATCTTATTAAAATAATAAAGAAGAATCAGTGTCCTATGCATGACTACAATATTTGATGGTATAGTTTTAGAGAACAAACAATCACAGCAGATGTATAGATAACATTGTAAAAATCATACATAATTTTGGACTTGTTTATCCAGTATGCAATCTCTGTATTGAAAGTTGCCTGCAATGGACATTAATCATCCTGTCTATTGCCTTGGTGGTGCACTGTGATAGACTGTATCTTGTCCATTCTTTTACTTGTCTTCCCTTAATTTTACCATCAAGTAAGGTCTTCAACAAAGTGTCATGTATTTTAATGTCCATATAATTTTATTTGTTTGATTTTTACTTTCTTATACAGTTTTTTTTTCATGCAGTGTTGCCAAATATCTTTGTTTATATTCTTCACTTTCCAAGAGGTTCTTCTTAATCTTCTACATATCTATATCTCAAAGACATCAACTTTGCAATACACTGGAAAAAGAATTGAAAACTTGGTTTTCAAC
Source organism: Meghimatium bilineatum (assembly GCA_034231615.1). NCBI lineage: Eukaryota > Metazoa > Mollusca > Gastropoda > Stylommatophora > Philomycidae > Meghimatium > Meghimatium bilineatum. The sequence continues at coordinate 43,218,580 of CM067305.1, read as the reverse complement.
TTTGCAGCTAAGTGGATGGAAATGGCATATTTAACACGAGTAGTGAAAGCATTCTCTGTTTATACATTTATAAAATACATTTCCCGATTTAAAAACACTTTACGAAATTCCCAAATATTTTTATTCTTTACTGTTCATACTGTATGTCACGAATTTATGTAATTAAATAAATATTTCCTTAATCTAAACCATTTTGTTATTTTTAAATTGATTTATAGGTTATTGACTTACCATTCATGTACAAATTGTCTACATCATTTGGGTGGAAGAGAACAACCTTCTTCCTGCCAACTACTTGTATCAGAATATTGTCCATCACCTGTAATAAAATTTTCAGTGATAAATCAGTGTAAAAAATAGACATATAGTTCAGTGGTTAGTGTGCTGGCCTATTAACACTTTGCTGACCAAAATTCGAAGATAGTCAAATTTTCAATGAAAGTTGAATGTGCTATGGAACTTCAATAATAGGTGATAATTGCATAATATGAATGGATGAGAGCAGGAGAGGAACTGTCAAGCTTTCAAAAAATATTATGATCACACTTGGCAGAGAATGTAGGAAGCGGTGCAATGAAGAAGTTAATCTAGAAACTAAACAACTGTTAACCAACAGCGATAATAAGAATGATGTGTTTATATACACAAGTGGTTCTGTTTCAAGATCAGGTTGGGGTTTCTCTATCATTTTAAGAGATTAAAGCATTGCTAAAGAGATGTGAAGTATATAGTATAAGATCATCCAGAATGAGAATCGAAGTAGTTATAGAGGTTCTAAAATAAATCTATGGTTTTGATATTCTATAGTAAGTTTGAAGGGTTAAATAGGTCTTTAATGTCTCTTCCTCTCTGGTTGCAGTCTTTATAGTCCAATAGTGGCATATATGTATTAAAATCTACTGCAATGATTGTTTTAGAATACATATATGTATGTGTGCCACGTCTGTTCTTCAGCTATTTTCCCGGCTATTGTAGTCGATAGAATTGTTTTTCATGTGATAAATACACCTAAAATATATTAATCAATTTAGAATACATAGGTTCTTTAACTCTTAGTGGATCAGGGACAAAACCAGCAAATAGGGGAAAAAACAAAAAATAGGTTGTCGCTTGGTCCACTAAAAGATATAAGGCTTTTAGAATCAGTAAGATCAGAGAAATGCAGTTTAAACTTAAAATAATGGTAGCATTGACTATGACCATATCTTGTGTGGAAAAATATGGACATATTATTATAAATTACTTTTCACTGACATGAATACCTTCCAGTGATATTTTAATTTATGACAAATGGTTTCAATTGAAAAAAAAGTTACATACATCATAATGTGTCCAAAGCTGCACTCCCTTTGATGCAATTCTAAAAACACTGGAGAAAAATTTGGTGCTATCAAAATATTTTGGAATGTGAATGTCATTGACAAGGTCAGGGAACTGCACTGCAAGGTTTGCCACATCTTTCCTAGGATCTTCTCCCAATGCCCTCAGATAATATTTCTCCATCTGCAAGGGAAAGAAAACAACGGTGAGTAAAATTACAACAGTTTTCAGGGAAAACATTATATATATACATATATAAAGTATTTTTGGTGTACAGAGATATTCTTTATTTAGGGTTGTTATTTAGGGTAGTCTGGCTCTTTTTGAAACTAGCATCTATCAAAGATAACAACAAAAACTGAATATTGATTTATGAAACTAACATGACAACATTCCAGGCTGACCTTTTGTGCTCAACTGATATTAAAGGATATTATAATGACATTTTCAATGGCTTACAGGTTAAGCACACTCTTTAACCAGATCTTCAGGACCTTGTTGTGTGAAATGCCACATTCAATGTTGAATTCCCTAATCACAGCGCAGATGTATAATAATGGTGAATAGCAAGATCAAATATATGAAAGGTTAAATTATATTCAATAACATTGAATTTATTCATCATAAATGAGCTGCATACTCTGGACAAATTATAGCCATCATAGCAGTCTCTTTGAAAATCTGCATATCTTCAAACAGTCTTTATAAATGTCATGTTCAGTTAGTACTTCATGCCCTGTGTTTATCACCTTCTTTATTTCTCTCATTCTTGTGACCCTTTTTATTTTGAAGGATGCTATGTTCTTTTTCATCTGATGATTTTCAGAGCACACCTATATATGTATATCAGATAAATTACTGTTTGTGTTTTCTATTAACACCTATTGGTAAACAGTTTTACTGTAAACCCACAAATTATTGACTTTTGTACTATATTTACTGCAACTATTTGTCACAAAAATATTTTTGATGTTTTATTCTCATTTATATTTTTTACAAATTTCTACAGTCTAGTACATTTGCAATATTACTTTTATTGTTTGGTCTCCATTATTCTTGCATTTTTCCCGACTTATACTTTTCGATTTAATCATTGATTCAGTCTGCTTTATAAACTATTAGATATATTTTTGTGTGTGATTTTGTACACTTTTGGCTCCGTTTGTTTCAATCGCCAGGAATTTAAAGCAATGAAGCTCTTGTTTCCTAAATACAAAGGAGGATTTCTCCAGAGCTTTCTTTTTTACCCGTAAGCCTATGACTATAAATCTTATGCAATACTTTAAGAAGTCTCATACCCAACAACCAGTTTTTATCAGATTTGTACTCAAAGACCCATAACCATCTCTCCATATCTGGGGTATCCTTAAGCATCAATTGAGCACAAGGAGGTCAGCCTGGAATGCTGTCATGTTAGTTCATAAACCAATATTCAGTTTTTGTTATTGTTATCTCATACTCATGTGTGTCAATGTAGAAGATATTTTGCACAATTTATATAGACATAAGCCAGTCAGGGTAGTATGGTTATCATATTGGATGCATCACCACACAATAGATTCCTCCATCTATTTCTATCTTCAGTAAAACGTAATGAAAAATCCCCATCTGTCCAGTCCTTGATGTTATCTGTCCATGATTTTCTTTATTCTCCTCTGCTTCTTCAACCCTTGACTGTTCCCTATAGTATCATTTTTAACAAGGAATCAGCAAACATGTTCAAACCATGCAAGTTTTTGTCATTTCACTATTGAAAATAATGGTTCTTGTGGACATGTACACATCTCAATTTGATTTATTATGTACACATTTGTCTTATGTTCTATAGGAGATGCACAGAATGTATCTGTAACATTTGCATTCGAATGCCTGTAACCATCTCTCCATATCTGCAGTTAGTGTCCATTTCTCACAACTATACAATACAATAGAAAGCACTAATGAGTTATAAAATCATTTTATATGAACACCCAATCACATGAAATTTAGCAACCATTTGGTGATTTAAATGTTGACCACTTTTGACCATGTCGTCAATATGTTTGTGTTTTCTGTTAAAAGCTATTTCAATCAATCAATCAAGTGACATGCTGAGTGGCGTAGGTGATCATGCTTCTCCACACCTCTGTCTCTTCTATTGTTAATAAGTTCAGTTGGTGAATTTTTGTGTGCCATAGTGACACCACATCATAAAATTTCTCTCTGTCTTCCTCTGTCTCTTCTCCCCTTGATCTTTCCGGTGGTTACTAAATGTTCAAGTTTTACTTTTCTCATCACATGCCCTAAAAATCTTGATAATCTGTTTCTAATTTTTGCTATAATTTGTCCTTTTACTCCAGCATTCTGACAACTTCTACATTAGTTTTCATGACTTAACATGGAATTTTCAGAATTCTTTTTAAAAATTGCATCTTGGTTGCCTCCAGCTTATCTTGGGCACTTTTTTTTTATTGTCCATCCTTCGTTTACACAAAGAAGGATTGGCTCAATATACCATCTTAGCACTCGAAGTCGTATTTACCTGAAAACCTATTTACCATTCTTAAAATGTAATAACTACAAACTCTTTCAAATCAAACCGTCATGCTACTAACCTAGAGTTTAAAATATTGTAATAATAATAGACCTTCTTCAATGAGCAGCACCTGTTATGACTACTAACCTTATCAATGAAAAAACTATCATGTACCTCCTCTGATGCTTTATGAAGAAATTCTGCAAATGGCAAAGATCTAGGAAAAATCATGAGTATTTTGAATAAAGTAATTGACAATTATTTCAAAACACTGATTATGTTATGTGCATGCAACAACTATGCAAGAGACATAATTGATAAATATCTACCAGTATTTAGTTTGTGTTTGGAATGCATACCTCCCTATTTGATTATTTCCCTTGGCAATGTTTGTCAGTAAATGTTTATCCTTTATTAATTTTAATAAAAATGTATTTAGGGTTAGAGTTAGTTACCGGTAAGTGAAAAACAACTCTCCTAACCCTAAATAAATTTATATTAAAATTAATAAAGGATAAACATAAACTGACAAACATTACCAAGAGAAATGCTCAAATAGTGAGACACATGTTCCAAACAAGAACCATATATTTTTTTCTCATTCTCTAACTCCTGCTGAATATCTATTGTAGAAGGACAAATGCCTTATTAGATTTCAAGCAGGATGTAGTCCAGAGAATGGAGATGATTTGTGTCTCCATTTTGTTTGTACCAAATGCCTGACACATTTGACTTTGGTGGATATAGGCTTATATAAAATGATATAAAAAAATATAGGGCTGAAGAACAACTGACAACAAAAAACCAGTAGAACAGAAGACCAGATCAAATGGGATATAATGTCTCAGTTGTGAAATGCAGTGCAATATAATAACTGTTGCAGTGTGACAGTTACAACCCTATAATGCAAAGGCAAATTTAGTAAAAAAAATCCTCAATGAAAGTTTATCAACAGAACCATGATAAACTTCTTCCATTGTGCCATTTCTATAGCTATAGTTTTTCAGTTCTTTCCACATTATAAACATTCTTTTTGTGTCTGCATCTAATTCATTCCTGAAGGTATTTCTTGGTCTTCTCATTTTCTCAGAGAGAAAATAAGATTTGTTAACAAATCCTATTTCTTGTAGCTTTCACTGCCAAGTGCCATAATTCATGTCTCCTTTTTTATATATACATATAAATGGATAACTCTTTAACTATCGTTGTCTACCCAGTAAAGAAATATCAACATCTTGACCGATTCCGATTAAATTTGGCAGAGTTGCTCATTGGGTCATAATCTCGCCCCAGTCGGTATAAGAAATCTAAACGTTTTCCTGTTATATGGCAAAGCTGACAATTGTTATGATTGGTTAACCTTTTACCGCTGACGGATGCACAACAGTGAAACAAATGTAAACAAATAAGAATATGTCTACTAAATGGTAGAAAATAATATTGTTGCATTTCAATCGACGTTTACTCAGTTTTAACAGGTTCCCTATTATTTCTTCTTGCCTTTTGCTAATATAGCATATATATCTGTCTATCAGCGAATCGCAGAATATTGTTTACATCAGCCCTTCTGTTGTTTTAAAAAAAATGAAATCTTAAAATCCATCTGTAGTTGACTTCTCAAAGCATTGGTCATTGTAATGAGAATACTGTAACGTTTGTAAAAACATATTACATTTTACATCAAAATTCGTCCTTGGTTAGCTTAAGTTTTTAGTGTGCATGTTAGTTCTGTATCATTTTTGTTTTCGGTATTTGATCCCAAAGACTTTTTTCCTTTAATTTGTAGAAAACAGACGAAAGTTATTGGCACATTAGAAGAATAATTAGTCTATTTTTTAATTTTTGTTCTGAAAGAACAACAAATTATTCCCTTTTTTAAAAGGGAAGTGGAATGTGCCAACATAATGAACTCTTTAAAAGAAACTGCAAGATCAAAAGGAAGTAATGAGGATGTGATTCCTTTTTCATGTCCAAAATATAAAGGAGTTGGTCTTGAAATGTGGCATGACCAAAATGAATGTTTTGATTGATAGCAAAGAATGTTTGTCAACCAACAAAGAACTGGAACTGCCAGTTGTTGTGTAATTGCGCAAATGTTGAGGAAAAGATTGGTTGACCTATGAATGTGAACTGTGTGCAATGATGATGATATCTCGACCAATTAACTATGTACCTTTCTTAAGTATAAAATCTAATGTGCGGATACTTAAGGTATAACTTGTTTGACAAAGTAATTCACATGAAGAATAAATTGTCTAAAAAAATCATAATATAAAGAAATGCTGCATATTTATGCATATGCAATAACAATCATCTTTAATATTTATAATGTACTCATGGACACTTGCCTGTACAAGAAATTTTTGTTGATGAAATCCATTTGACATGATGATGATACATGAACTTTTACTTCCTTCTCACCCCCATGACTTGCTAAATAGTCTAACGTCCATTTTTCTACACATTTACCAATATAAACTCCACGAATAATTACTGGTTCTCTCTGCAAACAAATCAGAAGTTTATTTTATTAATATTCAAAATTACTTGTACTTGGTATATAAAGACAAATATTACAAATACCTAATGTGTGGGTAGATTATGTACAGGGTGTTCACAAACATCAATGAGCACTCATTTACATTGCTAGTGACACTTTCTCCCACAAATTGTGGGTATTTATTGTGGACTGGTGTATCATTGTTGTGCAACAACATTCATGAAAAAATACTACTGCTCATGTTGATCGCATATTGAGTAAAGTTATTTCTACAACAAATGTTGAGACTTGTGCATCAGGAAACTTCTGCATAAATTTTATAATTTTAAAACACCTTCTGTGTATTTCCCTTCATTATTAAACATTTGTTCACAACAAATACTCTTTGTTCAGCGGTTAGCACCATTCTTGGTCAACTAAATGAATAGGCCTACAAGTTAATTCTACAGCTAACAGTAATCTGACGAGTTGCACTGTACACTATTGTCTTTCCCTAGGTGAATGATGATTGTTAGTATCCACACTTCTTGTTAAACATATATGGTAGAGTTATCATTCCAAGGTCAGATGTGTCACCTTGGTTGTGTTGAGTCTATGTTTGTTCAAGGTTATCTTAATGTTTTCCATCCACCATTTTCTTGTCTACTTTTGGCTTTATGTCTGGATATTCTTTTGTTAAATTATGATTTTGGTATTTGGTTTGGGTTAATTCTCATAAGGTGACCGAACCATTTTACTTACTGTCTTTCGACATGTTCAATGATATTATACCAACTCTTCTTTTCCTAATTTCTTATTTTATCTAGTTTAATAACCATCTGAGACACTTCATTTGACATAATGATTTTCCTCTGCTGCAAAACTGTTAAAAACCATGATTGTTTGACATTGGTAGCAAAGTGTTGATAGTATAAAAATTATAGTCCTAGAGGCAATATGATTTTTAATTCCATCCTAATCTTTGGGTAGGGTGTACCAGGGTGCCCTGGCACTTGGTTTCTCGAAGCAACACTCAAATACGTCCGCTTTTGGAAGTGGCATGGAGAGTTTGTGAGGAGATAGAAATCGGGTGCAGAAAAGAATGATGTTAGGAAAAACGTCAGATGAAAAAAATAAGAGAAATATGGCAGCCAAGAAGCAGTAAAGGCCATTATATTGGAGCACGACGGAGCCTGGCGACGATAAGAAGTCTCCAGTTACCCTAGAGGAAGGTTCTACTCTGAATGTCCTGTCGAGAAAAACGAAATTAGAACTGTTCGGTTTGTTTCGTTAAACTGGTATGAATCAATTTAATGTTTACGTCCTATCAGCTTTGTTGTGACAATGCCAAGTGTTTCTTCCATTCGTAGTATCCATGATAGACATGTCAAATGGACATGACATGTATAAAGGATTGATAACTGAAATCTCAACATAGTAGAATGTGTTGAATCTTATCTCTAAATTAGAGTTGTCTTTAATGTTTGCAAGAAAAATTGAATAGATACCAGTAAACATGGAGGATTGATGATTGAAATCTTAACATAGTGGATTGTGTTGAATATTTATCTTTTAATTAGAGTTATCTTCATCATTACCAAGAAAAATGTTTTTGAAATGTTATTATCAGAAAAGAATAAATTTTTTCTTAAGATTTCGACCATGTGGGCAGCTGCAGTTGTTTATTAAAGTGATTACATTTGGTGTGTTCATGTGCTTATCTCGTCCTTCATGCAGTTGTGTGTAAATACAGGGGAAGTCGTCCTTGTATGACACTGCTACTAATGCGCAGACCAGGATTTCCAGAGTATACTTGTTTTCCTTGTTGTGAAATAGGAATCACACCCGTGGGTCACCGAGTTACAAGCAATTAGGCTACTATAGATCATTATGTCGGGAAGGTCCAAGGAAGCACCATCGCTATTAAGTATGTAAGTGACGCTGGCTTTTTCTGAGCAACGATCATCTTTCTTCCGTGACTTTGAGCACTTCTGGAACGCTGGTTCACAAGCAACTTTTCCTTTACCTTGTTCAAATGTCATAACATGATTAGACGACATAAGACAATTGTGACAAGAACATCATCCTTCTTACCCTTCTTCGAGAGTATATAACGCTATTATATATTTCTGCTATCGACACAGGCCATTACTAAGTAATATGAATTACTAATGTGGGAAGACCACTATATAAGTATACTATTACAAGGGAAGTAATGGTGAAAAATTACATGGTGAATATAGGCAGATCTAGAGGCCGGCCACGAAAATGATGGACCACCGAAATAAAAGAGACGATAAACTGCACAATATACTCAGCACACAAGAGGGCCATCTCCAGAAAACTTCTACCCCTGACGCTGAAAGGCAACAAAGGGTTTAACAGATAAATAGATAGAATATAGGCCTAATAAGAATCAACAATATCTCAGAAAAATTTTAAGATCAAGAATATAGGCCTAATAAGAATCAACAGAATCTCAGAAAAATTTTAAGATCAAAATTATAAACAATTAGTACTAGGACCATCCAGTTATAGATAGCTCACTTAGATGTTAGTCTAGTGAAGCTTAAGAATAATTTGCTTTAAATAATCCACTTTAAATTAAAAAAATTAAATATTAATTTGGCCTAAGACAATGAATAGAATTGATAGTCTCATCATCAGGTAGCATATCCTGTATAGGATGTAGCAGTCATCGCAGCATTTCAAAACTTATGTCGATCTTGAGTTAGTCTTCCTACTTCTGTTACTGTCATGATCAGGTGGTCTTTGATTCTTGCGTCCATATTTTTCTTGGTCTACCTCTTGTTCGTCTCCCCCCTGTCATCATCCCATCTATTATGGTCTTCTCTAGGCTATCATGGCATTTAATATGGCCACAATATTGTAGTTTTCTAGAAATAACCATGCTGTTTAGCCAGTTTTCTTTTACATTCATTTCTCTCAGGATGGCTACATTAGTGAATTTTTTGAACCATGGTATTCTGAGGATTTGTCTTAATATTTTGCTTCAAATTCTGCTATTTTATTTTTCACTTTATTGGTGATTGTCCATGATTCACTTCCATATATTGCTAGTAAGAATATGCAATATCTTAGGAATGTTAGCTCTGTTGTTTTTCAGAAGCTCATCCATAGGCCCTATTCTTTTCATTTGTATCAGTTTCTTTGAGGTGATAGTGGAGTTTATGAAGTGTTCAAGGCCTGCTGGACTGTGACTGTGTGCCAATAATGTTGTATCATCAGCATATCTTTGACTTTGATGATATCTTGTGATCTACGATATTGAGTGGGTGGAAATTATTTCTCTGTTGGTCATTTACCATGCTGGCACATCTTTCATTTCTACGGTCACAGTGGTGAAATTTGACCTAGTTTTGAGGAATTTTTTAACATGATAAGAATGATGGTCTCTGCGGAATGACAATCTTGTACCATAGCTTTTGGTAAGGGGGGGGGTGTTAAAAGGATTAGAATTAGTTTATAATGCTTTTAGGAGGGGGGAGAAGGGTTAGAATCAGTGTTTAGAATTAATAATTAATTCTCTAAGAATTCTCGTGTCAGGTTGAATTGATATGATTTATAGCACAAAGGCATACAATCGCTTGGCGGGTGTGACGTTACTGCACGCGTCGCAGTAATTGGTTTTCTCGTTGAACTCTGTGACATCATCTGCTTAAACATGAAAACAGTGTGTTATTTATAGCGCAGTGACTGTAGAAAAGAAGAATTGGTAAAAATGCTGTTTTGTCCATCGTTGTGCTTTATAACGTCACGGATTTCCCTTGAAAAACCAATCATATCAATTCATACCTTAGACAACTTTATTAGACAAGCATTTTTGGAGAATTAATTATTAATTCTAAACACTGATTTGGTGAGCAACACTTCAGCTAAGAAGGCGAAGGAGCCCGAGCCCAACTCTTCTGTAAAGTTCTTTCTAAACCGGAACCAGGCTTGAGGACGAGAAAAGGTTTAGTACCCGATGAGCACGGGCGCAATACGTCTAATTACACACGGCAAGTTCACTGGCTGCAGAACGCCTCGTGCAGGACAGACGTGAAGGACAAACTGTCTCGCTGTAGAGTCAGTACACATTCGCTGTCTGGTGACAGATAGGAAAGCTGTCACAGGCTAGGGTAGCCCACCCGAATTGTCAAGGCATGCCGAAATCGGATGTGCTAGGCCTACAAGGCGCATAACGGTGGCACAACGTAATCACACTACGGTGGAAATCGTACGGATATCCGTGCTGGTTACAATGGAGCGAACGCAAAACAAAACAAACAAACATAAATTACGAGGCGTGTTCAAATGAAAACGGGACTTGTTACACCACGCGTGATAGAGCGCACTGATATTGATGACATTTTGCACTAGTAATGAGTATCCAATAATTTACATACGGTCACGTGTTCATCTTCCCAGCATGCATATGTGCTGCAGAAGACTGTTAACAATATGGCGGGTGTGATTCCGAACCCGTCCAAAGTGAATCAGCGTGCTGTGATCCAGTTTCTTTCATTTGAAGGATGTCAAGCAGTAGACATTCATCGGAGAATGAAGGCAGCATATGGTGACAAATGTTTGTCGAGGACCAGAGTGATGGAGTGGGTGCGTATGTTTAAAGACGTTGCAAAAATTGTGCAGGAAACATTGGCAAAGAAGAATTGGGAAGTTCTTCATCACCCAGCCTATAGTCCCGATTTATCCCCGTGTGATTTCCATTTGTTCGGACCGTTGAAGAAAGCACTAAAGGGACAGCGATTCAACAGCGACGCAGACGTGAAGACAGCGGTGACCACATGGTTCAGAGAACAGCCACGCAACTTTTTCTCGGACGGCATTCGACGTCTACCTAAACAGTGGGATGCTTGCCTAAATGCATACGGAGATTTTTTCTGATGAACCCAGGTGCATTCTTATTCACAAGTGGTTGCTTTGTTCAATTCCGTTGAAAATATTAAATTGCGTATGATACTTTTTAAATAAATCCACAAGTCCCGTTTTCATTTGAACACGCCTCGTATTTGAAGAGATATCAGATATGGATTAGGCTAGCATTGGGGATGGTGTTGACTGTTGACTGTTGTTTATCATCATATATAATTTTAAATAAATAATAAATTATTAAATTTATATTGATATTTGATAGTCTAACCTTCGGATATATATTATTAATGAATTCATCTTCCGCTATGCTTTCAATAATCCTCACGTCCATGAACGAACAGAATAAACAGCTTACAGTTATAGAAATATTTTTAACTATTTGAAAACATTAAAAACAACGAAGAAACATCTGTCTCTATTCATAAATCAGATATTTGCTAGGCAAAATGTTTTATTATTGATTACTAAGTCATTGTTATTATAAAATGTTCAAAGAAAAAGGGATATGATTGTAAAGTTACGAAACAAATTACAGAGTATGGGAGAAATATCTCATTTATCTATCATTGACACGGCCTGATAATTTAAAATGTATTTGTCACTATTGACTATTTTATTCAGAGAACTGGCTGAAGACCCACGAGCCCGAGGTAGACCAATGTAGAGGTATAAATATATATGTAAATCCTCAATGAAAGGCTACTTCATAGACACCAAAAGTTGGGAAAATACGGAAGAAAATCTGACTCCCAGTAGGCATAGCCTAACCTGCGTGTGACAATATTTCCTGCGTGCGGCAATATTATTTTTCAGAACTTTGTTCAGAAACAGTAGAGGGTCTATATTTAAAGATAAGTAAGAAAGAAGAGAACGACGAAAAAAAATATGTTGCTGTGACATGATCGCTTAAAATGTTCCCATTCCTTAATGCTAAATGGATTGTTTCCACTTTTTACTTAGGCCTAATAACCGTTCTGCAAGACACAAAGAGCCATGTCATGATTGACTATTTGAAGATTTAAGCAGATGACAAAATCCTTTTAATAACTAGTATGGAATATCTTAACCAATTCTATCAACATAATTTCTAATTTTTTTTTTATTGCGAAGATATGATGTTATTCGTCTGTTGTAATCGATGGTGACCATTCGACTCAACTGGAATAGTGATTAAGATGAATGCCGAGTTACAGACGTGAATAATGCTTTTCTGGAATTGTCTACCGCACTCGGAGCATGTGTGGGAGGAGTCTGTATGACATCGAGCATCTCTTACATTTTTTTCTACCGCGTTTTTGGTGTGCACTGTCATGCCTGAGGTCTTTGCTGCACCACTTTTGATTCTGCGACGTCAGTCGGACCTGTCTTGTGCAAGACTGAACATGTCATGATGAAGTGAATCATTGATGTCTTAACCTTTTCTGGTAGACGATGATCTTTTATGTAGACCATGTGTCCTGACCATCGTGTCTGTGCCTTCATCAACATTGTGTGTATACTTACATATTTAGATTGCATCAGTACTTTACGGTCTGGTATTTCATCCCACAATTGATATTAAGTATCTTGCGAAGGCAACTTAGGTGGAAATGGCCATCTTTTTTGTGGCTAAATTATGGGTCTACTGGCCATGCTTCACATGCATAGAGAAGTGATGATATTACTGCTGCCATATAAACTATTATTTTGGTGATAGTTGTTATTTCCCTTATGTCCCATACATTTTTTTTCTTTTCTACGTGTCCGCTTCTGTCTTGCAGTATCTTGTCTGAATTCTTCCGCCCCTAGTGCTCCTGTTCTAATGATGCAACTCCATGCTGTTCTATCCCGAGCGACGCTCTCCCAAGCGCCTACGTCAATGTTAAGATGTTTCAAGGATGACTTGAGCGTGTCTTTGAAGCGCTTTTTCTGTCCACCAGCTTTTCGAAATCCTGCTTTGAGTGCTCCATAATATATTTGTTTTGGCAAACGCGAGTTCTCCATACGCACAAGATGGCCTGCCCAGCGTGCTTGCGCCTTCATAAATATTGTGTGGATACTTATTGAGGTTGATTCTTCCAAGACCTCGTAGTCTGGTACTTTGTCCCACCAATGGATGTTTAGTAATTTACGTAGGCAGGTAAGATGGAAATGATTTAATTTTCTTGCATAACTAGCATACACTGTCCACGTTTCGCAGGCGTATAGTTGTTGTTGTTGTTCGTCCATCACAAGTGATGAAGACCATTTGTTACATCCACTTTTGAAAATTCAATTTTAGTTATGTCCTTGATTATGAGTTCGTAGATGGCTAATGAGCCCTATTCGAGCAGTAAATGTCCTTGGGCAGTTTGGACATGGAATAACGACTGTAGACGGATCTTGGTCTATCCGTGACTTTCTAGCTGCTCTCCTCTGTTGAGCTGCTACATTTCTCTTCTTTTCACAAGATGATGCGCTCTTTTTTATTTTAGAACGCCATGTAGATCTATTTTGTGCAAGTTCTTCCCATGTATCGTGGTCTATTTCAAAGGCTTTCAGTGAGTTTTTTAACGAGTCCTTGTAGCACTTTCTTTGGCCATCTTGAGATCGTATACCCTTCTCTAGCTCACCATAGAGAATTATCTTTGGCAGACGATGGTCTGGCATACGCACCAAATGACCTGCCCAACGAATCTGTGTCTGCATCAGGATCGTGTCAATGCTTGGGATACCAGCTCTATCAAGGACAGTGGTATCTGGAATCTTGTCTTGCCATCTGATGTTCATAACTTTTCTGAGACAATTTGAATGAAAATGATTGAGTTTTTTCACATGACGTCTATACACAGTCCATGTTTCACTAGCGTATAGCAGCACTGGAAATACCACTGCTCTGTAAACTTTCAGCTTAGTCTGTAGGTTAATGCCATTTCTACGCCAAACATTTGCGTACAATCTGCCGAAAGTACTGCTTCCTTTGGCGATCCTTGTATACACTTCATCATCAACGTTGGCATTTTGTGATAACGTACTGCATAGATATGTGAATCTATTCACAACTTTCAATGCTACACCATTTACCTTTATGCAGGGCTTGAGATAACTTTTGCCAAGTGCTGGTTGTAACATGACTTCTGTTTTCTCTGTGTTAAAGGTAAGCCCAAAGTTGGTACAGGCTTTGGAGAATTTTCTATAATACATTGTAGATCAGCCTCAGAGTTGGCATTTAGGGCACAGTCATCAGCAAATAGAAGATCCCTGATTATGTGTGATTTAACTTTGGTTTTTGCTCGAAGCCGCCGAAGGTTGAACAATTTTCCGTCTATGCGATAGGTGATGTTTACTCCCAGGTCTAGATCTCTGAAAGCATCATCCAACATAGCAGAGAATATGATGCTAAATAGGGTAGGTGCTAATACACATCCTTGTTTTACTCCATTTGAGACAGGAAAGGTTTCAGATAACTCTCCATCATCCTGAACTCTAGCTTGCATTCCATCATGCAATTGCTGCACAATTGAGATAAATTTCTGTGGACATCCATACTTTGCCATAATCTTCCACAGACCCTCTCTACTTACTGTGTCAAATGCTTTTGTCAAGTCTATGAATGATGTGTACAGGTCACAGTGTTGTTCTTGACATTTTTCTTGAAGCCGTCTTTCAGCAAAGATCATATCAGTTGTTCCACGTTCTTTTCTGAAACGACATTGGCTTTCGGGAAGTAGTCCTTCATTTAGATATATGGGATTATATAGTATAGTAGGATTGGTATAAGAGCAGCATGAATTACTTGTAGTTTGGTGGTTGTTCTTATACCTCTTCTGTCCCATACATTGTTGCATAATCTGCCAAATACAGCACTAGCTTTTGCCAGTCTATTGTTAATTTCCACATCAATGTTGACATCGCGAGAGAGAGAGTGCTTCCAAGGTAAGTAAAATTGTCGACTACCTGCAGTTTTTCCTGATTAACGATGATGGAAGTAGCAGCATGTTGGCTATTTGATGTTGCTTGGTGCATGACTTCTGTTTTTTTTTGGTGTTAATAAAGGATTGATTCACACTGTGTTCTCTTCATATTTAATTAGTAAAGATAAGTAAATAAATGGGTTGAGAAATGACTAGCGCTGAAGTTGGTTTATAGTGTGGAAGAGTTGCGCTAATCGTCAACCACACTCTCTCTCCTTTTCTCTTGGTCCAGTGGCAAGACAAAGTCGAGACAACTGGCAGAAAATCAGGTGCAGTGGATGACCAGAGCGTACTATGTGTCTAACTGTGCCCTATGCTGTCCACACAGCTCTGCTGTTAGCGCCTATGTACCCGTTGAGTTACCTGCCAACTTCTTCCGAGTATTTCGCCGCAAACAGACTTTTTAAGCCTAGGTAGACAAAGCCTTAAAACACTATATCACGAACAACAAGCAGCAGTAAGAGTGGAAGGAGAAACATCTGAATGGTTCGCTGTTCAAAGTGGAGTGAGACAGGGGTGCACTCTATCCCCTTATCGTTTAAACATCTACGCAGAAAATATAATGCAAAATGTAAGAGAAGAACTAGAGTAAAATGAGTTTCATCCAATAAATATCGGTGTGTACAAGATTCCAGAAATAAGATATGCAGATGACACAATCCTCCTTACTACACATCTTGAGGGACTGAAACAGCTTATCACAACAACAAAGAAATACAGCGAGATCCAAAATCTATATATAAATGCACAGAAAACAAAAATTTATGGCAACAGACAAAACAAAGATCAAACCGATAATCAACATAGACAATATAGAACTAGAATGTGTAAACAAATTTGAATATCTGGGAGCAAATGTAAACAGTTCTGGAGATTGTTCAATCGAGATTAGAAGAAGACTCGCAATTGCAACACTTGAATTAACACAAACGAGAAAGCTATGGCAAAATAGTAATAATGACACTAAATTAACCATTTTAAGGTCACGTGTTTTACAAGTGGCAACATATGGATGCGAGACTTGGACTTTAAACAAGACAATATCAAAAACATAAATAAAAATAAATTCATTTTAAATGAAGTGCTACAGATAGTTACTACGAATATCATGGACAGAGAAACAGAAGAACATTGAAGTTTTGAAATTACTGAAACTAAACGAAGGGTGGCTTCTAAATATAATCATAAGAAGGAAGCTACAATATTTTGGACACTAAAAGCGACATGATGGCTTCGAAGGGCGTCGAAGGCAGAGTGCCGTAAAGAGAAGAAAAGGAAGACCAAGAAGACGATGGACCAGCGACATCGAAGAATGTATGCACATGCCTTTGGTCAATGCAGACCTGAGGGTTCAGAGTTACCACAACGAAGACAACGTTCTGGAAAGAATATGTCACTTGATATACAATTACGTCACAAGCAGACCGTGCATGCAGAAGAACAAAATAGGAAAATGCTAGCGGATACTTAATGTCACAAATGCGCATCGGAGGAGAAGTGGTGATCTTGGACGTTAGGGACTGCTTTCAGATGAATCGATCTGCTCGCTACGCACTTAGCCCCCCCCCCCCCCCGCACACAGGGTCATTAAAGGGAGGCACCAGGTGGTTATTTGTGTGTAGCGCGCAGTTCGATGCAATCGGCAGAAGATCGATGTATCTAGCGACAGTAAAATGCGTAGGGTTATACCTAACCCTAACAAACACCCCTTCATAAACTATATACATCTCTGTCTGAAGCAAGACAGAAGCTGTGCTGTTCCTATTTTTATCGAAACGGCAGCTATTTCGCTAACAGAAATGCGCAGGCAGCGTGACGTTACACGAACTACTAAAATATTGCACTCCGCGATGACACCACAAACTACTACGATAGGCGCTATACTCAAAAACTGTGAGCGTGGTAGGCACTTAATCTGGTCGTGATTGTCGACAATATACCGAAGAAACTTTGGACGTCTATCGGACATGTTTTTAGAATGAATGAAGATAAGCTGCCAATGCAATCATTAAAATGGATAATAGACGACAAAAGAAAATGAGGAACAAGAGAGACTCTTCGCAGAACAACCATCAAAGACGGTAAGATCATGACAGGGCCCAATATAAAAACCTGTGTACAGTAAGGTATACATGACCTGAAAATTGATTGAAAAAAAATAATTATGTCCATGAATTTCGTTGGTCATTTTTTTTTTGGGCATGCGACTCAGTATAGCCTATTAATAGTGATAAACGAACGCACTACAATAATCAAATAAATTACGAATGAAGCCTAGCTTACTCTTTGTTCAGAGGTGTTTACCACTGACGGTCTCGGTATGACTGTGTGTGTGGCCGACTGTGTGTGTGGTAGGGCGCCCGGAGGTATTATTTGCATGCAAAGATTACACACAGTAGCATCACAGTACTCGAACCGGAGAGCTCGGATTTTGCCATACACCATATGTGCTAATGAAGAAAGAAAGAAAACAATATTGTTGATGTCAACTTTGACACCGTCACCACCGTAAACAACGGTCAAACTGTTAAAGATTTCCTCCCTAATTGTTGATGTAATTTATGGACAGCCTCTTTGTTTGCTACTCAAAAAGGGTGGATCCTAATCGCATGAAATATTGATTGTGTATTTCGTTTCACAAACATTTCTTGCGGAACTTTATACGTATATTTTGCAGTACATTGTAACGAGACATTAGTTACTATCAGTCAACAATCCGTATTCTATTCGAAATTCCAAAATGTAGCTGTGAAATGTTTAATTTGATACTTATTGAAATAAGAGTATACATTATTTTTTAAGCGTTTTTGTATGGCTCCCTTAACATAGACGCACACAAAAAGATATTGAAACAGGTATGGCCCTCATTCTCAGGATTATTCATTATATAATTTCGTCTATTCACCCACAGCAGTAGCGGCAGCCTGCTACGACTTGGACAACATTTTCATTTTCAAAATACCATATTGAATACTAGCCTTTGAAAATTACAATTCAACGATACCTTAAACAAGTCTGTACGTACATCCTGAAAAAAAGTTTTCATTTTTTTCCAAATTAATCGAACATCAAAATAATTTACATGAAATATAGGAAAATATAAACTGAACTTATGATGATTTTATGATCACAAAATAATCAAATACTTTAAAAGTTTTAGTAGAGCTGAACTGATAATAATTTCAGAATTATCTTAGTTATTTTAAATAAAGTAACACACAAAGTAAAACTATACATTTTTGTGTTTGTGAAGACAAGACACATATGTTGATCAAATGCTGTGATTCTCAGATGCATGTAGAACTAATTAATATTAAAAATGGTGGCTAATTGAGATAATTAAAACAAATGATGTTTAAAAAAAAATAACTGTGCCGTTTTAAGCTATGTCCAGCACTCTTAAAAGTTATATATATATATATATATATAAAAGAAAAATGGTTAATAAATTTAGTGGCAAACCATTCTTTGGCACTTTTCACTAAATTCTAAAGGGTTATCATGGATTTAAGTTACCTCGAAGCACTCAATTTTCACTTAGGGTCTACTTAAATATGAGATACAATTATTGTAAGAATCGATGTTTAGCAAAGATTTCTGGTCCCGAATCATACACCCTTAATATTGGAATAGATGCTTTTATTCTCAGATCTATTTATTATTTATAGTTTAGAAGAAACTGAGCATGGGTTAGGGAACCTTGGTCACAGGATATTTATAGCCTAAAACAATATTTGGCGCATCTGCTGTTTCGTCCACCACTGTGACCTTTGCTCTGCTATCGAGGTATTTTCCAACCTTTCCCAGGGTCATGTGATCAGAAGGTTCTCCAAGGTGGCGCGTGATTGACATGAATGGTGGTCTCTGGTTGTTAGGGTCACTTAAAAAGAAATTTATAGAAAAAAAGGGGGTGGGGGTTAGGAATAAAAATAAAAGGAAAATATTAGATATTTTAGGGAGACTTGAGTTGTCTTTCTAAAACAAGAGAAAAAAAAAGAAAATGGGGGGTTGAGGGGGGCTTGCCCCCTCATGTATGCTAAGAGAATGAAAGAATGGTATGAGGGGGATTATTTTTTATTTTAAGTCCCTAAAATTGCAAAAATTTCTTTTTTTGCGACAATGCAGGGTTGCCATTACGGTGATTTTTGAGCCACATGATCTGGTATTTATTCATATTACATCTGGAGCCTAAATGTTTGGAATAGCACGGCCGCACTAGTTTAGCGCATTCCTAAAATTTTCTGATGCGTTTTAGTGCATTTTATCATTATTTCGTATTTTATTTTGAGCTTATAAAAGACGTTATTGGTGCTTTATGAGGGAATGTGTTTGCAACACTGGACAATAATTTTTTGGCGCACTTTGAAACAGGAGAAAAAATGACCAGATGTCCAAAATACCTACCTACACTACAGTACAGTACAAACACTTCATTAATTCATGATTTCCTATGCATTTGGATACATATTTCCAACAAAAAGAATGGGTTTACAGCATTATAAATACCACATCCAGATAGCCCTTGAAAATTGTAATTCTTTGATACCTCAACCAGGTCTGTAGTTTAATTCTGAAAAAAAGTTATGAATTTTTATGTCTTAATTTTACATCAAAATAATTTAAATTAAACATATAAGGATATATTAACTGACTTGCAGAATATGTGACCAAGAATTAAAGCCGGGCCAATAATTTATGAAATATCTTTTTTAAATAGTTATTTATGATGAAATATCCTCTAAACAATACATTTTTATGTTCTGGAAGACATAACAAATCTGCTGATTACATTGCCATAATTTTTCAGATGCAACCAAAGCTAATTTTCAAAATGATGGCTAATTTGCATAAGTAAAGTTGAATTGAATATACAATATTAAATATTTTAGTTATTTATGATAAAATTCTCTACAAACTATATATTTTTGTGTTTTGGAAGGCAAGATAGAAACCTTTAAAACTGATAATTTTAATATATATTTTTTAACATAGAGATGTGTTTATAAATGAAGTGAAATGTAGGCTACTTCATTACATGGTATCATTACTAATAAAAAAAACACTAACAATGTTGACATACTACTAGTCATATTCTTGACTTTTTTTTTATCTTCTCTGTATAGAAATGGAAAACTTTGTTCTGTACGAACAGCTAGGAAGTGGTGATAATGCAATAATTTACAAAGGAAGACGTAAAGGGACAATAAATTTTGTGGCTATTCATTGTATCGATAAGTGCAAACGACCTGAAGTCACAAATACAGTAAGTTTAGTAAATAAGTAGTGTTTACATAGATTCCATTAAAGGATTTCATTCCAGACAAACATGCAAGTAAGAGAAGACACCAAACAGCAATATGTTTCTACAACAATAAGAAGAAAACAATGGATTTATATAGGACATGTATCAAATAAATGAAAACAGCTTCCAATACAAGCATTAAAATGGTACCAGCTGGCAAAAGAAAAAGAGGAAGATCAAGAGAGACTCTTCACAGAACAACCATCAAAGAGGGTATGACTATGGATCTTAACAACATACAAGAATTACACACAGTAGCATCACATCGCTCAAACTGGAGAGCTTTGTTTTATGCCCTATGCACCGTGTTCGGCCCTGAAGAAATATAGATAGATTATTGCAGATTCACAAGAATCAGAACTTTCAATAGTAAAACTAGATGGTTGGACACATATGCCAATGTGATTTCCTTTTTTTTTAAAATGATCTTGCAGAGTACAGTTGAAGGTGGAAGGAGATGTTCAAGATGAGAAAGGCAAAAATCATGAACAGATAACATCAAAGAATGGAGCAGTCACAATTTTTATGTTATCATCTGCATCACTAAAGATAGCAATTGTTGTACATTTCTGTGTTTTTATGCATCTAATTCAGTTCTTCTATGACCCAGAATGTTATGGATTATTAAACTATTATATTAAATATCTATTAAAGAAAATTAAGCACCTTGTAATGCTGTTTTATTATCTTGTACAGTATGAAGCAATTTCAATAGTCTTGTCCACTAGATAATACCCATATTAACTTGTACAGAATTAACCAATTTCAGTAGTCTTGTAGTGCACTAGAGATACCAATATTATCTTGTACAGAATGAAGTAATTTTAGTAGTCCTGTAGTGCACTAGATAATACCCATATAATCTTGTACAGAATTAACCAATTTCAGTAGTCCTGTAGTGCACTAGAGATACCAATATTATCTTGTACAGAATGAAGTAATTTTAGTAGTCCTGTAGTGCACTAGATAATACCCATATAATCTTGTACAGAATTAACCAATTTCAGTAGTCTTGTAGTGCACTAGAGATACCAATATTATCTTGTACAGAATGAAGTAATTTCAGTAGTCCTGTAGTGCACTACAGGTACCCATATTGCAGTAGTGAGGTACATGCTTAGCCTCATACAGAAATCAGAAATGTATCGTGGAAGAGGAGAGAATTGGTTTTTGTACCTACAAGCTGGTCACCATGCTCAGAGCTAACCACGGATGCTTAATCTTTTGTCATTCTCTTGCGTCTGTCGTCACAGCCACAGATGCCCACTAGGCCAGGATGATATAACTTTCTGCATTTTTCTTTTCCACACTATCTGCTATGGAAAGATAGCTGAATGCTTGTTCCTGTGAACAATGCTTCAGTTCTGGCTACTTTATTTTATTGTCTGAATCTACCTCTGCATGCACTTAGCACTACTCTCAAGCTCTATGCATCTTCACATTTGAAATAGATGGCCTCACATCTCTGGATTCTTTTTTGTCTCAATATCATTAGCTATGGGACTTGACAAACTGGCTGTCCAGCTGAGTGGTTGCCATCTTGAACTGTGAGATTTGTGGGTCAGATATACCGATTTTCTAAATGTAATCTGATCTTGTTCCATCTAAATCAGCACAGCTCAGACATGGTTTTTAAAACATTGCATGAGTTTCAAAACAATGTTTACAGAGTGCATGATGAGGAGGGGCTTATAGGATCTTGGTTATGTGCTAACTGTGGGATTGTATGAGATCAAATTCCTTGACCATCATGATCTAAACTAGTCAAAATAATTTATGAGAATGAATTAAGTAGAAAAAAGATATAGAAATAAGAAATAATATCAGTGATTATTGACACTTTGTTCTTTCAGGTACGAATGACTCATGACATTGAACATGAGAATATTGTTAAATTCTATGAGTGGTATGAAACAAGCAACCATTTATGGATGGTGGTTGAGCTTTGTAATGGAGGAAGTCTGGAAACTCTCATCTTACAGGATTGCAATCTTCCTGAGTCAGCTGTTCGGTCATTTGGTGTCCAGCTTGTCACTGGACTTTACTATATCCATTCTCTTGGTATTTTATTTCATGATCTACGTCCAAGCAAGGTAATGTTTGCATATTTTGGTATAGATAATTTTATCTGCATTTATTTACTTATTTATTTATATCCATATTTCTTAACCATTCATGTGTACCACAAGATATGCTGATAATGATAAATTGTTAAAGGACACCAATGAAAACATTCTTAACTCATTTCGCCCATAAAAATGATATATCGTTGCAGATAGAACCCCCATTCCGGGTGTATCCATGATATATTGCTCTTGCAGATAGGCCATCTAAATTTGCTTCGTTTGGATCATAAATGAATTAATATCAACCTATTTAGCTGTTTAAACTTTAGAAATCTTGAAAACAAAAGGAAGCCCTCGTGGTACTGTGTGATTAGATGCATGTGACATTTATTTCAAATTAAAATTCAAACAAGGTAGGTTCAGCTTTCCTGAAATTAGCAAAATGGCTTCATCTTCCACTAGTCAGAGAGCTCAAACATTTAGCAAACATCAGGCTTTATTATTCTTTGAGTTTTAGAATTGGAAATATTATTTCAAGTGATGTGTCGGTAAGCAGCAGTGTTCTCAATTTGACAGTGGAGATTACCGACTTGTTGAAAATCTGAAAAGAAACAGGCCTGAACCCAATAGGTAAAAGCCAAATAATTCTAAAACTGTTTCCACTGCTTTTGTTTCTGAAGAATCAGATAGACCTAGTGACAGTAATGATAATATTGAGTGGAATGAAGTTCAACTTTAGAAATCCAATACTTGGGAATATTTCCGAAATTTTCTCAATATTTTGTTCAGTTCTGAAATTGGATAGTACACACACAAATTGGCATAAAACACTAGACAGTTGCACAATTTACTTCAAATAAACAGATTATGATCAGTAAAAGGACAACCAATGCATCTACTTTAGTAAGATTGAATATCATCATTTCAAGACAAGTAAAATTGAGGGTGAGTAGAACAAAATATATGTACAAATAATTTATGTTCATCTAACATTCTTGTTTGTGCTGTAATTTTTGTATTTTGTTGTTAAAATTCTTATATTTTTATATTATATATGGATTCCACATAAAATTATCATTCTTTTGATACCATATATAACCTTCCATAGCTAATGAAAGATCAGATGTAATTAATTTTTGCTGCTGCACCAGTGAGGTACATTGCCCATGTTTTGTAATTTAATTATTGAGTAGTGGTTTTATGTGACCACATGTTATACAATTTTTAAAAATCAAGCTATCTTAATTAATAGCTTAATATTGTATTTGTATGGTTCCTTGTTTTACATTTTAGATTCTTCTAGATACTGCAGGAGTGTTGAAGTATGCAGATTTTAGTTTATCAAAAGTGGAAGGAGAGCACCTAGATGAACTGTTTCTCAAGTTTGCAGAAGCTGGAGAACAGTGGAACACAGACACAGTTGAGGAGATGATGAAGCACAATAAATGTACAGGTTTGTATAGCATCTTCACTTGGCTCTTGTACAGTTTAGATGTTGTTGGTCTTGTGTTATATATCCTGAATGAATGTGTTATCTGTTCTTAGCAGGATGTAGTTCAGAGAACATAATGCGTTGTGTCATGGTTTACAGCGTTGCTGCGATATCTGCGCCATTCGGCCTGACACATCAGACTTCAGCATGGCTTTGGGTCACTGACAGTATATGAGATAGGACATCCAACTCTACCACATAACCTCTTTAGTCACCTATTATGACATACATGTCAGGTAAATAATGTTGCTATTCTTTGCTCCCCTCTCAGACTGGCAACACACGTGTATTCCAGAGAATGAATCCTGATATCAATTTCCTGGTTATTGGTTCAATTATGAGAATTTTGGATTTTGCTAAATATTATGAATGAATTAACTAAAATCTAGGTATCCAGGTTGACAGGCAGTGATTTAACCTTTAGAACGCATGCAGCAACTTTATTCACTGACATTTCCCCTTCTCTGGTTAGCGAGCAGCGAGTATATTTGCCACCGTAGACCGCAGTTTCTAGGTACACTTCAATCAATTAAAAATCTCCAATATTTAATATTTTTGTCACCAGATTTGTTAAATCTGGCATTTTATTCAATTGACTACCTTTTCCAACAGTTTTAGTGGCAACCATGTGCCTAATGTCATGTAAATATCAATAATTTTGCAACATATTGATAATTTAAAACAAAAGCATCGCCATGATGGTAAATTCTTTTTTATAGACATATATTTTGTTGAATTTTCATTAAAATTATTATGGATTGTGATTCAAATGATTATTTTTGGAGAGATAAGTAATTTTCCACACTCGAAAATTAGTTATACCACGCTGTTTTACCTAATTTGATATTAAAACATCAACCAAGTTCGAACGATACATTTCTGAACTAGATATAGGTTTATAGAAGAATTTTAAGACATACCTGAAGGTGTAATCCTTGTAATCCGTGAAATTATAACGATTAATCCGTGAATGGCATGCTAATTTGGTCGATCTTTAACTGTTTCCACTCTGGAATATTTAATAAACTTTGTGCAATTGTATTTTCGCTCTAAAGGTAAAAAATCGATGGGTTTTTGTGGAAATTGTCTATGAGACTGTCTTACATGTCTTGTATCACACACACACAAACAAAACCTACAACAATATATGCAGAATTCAATTCTTCATTTATATGTGAAAAAATTATTTAAATATCTCTTTAAAAAAATGTTATCATGATTTCAAAATAGTCACCAACTATTATGTAACATTTCCAAAATTAATTCAGCGGCAGGACAGAAATTACGTAAATGTAAATACAGCATTCTACAGGTTAACCATTACACCACTGCTGCTATCCAGCTCTGTGGCGTAGAGGTATAGAGCATGTCTCAGATAGCCAAGATACTAGGTTAAATTTTCACCACATGCAATTGTATATCTGGACCATTCAGAAAGCATGTGACAGTCCATGTGACAACCACAATCTTCAGTGACAACCTACTGAACATGAATGTTGCCTATAAAAATTACTACAACTAAAAATGCTGGGTTGATTACTATGATTTGAATATCGCCTGTGTGTTTCCGGGGCCCGAAAGGGGAGCAAAGAATAGCAACACTGTTTACTTTCCACGCATGTCATAAAAGGCGACTAAGGAGGTTATGGGATGGAGTTGGCTGTCCCATCCCATATAGGGTCAGTGACCCAAAGCCATGCTGAAGTAGGATGTGTCATGCCGAAAGGCGCAGATATCGCAGCAATGCTGTAAACCATGACACAACGCATTCCGTTCTCCGGACTACATCCTGCTAATCTGCATGAGTTTGAGAATGAACACAGGAGAAGAAAGAAGAATTTGAATATGATATGCTACCAATAATTACGACAGCTCTCAAAAATATTTGTACTGTATAACTAGTGAACATAGGAACTATCATTATACATGCCCTTAACAATAGCTACTGGTTTGTCTCAGTAGCAGAGTTGATAGTGAACTCACCTCATAAACTCAATTTGTGCTTTGAAGTCTGACCATCCATGTATTATATATTAGTGGTGCCTCAATGAAAACTTCAACAATAGTTGAATAGCCCTGTCCTGTACAGGATATACCCAAATATATTTTTAACAATTTTTAAGGAACTAATCGCCTGTTTTGGGCCAGATTGTGGTAAAGTTAGGTCTAATAACCAATAATATTTACTTGTAATACTTATCTCATTTCAAGATAATCTCATCTTGTCTTAGTTGTCCTCTGCGTGTATTTATTGTTATTTTGGAGCATTTCAATAATCCATTGCCATGAGGACTTTTTATCTCAGTAAGGACATTTTCTCCTGCCGTAATATTCTTCTTTAGTGATCTAGTTGCTCCTAGACTTTTGCCTTTTAGATTCAGAAGTCACTATAAAATTATAGGTCTTATTGTCCTATGAATGTATTTAAATCACTGTTTTGTTTGCTTACTGAAGAAAAAAAGTTAAAAGAGAAAAAGAGTTTGCCTGCTTAATTGCTGCTGTAAAATCAAGTGTATGTTTATGTTGTACTTGTATTCTATAACACATCTCCATCATGTTAATTTTTTATCTACTATATTTTACTTATTTCTTGATTAGAAATTTGTATCATACCACATGGGACAT
This sequence comes from Meghimatium bilineatum, assembly GCA_034231615.1. Lineage (NCBI taxonomy): Eukaryota > Metazoa > Mollusca > Gastropoda > Stylommatophora > Philomycidae > Meghimatium > Meghimatium bilineatum. Next base: position 43,191,953 of record CM067305.1, on the reverse strand, counting down.
TCCCATAAGTGCTCTACTCTACATTCCAGCAGCCATTCGAGTGTATATAGAAAAGTCCCAGTCAGGTGTTGATTACGTGATCTTCAGTTCTTTCCAAAAAGAGTACATTTTCTTCCCTCCCCTCTAATCACTTTCATTTCTGTCATTCTTTGTATGTGTACGTTTTCAGTCTCATTGTCAACATCTTCATTTTGCAATGAATATATGACTGCTTTAATTAAGTCAGCGATATCTGTTCTCAGTGCTGTGCCGTCATTCACAGCATGCCTGCCAATGAGTCAGTTCTTTCATTTCCTCTGACTCCAGTGGGGTCTGGGCAGTGTATCCATGTAAATCTCTACCTTTTTACACAAGAGAATGAAAATAGAAGAGGAAATTTTTAAAGATTAGAACATAAACAAATTGATGTTAGCAAAAAAAAGCAGAGGCAAAATAAAAACAGGAAAGTTTTATAGTCATGTAACAAGAGACATTTTGTAATGAAAAACTAGCACATATCAGAGACATTATAAGATCTCTGTAAAGATATCAAACTGGAGGTTATGAAATGCTGAAAAGGTAAATTATTTTAGTGGCAGTTTAATATTGGTTTTACATGATGATCACAACTGTAAAGTCATATGTGAATATTTTGTCCTGGTTATGTTGGAGTTCAGGGAAATTAGAGAACTGACAGGCTAGTTTTAAGAACACAGGTGTCAGGAATGATGATCCAATCGTGTGCTGCCTGGATACAAAAAAGGTAAAAAAAAATAATAGCGACACTGTTAAATGGCACGTTTGTCATAAGAGGTGACTAAGGAGGATTTTGGGAATGGAGTCCACTGCCGTATCTCATATAGGGTTAAATTATCCTAAAGCCATGATGATATCACATGTGTCAGGTTGAAAACACAGATATTGCAGACAAGCTATAAACCAAGATACACTACATTTTGTTCTCTGGAACACATCCTGCTAATCTGCAGGAGTTTGAAAATGAAACTAGAAGAAAACTAATGGGCAAGGTGACATTTTGAGCTTCCTATGTATACACTTTCTGAGAGAACATTTTGGTGGACAAGACTCTTATTATGAGATTGAAAGGAGTGTGCTTAGGGAGATAAAGGGGGATGATTGAGGGGTAGGATGAGGGATACAATCAGTGGGCAACAGAACTATCAGCAAATGTACCTTTGAGATATCTATGGGTATGCTATAAGTGTATCCAGTTTCAGAAAACCACTAATCACAATTTTATCATTTTCTTTATAAACTGTGTCTTGAACATTCATATTATGTTGTGTGTGGTAGTGATACTAAAGTTTCATAATGTATTAGAGCAGACATTTTCAACCTGATGACCATTAGCTCCTTGGTGCTTTTATGAGGGTATGTGCTCTTGCCACGTAAGTTATAAAGTGCTCACGAGCACTAATGATTACATGTGAGAGGTGCTCGCCATCTGAAAATGTTGAGAACCCCTGTGTGTTAGAGGAAAATATTTTATATTTTGGACTTTTTGTTCAGGTTCAGTGATGTACATGGCACCAGAGTTGATACAAGGAGCAGAACCCAATGTGTCAAGTGATTTGTGGTCCTTGGGCTGTGTTCTGTATGAGATGTTTGCAGGTAATGTTACTAAAATAATGCAAAAGGAACAGTTAGATTTTGTATGCTGATATAAATGTCTGAGAACCTTTCATATCGTAAATGCTTTTAAGTAGGTATATGTGCTGTTGAGCACAAAACTCTCATGACTTATCCCTCTGGTATTTCTTCTTTTTTTGTGTGTTCATTCTTAAATTCTAACCAGTTAGCGATATGTAGTCCAGAGAATATAATGTGTTGTATCTTGGCATGTAGAGTGACCAATATGTTCCTTTTGACCCAATACCTCAATTTTCAGCATGGAATTTTTAAGTTACCTTTTTTGGTGTCTTTTATGGAAATATGGTTTCCCAGGGTTTCCACCATATCAACATGGCAACATATCACCATATTGTAATATCATAACAACGTGTATATATCAGTATAACAACGTGACAAAGGTTTACAGTAGTTCTCTGCCTTTGACAATCATATTGAGTTGTTTGAAATTTTGGCCATCCTCATGCAGATGTGTCCAGGTTTTAATCCAGGACTATAAAGCTGTGATACTATAAGCAATCTAATGAGAACAATATCATGCAAATAATACATAGACATACAAAAGATCAAATAGTTCGGCCACCTAATCTGAATGGAACCAGATCGCATTCCATCGATAGCCTTCAATAGAAGATCATCTGAAAAGTGAAACAGGGGAAGACCCAGACATAGATGGATAGATGACATTAGAGAAATACTAGAGCACCACGGCTGCACTTTAGCAGCGGTATCACAGTTAGTTAAAGAAAGAAGATTTCGGCTTCCCATGACGCCTAGCAATACACACGGATAAGACAAGACAAGATAAAGTGGTGAAAAATATTTTTACAACACATCTACATGGGAACAGCTATATACCACATATAAATACATGCAGTAGGTTGCTATTACTACAATTCTGTACCAACATCAGATTCTCTTGAACACAAAAGAGAACTCATGCACATAAAAGTAATATACATCCTTCGGGTAAACACATTTTTATTTCTTTGGAGGATGCACAATTATTGTAAATCACTTATTTTACTATGTGAATAAATGCATGAGTAAAGACAGTATTTTATTTTGTCTTAGTTACATTCATGTCTTGTTAAATTTTCTTAGCCACCCTGATTACACACACACATGAACACACACGCGCACACACACACACAGTGTGTGAGAGAGAGAGAGAGATACAATTACATATATATGTATGTGTTTGTCTGTTTATGATAGGTCATCCTCCATTTCTTGCTGAACAAGATGAAAATGTGAAGGAAAGGATTCTAACAAAAGACTTCCCTATACCAAAGGTTAAAGGTACTTGAATTAATAATGGGTCATCCTCATATCTGTAGTTAGTGTTTATTGCCAGTTTGGTTATATATAGGCTTATGTACATCATATGTGATGTGATATAATCATGACAACACTGTGTTTTTTTTTTCTTTCTGTGATGTAGTGGAAAATCAAATCATTAAACAAACCAACACCTTCAAATACTTAGGCGTAACATTCTCTTCAGATGGAAAGATGGACACCGAAATAGACATTCGTTGTAGCAAAGTGAATCAAATACTGGGTCAATTATCCCCTTTATTGCAACACAAAATGCTACCAATGTCAACAAAAAAACATCTTATCCAAAGTATCTTCATTCCAACCCTGTGCTACCAATGTCAAACATGGTCCTTAACAACAAAACATAAGAGACAACTGGTTACAACAGAGATGAGATGTCTGAGAAAAGCCACAGGAGTGACCAGAAGACACAGAATTAGAAATGATGTCATAAGAGTAAGAGTGGGTGTCATATCAATTCTACAATACATACAAAACCAATAGATACAATGGTTTGGTCATCTGGAAAGAATGCTGTATGATTCATTAGTTTATAAAGCATATGCGAAGAGAGGAGAAGCAGAAAGAAGAGCCAAGGGTAAACCTAGAGTACGCTGGATCGACAGCATCAAAGAGACATTACACGAACACCAAATAACATTATCAGAAGCTGTCAGAAAAGCAAGAACAAGAACATTGTATCTCCCTCAACACCCGTAACGGGTAAAAGAGGAAGGAAAGAAGATGAAGAAGAAGAAGGTGTAGGGAACTGTGTTATTTAGTAAAATAACAGTGTGTTAGGCAGTAAGTCAATGTGTTTGGATAATTTATTGAAGGTTTTCTGTGGACGGATTCAAAGCTAACACCAAAGTGAATGTAATAATCAAGATTAAAAGTCTTTATTTGGAATCGTAGGATATTAACATTTGTGACCTAATTAACTGTCATTGAATCGCTCAGTGCAATGAAGACCAGGAGAGAAAGTACATCTATGTAAGCTGCATACACCACTACAACATCAAGTATGAGAATGGAAATAGAGGCGGTGACAACCTCTGTTTTCTTGATAGAAGTATTGGTTATTTCAAAGAAACAAAATACTACAATTTGCAAGATCAAAGTGAATGATATAGTATTAAAATAGGTCCACCAATTTAAATATTTAGGTACAATGATTACAGCAGATGGAAGGAATTCAACAGAAATATATAGCCATATAAGATTTATAAATGCCACAAACTTCTATTAACATTTAGTACACTGTCTGCAACTGTAAGTCATGGTGTGTCTACCCGTAAACACCTGACAGTGATGCACATCGCCCATTGCTATGCACTAATTTATCAGCATGTAATAACATGAGATTTAGAATCACATGATCAGAATTTAACGTTCTCTTGTGGCAAGCTAAATTGAACTTCCTTTTTCTGCATTGTGTTTATAATAGAGAGGAAAATTAGTTCTGCAGCTTAATTTCTAGTCATTGTTCCTGGATATTGCAGATCGAGTGAAATGGCAGTTATATTTAGTGAAATTATTATGGAATGTGATTCTGATGATGAGAAATTCTTGGAATTTACATTTGTTTTCAAAGATATTAGTATTAGTAACACTTTAGATTCACTATGAAATGATATGGGAAGAATACTTAGACATTTTGCTGCATTGAATATAATTACTTTGCATGTCGGCTTAGACCTAATGGAGAAATGACCGACAAGGCAAGTGACATCTACATGTTTTATTTGTTTTCATAATGTTTTTTTTGTGTTTCAATATTATGAGAATGTTAGTTTGGTTATGAAGTAACATAAAATACAATAGGTCTAGATAAGTAGACACAATTTAGCAGGTTGGCACTGAATATAATTACGTTTTATGTCATCCCAGACCTAATGTAGAATGATCGACATGGTGAATGATATCTACATGTTTCATTTGTTTTCACAGGAAATATTATGTTAGTTTGGTTATGAAAAAACATATACAATAGGCATAGGTATGTAGAAGAATTTTATCAGGGTTATCACAAACTGGACAAATATAGGTGAATATTTTTAAAATAATTTTTTTTTTTTTTCACTTTTGGTCTTCACCACCATCAGACATGTCTTGTATCACACATACACAAACAAAACTCACATCATTAGATTCAGTATTCAATTCTTTATTTACATGTACAAAAAAGTATTTAAAAATCTCAAAAAACAAAAATTGCCTTTTCCAGATGCCCACCAAAAATAACACAATATAAAAAAAAAGAATTCAGTGGCAGGGAAGAAATTGCGTAATTTCATTTTAGCAAGTTAAAGGTTAATATGTATTAGCTGACACTTGCACATGTCATTTCCTTTTTTAAATGTTTCTCTATTTGTCAGGTTCAAGGTTATCAGCAAAACCATCAACTGAGTTTTTGAATTTACTCCAAGGATTGTTAAATAAAGATGCAAGTAAAAGGTATTTGATTTATTAATTTTCTTGTGTCCATTTACTTCCAGTATCATATATCTGTGTGTATGTGTGATGGATGTAGGCACACTTAAATGTGTGAGCCAGTGTATGTGTGTGTTTATATACTGTATAAGTGAATTAGAGGCTACAGAAATGTGGTTTCTGAGAAAAATGATGAAAATACCATGGACAGCTAAGAAAACTAATGCAGAGGTTCTCATTGATGCTGGCATAAAAAGATCAATCATATCAAACATTAGGGGCAGACAGTCACAGTTTCTAGGGCATGTGCTGAGAAGAACACAGCATGAACACTTAATAACCACTGGAAAGATCAAAGGGAGAAGAGATAGGGGATGACAAAGAGAAAAATTACTAGATGGACTAGTATTGTGGCACGGTAGAAGCTCACCAACTGAGCTTATTGACAATACATGAGACAGACTGTTGTGAAGAAACATGATCGCCTACGCCATTCGGCATGGCACTTGATTGATTAATTGATATTTCTGAATATAAGCAGATCCGTTTATAAGCTGAGAATGTAACTTTAATGTCCAAAATATGACCAAAGTTGGAAACCAGTGTATAGAACGAGGTGCATAAAAATTACAGGTAATAATACTGTGGAATACTGTTATTATAAGAATGAAGGGACAATTGAATTATTTCTAAAATGAAAATAACACACACTTTAGCAACGGTAAGATGCAAGGTCATCCACCCTATCTGTACATACATAACATACAACATCCAAGATAATACAGTGCTACCTTTCCCCGGAGGCATTGCCAGCCTCATAAAGTTCCAGTTTCGGGTTGTTTCCTGATATCGTAGTTATATCTCTTGACCACCAGGTACCAGAGTGTTCCGAGATATTATATTCATTCATTCAGTGTTGTCTCAGCAATAAAGGTTAGCATCAGTCTTTACAGTAAAGAATTAAAATCCTAGGCAGTGGATGGATCAGGTCAACTTTTAGCTTGGCTTTTTGATTTGCCTTAAAATTGCATGGTGGTATGAAAATGATTTTTTTATCAATATTTTATTCCATCAGTAGTTTAAAAAAAAATTGTTGCTTGTTTGTTTAATTGATTTCAGCTCTGTATTTCTGCATAAATTATTCTTTATACCTGTTTTACATATTCTGTCTTTTCATTATACTAGAATTTGCTGGACTGAGCTTCTCAACCACACCTTTTGGCAGGGTGAGTTCTCCAAATTGGCTAAAGATCTCACAACTCAGAGTTCTGATAGCCAAGTTTTAAATGCATCTACAGTTGGATCTTCATCTGTGTTTGAACAAGGTGCTGGTTCTGTCTTGGGACGTGTAAAAGGGATGGATATGAGGCGAAGCTTAGACCGACCTGTTATCAATCTAGATACGACTGATGGGAGCAGACCAGGTAATATTAAATAATCTATGTATTTATTGACAAGTCAGGTGATTCCAATTCAATTCCATTCATTTTCCCCCCATTGCTTTAAGTGTTAGCACAGGAATTCTTTAGGATGAGAGAGTCAACCCCTTCAGGAAAAACCCACTTCCTAGCAGGTTACCACAGTAGTGGCTCAGGTCAGGGGAGTAAACTCCTACTAAAATCTGGAGGGTAGATACTAAGAGGGTCGACAGTGTTTTAAACCATCTTCTGGAATCTCCTGAAGTTATGCTTTTTTCTAAGTGTATTGGCATTGCCTTTCCCTTGGAACTAATCAACAGTGCCAAAAGTATGTTAGTGCAAATAGGCAATGCACTTTCTCCATATAACCTGCCAGGGGCAAGCAATCATATGTGAAACATAGGGACTATTTTTCTCTGAAATTTAACCAAGTTGAGGCCCCCGTAGTCCATTTGAAATTTTTCACTAACCTGCTTCCTCACAATTTGTAAAGATGTAAAAGGGTATCATCATCATAAGGTCATTCCGAATATTGTGTACTTTGTAAAGATAAATCTCTGATGTGAACGAAAATTGTGTACTCTGTAAAGTTAAATCTCTGATATGAACAAATATTGGTGTTAAATAACAGGTCCTGACTCTGTGGAAACTATTAGGGCCCAATAGTGGTTGACCCAATAGATATCTTTCAGAGAGCATTTTTGGAAAAGTTCTTGTTTGTGTTTTGTTTATGCTGGAATTGAATTTTTTTGGTGTAAGAATAAAAACAAATTGGTATGTATGTCTGCTTTTGGATTATGCCACGATGTTCTTCTGAAAAGCCTGTGTGAAAATAGTGTATTTGCAAGAGTGAGTTTAAATTGTTGGCAAAATCCAATAGTCTTAGTCCTTGTTCATTCATTATCTACTGTTCCAAGTGTGTGTACACCTGTCAGGAGCAAAACTATTGAACACACAGGTATATTTGTATATGTTCCAGATTCTCACCAAGGAAACATTTTCAGATAACTACCCTGGTAAAATTGAAGTTAGGGAGTAATTTCTGTCAAACAGAATAGCAGGAGGAATATTAGTTTTTTGTAGCTAATATGCCTGAAAGATGAAAAATGCACTAACCAAGTATGAATGACTACTAACAAGTCTAGAAGAAATCATACTGATTACATTGCTGTATTGAAGAAATGTAAACAGAAATGAAATAGCAATAAATCAACCCCCAAAAAATATATGTTGCATATATAATGTGTATAATGTGAATACATTACTACAATGTTCAAACACAGCATTTATGTACATGCTCTGTAAAGTGTGGAGTGCAGGATGAGTGCCAGTCTTGTATCTATACGGTCTTGGGTTCCTGTACATGCCATGGCAATTGCTATAGCAATACACCTGTTATTTCCACTGCTTATAAACATTATCTCTACACTCGTTACAGGAAACATGCAGTAACAAAAGTTTTATTTTTCTCTGTAAAATATGTAAATAAGGAAGAAATTAAAAGTAACTACTTAATCATATATATATATATACTTTCATTAATAAACTAATAACAGCAGAAATTGTGTGCCTACGAAGAACAGTTGGAGTGTCATTAAGGGATAGAATTAGAAATAATAACATCAGACAGATAATCAAAACAATACCATTATCAGAATACATCAAGAGACAACAGATTATGTGGTTTTCACACACGTCCAGGTCCCCAACAGATAGTATGCCATGACACATAAACATCACCATTATAAAGCAGAGGACGACCAAATAAAAGATGGACCACAGAAATCAAAGAGGCTACGGAACAAGCCTACAAACATCACACAGGGAGGCGATCTCCAGAGAACTCTTCTACCCCTTTCACCGCGGGGCACAAAAGGGTCACAGCGTATAGATAGATAGATTAATAAACTGAAATTTAGAATTATAAAATGCTACATCTATTCTATATTAATGTATGACTTAGAAATATGGACAATGAAAAAAAAACTAGAAGACATAATTGATGCCTTTGAGATGTGGATTTATAGAAGAATAGGAAGAACTTCATCGAAAGAGAAGAAAATGAATAAAGAGGTTCTAACAATACTTCATATGAAAAAAGAAACTATCAAAGGAAATGGAGATAAAAAAAGAAAGTATTTTGGACATATTAAAAGACATGATACCTTGTTGAAGACTTTACTTGAAGGTAGAGTCAAGGAGAGGTAAGCAAGAGGTAACAAAGATAAATTTGGAGGGAAACATGAGATTGACAAAAGCAAGAGACAGTATAGTGGACATTCGTTGCAGCCAACCTTTGTTGTGGAGATGGAACTTGATAATGATGACTCAGTAATATAAATATACCTCAATTTGTATGATTAATGAGATAATTCAGAAACAAATTTGATGTAGTTTCTGACATAAATTAGATGTAGTGCATAGTCCTGTCAGTTACTGATAGTAAACTTGAATATTCTTCTTTTCATTGTACACAATAAATCAACTCTTGCTAGTTGGAGATCAATAAGAATTTGCTAAGAAGCCACCATCATGGCAAATTTAATATACTAACAATTGATCTTTATTGTTTGTGCTATGTATATAAGATAAAGGTAATTATTCTTCATCTTCTGCATTCATTCTCAAACAACTCTTGCAGGTTGGCAAGATGTAGTCCAGAAAATAAAATGCTTCATTGTATAAAGTTTGGATGTGGTATCTGTGCCTTTTGGCCTGATACATCTACTTCAACATCGTCTCTGGGTCATTTTGACCCTCTAGGGGATGGAATAGTCAATTCCACTCCAAAACCTCCTTAGTTGACTCTTATGACGTGCATGGTAAATAAGTCTCGGTATTCTTTGCGTCCCTTTCAGGTGACGCCAGCAGGCGGATAAAACATGTTTTTAAGCTTGCCATCCTAGGTTATAACCTGTATACTATTTGTATTTGTATACTCTGTGACGTTGTGGTACAAGTGCGCGCCTGTGATGGATAAGGTACTGGGTTTGAATCCCACTGCAGGCAATTGTGCATCCAGACCTTTCAGAAAGCAATGGCAAACTACTGTATGTATTTATATTGCCTAGAAAATAACTACAACCAAAAAATGCTGGGTTCTGAATAATATTTGCTACAATTTGTTTAAATAATATTTTTGGATTCCTCATCAACTATCCAATTATTTACTATTTGCAGCAACTGTTTTAGGGTTGGGTGATTACCTGCGGCCAAAAACAGCTCCAGGATTGGAAAGTGGGGGAAGTCTGTTCACACTAAGGTAAGAGTTATCCTTATTTTCTCTCCCTCTATCTGTTTGCCTCCATTATTCTGTCTCTTTGTTTAATTTACAAATTAAACATAGCTTAGTTGATCACATATATTCACATTTTCCTGCTGCAGGGTCAGTTTCTCACTTTAGCTGTTGGGTTTTCTTCAATGTCAGGATGTTAAGCTGCTTAATTTTCTCTCTTTGTCATAATTTCCTCACATTTCTTGTAACTTTGATCTAACAATACAATATAAGTTCACTTTCTGCTACAAGTGTATGCATGAGAAATCAAAACTCTGTTCTGTCTGTATATAAATCTTTCATTTATGCATTAATGGTAGTATGAAAAATAGTCTGTTTGACTGGTCAAAGTTGTACTTTCTTCTGTGAAATCACACCACTATCATCTATCTATACACCTATGGAGCACAGGCCCTTAACGAACGTCTTCTATTTTGTCCTATATTTAACTAATTCTTCCATCATTTTCTATCTTCTGTACAACTATGTATCTAATTCCCTTCTCCGGATATTTCTTAGTCTTCTTATTTTTCTCATTCCCTGTGTGTTTCACAGCAAGGCATGTCTTATAATGTTTTCTGTTGTCTTCTTAATGAATGTTATATCCATCTTCAGTGCCGTTTCATTTTTTCTTTCTCTATTGGTGTCTGTTTAGGTCTTTGCAGAAGTTCCTCAGTGGTGGTTTTATCTATCTATTTATCTATCTATCAATTGTCATTTCTACTTGTGTCGTTAAGCATTGTAGGAAACGTTGGGGTTTTCTGTTTTTGGCCTTTTGTGTTGCAGTGGCCATGGTCAGCACTTGTCTATTTAACAATACTTTGATTTTCACCCATCTACTTCTTGGTTTTCCTCATGCCTTGTAGTCTTATCATAACAATTTAAAGCTATATATTCTATGCAGGCATCCATTCAGATTAGGATCCATTTTAGGAAGGATAACAAGTAACAAATGATCTTCGGTGTTCATGTTCATGTCAGGTTCATGTTGTTGTGAAAGAAAAGTCAACACCAAGATTGACCCCACAAATTGAGTTAACCATCTCCAGAGTTTGTTTCCTGATAAATTTTCTAAATCATTGAGGACAGTTCAAATGGTGGTTCAGAATAAACTAAAGTATGGTTTCAATGAGCAACCAAAGTCCTTCTGGTTCAGAATTTGTCATCTACCGAGACAGTGGGAGGCTTGTCAATGGTGACTACTTCTGACAGCTCCAGGTGTAGGGTAGCCAGGAAAAAGATGGCGCATGTGATAAAATGTTGTGTTATTAAGTTCTTAAGCACATTATCTTGTCACGTTGCTTTGTTTTTTCATAAGAATGTATGATAGTTGCTAAAAATGTGATTTGGGGTACATTCAAACTGTATGAAGAAAATCCAGATGTCACGAGGAAGTTGCCGATGCCGATCTAAAGCTGGGAGAGACTGATATATATGGTTACAACGATCATCCAACCCAACAAAGACATTATTAACTTTAAAATGGAATTTTAAAAAAAAAAACTTTTTTTTTAGAATAAAGTTACGAAACTAGGTCTCTATATTTATTCTATCTGTTCTTAGCACATATTTACATACTGCTGGTGTGCTAGATCTGTCGCACTGGTGATCTTCCTCAATTTTATAATGGTTTCTATCACCTTTTTGTTTGTGCCTGTTTGTTCCATAAAATGTGGCAAGATGGTTTTTTTAAAAGTATGTTAAAAAAATTGCATTCTACTGTCTACACATAGCTGTAAGTTTTAAAAGTATGCAGTCTTGCCCCTGGCAACCCTATGCTTGTTTCATAATAATATCTTTATTAATTATAACACAATTACTGATATACATTCATAATCTTATAATAATCTCACTTGGGAGGGTGTCATTTGAACGTGTCTCATATTTCTTAATGGTATAGTTTCCTCTTTTTGAGTTTTTTATCCTGACATCAGTGTCTGTTTCTCCTTCTCTGTCTATGTAGCTTCCAAGAGTTGTATGATTCTCCTGTAGGGCTGGTTCACCTACCATAATTTGGTATTTATTACCTGCATTTATTCTCATAAAAATGACTGATATGCTATGCTATGCTATGACTGATACTCTTGGCAACGAGCCACTTCATTGAGAGGAACAAGTACATTTGGGGAAAGCTGAGTATAATGAAATAAATCCTCTATGCCTTTTCAACCTTATTTCTTTAATTCTCATAATCTGTGGTTTTTCTCTGCATATACTCAGGGCTATTCGCTGTAACTTGTCATTTGGAATATTTTTTTTTTTCTTCATCTGAGTAATTGTGGGAGAGCAATGCAAGAATGAATAATAAATGAAGACAATACAGGATGATGAGAGAACATACACTTGTTTAATATCATAATAGTTAAATAAATGTCTGCATGTAAAGACTTCATTATACTTTTAATTTTTGTTCCACTGCTATTGTAGGATTAATATTACTGCTACTGTTCGTGGAACAAGTATTTTTCTACATTTACAGCTCCATTAAATAAAAAAAACAGATATCTACAATTTTTATATTAACACTCTGCTACCAATGTTAAACATGGTCTTTAACAATTTAAGGAAAATCGTTACATGTGAAATGAAATGTCTAAGAAAAGCTGGGAAAAAATGGTTGATAAACTACATAAAATAAGAAATTAAGAAAATATTGATATAAAGAGTTGGTATAATATCATGTATTGAACATATTGACAGACAGCAAGTAAAATGGTGTGGTCACTTTATGAGAATGAACCCAAACCAAATACCAATAAGAGCATATAACAAAAGAATATCCAAATATTCAGGTGTAAAGTCAAAGGTAGATCAAGAAAATGTAGGATAGAAGACATCAAGATAGCCTTAAACAAACATGGAATAATTGCAACCAAGGTGACACGTCTGGCCTTGGAACAACAGATTAAGCTCCCACCCCTATGCGTAATGGCAAGTGTGAATACGATCAACTATCATTCACCTAGGGACAGACAATATATAATAGACAGCTGCATTAGAAATGAAACTGAGTCAGAGTTTTAATTGTGCTTGAAGTTTGCTCTATTTGTTGTTTGAAGTTGTTGCAGTTTTGTGCACTAAAGTGATCAGATTATAGATGGCTATTGGCTGACTGAAAATGTAAGGATGATGGTCTTATACAAAAACAAATGTCTTGAATCTAGAAATTAAAAAAATATATGATGATATTTGTATCCTGAGACTTTATTCATCATCATCAGTCCCATAACCCTTTAGGGTTGTAGCTGTGTCATTTTGAAAACTTCAACATAAAAATCTCACCATGTTTCTCTGCTTTAAACCCTTCTTCTCAACATGTGCATAAATTACATATTTGTAACATTTCACCAATGATAGATGTTATTGTTCACCTGCAAGTGCATTTATTCTTGTTTATCACAGTCCCATATATTGGTTTTATGTTAAACCACTGTGATATTGGAACGTGTGGGCACTTCAAAGATGTTTTACATCGTAGAATTAATTTTTAGTTATTAATTATGTTTTCAGTGCACGTCCCCATACTGCTGTTCCACCAGATGACAGAGTTACATCCCCACTTCGACCTGTACAGACTCCCCTAACAACTCGTGAGACAATTGGCAACACTACTGATGGAGAAGCCAGTCTTCAGGACAACAGTAGTGAAACAAAAAGACTTATCTTCCATGACAGTGATTTTGCTATATCTCAGATTGTGGATAACCCAAAGGTAAACAACTAAGAATTAATTATTGATTCGTTGCCATTAGTGAGTGCTTAATATTTTGTTATAACCTTGTCTCTGTACTGGAAGATTGGTTAGAATGATTTTTACTGCACTTAGGGACCTTCATATTGACAGAATCACTATTTAGAATGCTGCAGAAAACCTAATAAGTGAGACTGTATAACAATAGTATTTACATAAACCCAAGATCAATTAACTTTACAATGAATGCACAGATTGTAGTATATGGGTATACAACAATACAAATAACATTATACAAGACAGTTTCATTGTTTCAACCTTAATGTCTTTTCAAGAAAATACAATACAAACTGTGAATAAACAGTAAATACAGTAACTATATTGGTACTATCACAAAAGCATTAGATGCCAGACATTTATCAGCAGACTTCCAAAGTAACAATGTTGTACGTATACACAAGTATTAACATAGAGGCGAGCGTTAAACAAATATGGGGAATAAAATAAAATAACTATGTCTGAAAACAACATGAGCGACAACACATCAATGGCCCCCACCCCTAAATCTAAATAAATGAATGATCGGTATTAAGACTAAATGATTTAAGGGTACCAAACTGTAATATATAGTGGTTTTCATGGGCGGAAGGCCCATTGTCAGTGGTGCAAGATCTTAGGCACTGACCTGAATGTCACGGGTATCACAATGATTGAGCCATTAAAATGTAAAGTGACAAGAGTAGGTGTTCTGTGGTTAATTGCATGAAGATGTTGACAGAAATGGTCACCCAATCCAGTGCCTGTTTCATATATATATTTCTGACAAATGATAACATAAACGATGTTACTGGATTCACATGAAAATCGTCAATAGTGAAAGTGGCCTTAAGAAATAAAACAGCAGATCTGCACCACATAGGGTCATGTGTAACAATGTAGGCATCTACAACAAACTATGACAAAATAATGTGGAACAATAGCTCTGAGGTAACTGTGGACCAAGATGTCAAAGATTTTTGTCACACCTATAGACAACAAGAGAAAAGTCATAGAAAATGGCACGAGTTTGAGAATCTGACTTGTGAAGGGATTATTAGTTAAACAAGATTTTATGGACAGTAGAGCTATATGGATGAAATGTGAAAACAAGTATAATTCTACCAGAAGAGGAAGTGCCCCAAGTATTAGTCAAAGTATCTTGGTGAGATAATTTACTGGCACGAAGCCAAGCCGATGAAAGGACACTGTCAGTGTAAGAGTGTCTAAGAAAGAAATCAATCATCTTGTATGATTTTTCAAAAAGGTCGTCATCATCACTACATAAGTGACACAGGTAAAGAAGTTGGGAGAATTGCAGTTACAACGAGCAGGCGGATGAGAAGTATAATGCAGAATCTTATGTTCATCCGTAGGTTTGTAGTATATAGATAAGAGTTGAATTGTGACAATTATGTCAAGAAAGTTGACAAAAGTAGTGGAGATGTTAGTGTGAATTGAATAGTAGGGTTAAAATTGTTGAAAAAATTGATGAAACATGCAATTCTGTAATACCTAAACCATCATCAATGTATCTATGGAAATGACCTTTATTGGTCATCCAAACTTGATGTTCCAAATTGTCCCATGAAAAAGGCAAGTATAACTAGGCCCCATTTTAGTACCCATAGCAACGCCACTGATCTGATAAAAAAAAAAGGTACCCATCAAATTTTTATTTTTCATCAATGTTCATTCTCAAACTTCCACTGGATCTCTCTTGTAGAACAACAATGGCCCTGCTAGATTTCCAGCATGATGTAATCCAGAGAGATGAAATTCGCTGTGTCACCGTATTATTTGCGCCATTGTCTCTGCATCTGTTTTCAGTGGTAACCCCATAAAATTCAAAAGAGTTGAGTGTCACCATAAATTCAGCAAGGTAAATAAGAGTGGGGGTAGATACAGAGAGATGAGGACTCTTAAGAATACACAACAAAAGAGGAACCAGAACAGGCAAAGGGATGAGAGGAGGGGTTTCCTTATATTCTCTCAACTTCTTCATCTCCTGCATCTATGTAGTGGTAAGGAGGACTTTCTTCAGATAGCCTATGAGATGATAATATTTCTTCTGCTGTCTCCTATACTCAGAGAGGGTCCTCAGGTCTGCCCTGTTTTGTGTGTTCAACCTGTCCCACCAGGATGCCATCTTGAGCACTTGAATGTCTTCCTCTTTAATTAGGGTGTCAAATTTATCACTTTACACACACCCCCACCCCGAGCACTGCTGTCTGTCATGTCATACTCCGACACCTTCTTCTCCAGTCAAAACCCAAGACACGGGAAGCGTTCTGTGACAGGTATTTGGTTGCTTACAAACATAACAAGAACCTCAGGGATTTATTGGTACAGAGTCATCTCAAGTCTGTTGTTCATATTCCATTTTGGCATCATCATCTGCAAACATATAAGATACTACATCTGTGCCTATGTTACCTAGACCCAGTGTCACATTCTTCAAAGCCACCTTCATCTCTGAAGAGAGTTTCACATGTGTGTCCTGCAACATCATCAATGCAATCATCTTCAAGTATTGCACCATGACAAATATAGGTAAGAATGGAAGAAGGCTTGCAGTGGAAGAAGGCGTGCAGACCAATTCTGCGAACATCTTTACAACATCAAAAGCCATTTGGGATCTCCTGCTGCTGACCACTTCAATGGCATGGGCCATTGGGACGCCCAGGATATTTAGGTGAGGGTCATTAAGTCATGCTTCTCTGGTTACCAGGCTCGCCTGGTGCTTGAGAACCCTATATATATCAATTTGGCATGATTGAATGTTTTGAGATCAATGCCCACCAGTTGTATGGATGATATCATGTTTCTGTGTCATTTCTGTATTTGACAAGTTTCACATGTATTTGGGTGTGTTTTATACATTTCCTGTTTGTGCTGTTTCACCTATAACCTAGTTTCAACCCTTCAGAGTATCCACATTTAGCTCTGCCATGTGGACATCAATAGTGCCGTTCTTGCTCATCTTTTCTTTGTTGTGTATGTAGTCTTGTTAAAGGCCTTTGAGTCGAAACGTAGATTTGTGTGTGGTATTATATGTGTCTCTAGTGATTAATAAAACTTCATTACCCTGTTCCAAACTTTGTCTGTTGGATCTAAGTTTTGCAGCAGTAAGTACATATTATCAGCCTACCTTATTCCCACTGATAAGGAAACATACACAAATTAAGACATGATCTCGAACAAAGATTCATGTTGAACAGATGTTGTTTAGATTGGCTTGTATCTTTGCCCTCAAAGGAAAACCATGATCTTACTAGGGCTTGAATATATTTCTTCAAAAAATTAGAAAGAAACAGTGCCCTAATCCTTCTGCAACTTGCACTTTCCATTATACAAGCTATGAACAAATGCTTCTAAAACTTTGTAAAATATAAAAATACATATTCAGTCAGCATCATGAGATAAGAGAATTTCACAGTATTTTATTGATCTTTAGGTGTTATTATTTATTTATATTTATTTTTTGTTGTCAGATACAGAAAGTTCCTCCATGTAAATTTGATGCAAAACTGATGCCTGTACCAGCATTCCCTGGTGAGTTAAATAAACATCTGTCTGTAAAAACTATCCTCCCTCCATTTATTGTTCCAGTTTTATTATATTATTACAATTATCATAGTGTTTTATGCAATATAGTGTTTTTTGTGTGCATTTACAGCTCCATTCAAAATGTAACAAGTGTGTTAGACTTTTAAATAACAACATAATTAAAAAAAATATCATGGCTAATTACTGAAAGGATGACTATTCTTATTTTGTATGATACAATTTATTTCTACATAAAATATTGAGTGGAAAAATGCAAGGAAAAATAATTGGAATGTCCTATTATAAAAAATATTATACAGACGCACAAGATCAAAGTTTAGATTCAGTCTGTTGTACCTAGTGACATGTTATGAGGAACATTGGGTACACATAAGATGATGTTATTAAAATGTCAGTACAGGTGTATTCAATAAAATCTTTGTATATTCTGTACATAATACAGAAAATATGTAGAAATTGACAGGTGCTGATTGGATAACTTGCTATGTTTTCAGATCACCCTCACTTTTTTAATTTCTTTCCGTTAATGCTCTTTCATGTTTTACAAATACTTGGCAATAACTCCTAGGTCTTCTGTATGTCTAAACAGCTGATAAGTTAGACAGTTTATCAGAAAAAGATATACAGAAACAAGCCAAGGCTATAGCAGATAGTGTTGCTCAGTCAGAGAAGGGACCACCATCACAGAAACGATTACAATTACTCAACTACATAGCGTGTGTAGCCTCTTGCAAGCAGCTATCTACTGCTATGGTGAGTTCAAAAATTGAAAGCATTTGCTATAAAATGTGATATTAGTGTAGATTTTGTGATATAACTGGTATACCAGTCAGATGATGCATATCTGACCAGCTTTTATCTATATATTATTACTCTTTCACTCCTTGCAGAGCTTAGGCTTTCAACAAACCTCTTCCATTTGAATTCCATCCTTAGCTATTGCTTCCAGTTCTTTCCATATCATCCCCAAACTATTTATAGCTCTATCTTATTCTTTTTTCTTCATTATCTCTTCTCTTAGGGATTCCAGAACAATGCCTGTCTCACATTACTTTGTATTCTTTTTATTTATGTAATTATAACTTTATTAGTGTCTGTTTATTTCTTTATTTTTTTACATGAGTACCTCAGTGGAGGTTTTATTGTAATTATACCATTTCAAACCAACTTTCATCTATTTCATTAATTGAATGTAAATGTGATATTTTGACACATAGGCCTGAGAGCTATCTGATTGCACATCACTGCAAGAGGATAATGTGACCTTTTCCATGCTATTCATGCTTGGTCACTTTTCATATACTTTGTATGTTACCAGCCAATGAAAAGTACAGATTAAAAAATTGGATTAGGTTCTCGTAGTTATGTGCGATGGGGTAGCCCTCATGCCTGCTAAATGATAAACGGTAACAATTTTACTTTGCTGTTAGAAAATAAAATGACAACTCTGGTTTTAATTTTCCTTTAGGTTATAGTTTTGTTTCCTTCATAAGTGCACATTTTTAGACATCCATTTGAATATTTTTGCAGAATTTGGTGGTGAATTGTTGTCAATGTCTTGCTAAGCATCGATTGCAGTAAAACTATAACTATAAGATAAAGATCAAGGTGCACAACATGAAGTTCTTGAGCACTAAGAAGAATTATAATAAATAATAATAATAATAAATAATAATAATAATAATAAATAATAATAATAATAACAACAATAATAATAAAAATAACATTAATAATAATAATGTATTGTATTGCCAGTGCAATGTAAAAGGTCGGCATTTGAACTACCTAGCCAATGAATTGTGTTTGTGAGGTGAGTTCACTATCAACTTTTGCTACCACACTGATGTTAAGAATATATGCAGCACATTAATATATGCAATAAATATAGAACCTAAAAAAATATAGTATTATTAGTTTAGAAGTAAGAGTAATAACTACTCATAATAAGTAAAACTAGTAACAGCAGAAATGGTGTTCCTACAAAGAATATAGGAAGTGTCATTAAGAGATAGAATTAGAAATAATAACATCAGACAAATAACCAAAAAACAATATCAGTATTAGAATACATCAACAGATTAAGTGGTTTTAACACACGACCAGACCACCAACATATAGTATACCAAAGATAGCCATGAAAATGTGCACCATGGCTGTAAAGACAGAGGAAGACAATGTAAAAAGATGAACCACAGAAATCAAAGAGGTTTTGAGAACAAGCATACAAACAGCACACAGGGAGACCATCTCCAAAGAACTCTTCTACCCCTTACTCTGTGAGGCACAAAAGGGGAACAGCTAATGGATAGATAGATAGAATAAGTAAAAACTACAGTATCGTATATACACTTCCTTACTCCCTATTATTAGGATACTTATTCACAAGGCTTTGTACATTGCCGTAGTTGGAGTCTTCTTGGTATAAAATAAAAACTCTGGAGAAACTCCACATTGCACAGGAAGTAAGAGCTAATTGCTTGTAGTTCATGTGGATCAAAACAACACTAACAAACAACAACAATATGCACTGTCAATGTAATGGATCAGAGGAAATTTAATGAACTACAAAACTAAGAATTTGTCAATCAAATATGAAATCAATGCTGTGGTTTGGTTTGGAGTCACAGAGAAATCACAAACAACAAAAGGGACAATGACAGATTTTAAAACTGGATACCTGCATATAAATAATGGGTTTCATATATGGTCTGAGAGGATCACCAAAAAAGGAATTAATGAAAAGAACTATACAGACACAAGTAGGAAATGTTGAAGCAACTGCTAATGGTTTAAAAAAAATACCAGTAGAATGAATAGCAAAACTAATATTATTCTTAAATGGTAGGAACAAAAATAGTAGAGAAAGAAATAGTGGGAAAAATTAATAATGCATGCAAAATAGATACACAAACTATTCAAGAACTGAATGGACTAGCTAGGGATAGAAAATGGAAGAGGTATGTGAAGATTTTTGCTCCTTAGGATCTAGGGATTATTGCTTAAATCTACCGAGTTATATACTATGATACTTGGCAGGCAGAATGCCGCTTCTATGAGAGAGGGTGAGGACTTATGGGGGAACTGAGTATGATAAAGTCAATTATCTACACCTTTTGAGCTGTTTTATATATAAAAAATAACCAGTGCAACACTAGTGTGAATTAGAATTATATCATTTGAATTTCTGATAATATGTCACTGACAAGACTTTCGCCTTCATTTTTTCAGACACAAGGTGGTCTTATTGGCACCATTGCCAAACAAGTCAAAGAATCTTCTCACCTAGACATGTGAGTTAAATCTTGTATAAATTGTATATTTGTTTTATAATCTCAAGAGCTACACATCAAATAAATCTTCACAGACTGTCTACTTAATGTCTGGATTCTACTCAAGAAAATTTCTATGCGTTGAAATATATATAATTACAAGAAAGTCTTAGAAAATCCGACAAATTTTGTGCGATGCTTCATTATCCATACATCCTTTGCTTAGTAATTTTATGGATCACCAATAATTTCTAAACATTTAAAAATTATAATTCTGTGTTTTTTCTATTATTGTATTGTTTCTGTTCTGATGTAGGTCATCGAACAAAGCTCCAATCATTTTCATCCTTATTCCTTTTATCACTGTTTTTATTATATTTTATTATAAGTAGTGGTTTTGTGTAGCATATTTAATTATTTATATAATATTTACTTATGTGTGTCCATTAGTATCAATATTTTTGGGAACTCTTGAGACTGGACTCTATGTTATCTCATTGTGGGTCTGTTTAGGTCCACTAATTCAAGTATTTAGGTACAACAATTACAGCAGATGAAAGAAGTTCAATAAAATAAGAAAAAGAATAGGGTAGGCAAAAAACATTCAGAAAAATGAACAATATATTGTGTAATATGACTTTGTCATTAGAGGTGAGGAAGAGAGTTCTGTAGTGCTACATAACTCCTATACTAACATACAGATGCTAGTTGGACAATAAACAAACAGGAAAGTGGGAAATTAGAGGTAGTAGAGATGTGGTTCTATAGAAGAGTGCTAAGAATACCATCAAGTGCCAATCAAACTAATGAGGAGGTGTTGAAAGAGTTAAATGCCAGATGGAGCTTAATAATATATGAAAAAGACAATCTTCATTTTTTTGGCCACGTTATGAGACAAAGTTTGGAAAAAAAATTGTCACAGAAAGAGTCAAATGCAAGACGGTTTTAATCAATAATATAAGAAAAATACAATCTTCATTTTTGGCCACATTATGAGACATGGAGGTTTAGAGAACATAGTCATGACAGGCAAGATTGAAGGCAACAGAGACAGAGGGCGACAAAGTGAGAAAATATTAGACAGTTTAACAACCTGGCAAGTCTGGGAAATAATGACGATCCTGATACATAGTACCGGAGATAGAAAGCTGTGGAGAGCCATGATCGCCTATGACAGCTGGCATGGCACTTGATGATGATGAGGTCTGTTTACTAAAGACTTTTTTTAAAGATTTTGTCATGCAGGTAATACTAGTATTTTTACTCTAATAACTGTTTTGCTTGCTTGTTACTCTAATGCTTGTTCATATCTTAGCTTACCTTTAACATCTTACCCTTGAATATTATGGCAATAAGCGCATGATTTCCATTCTGTACTATAAAGAGTAGGATTGTTAAGTGGATATATTAAGTCAACAGACTATCTAAATGTTCTCTTTACCTCTTGCAAGAGATATCTGATCCAACACTGCATACAAAACTAGCATCTCACAGACGCATTAATAAGATCAGTATATGTCTCCAACTGGTGAATGAAGAAGAAAACATCTTTGTGCAGATTCAACCAAAATAATTAATGACAATTTTCTATTATCAAACTAATAATATTCGATTCTATGTGTTATTCTCTTCTCATAATCAGACGGCTCAAGTTTTTGAGAGCTCTTGCTTTGGTGGCACATTTTACGGAGACTGTGGACACAAGTGTGAACTTATCAGAGGTAGCAATTGTGAACAAACTGTATGTCATGTATCTTCTTCTTACTTTGATTTAGTACAAATGAATGTTAAAAATTTCAGTAATTTCTTGTCTTCTTAACCTTATGGACCCTACAAGTGCAATATTGCGCCAATGAGTATATATTCCTGCGTGCCTATAGTCGCCACGATATGGCCGTAGGCCCCAATAGGTATCATCCGATTTCTGAGTACAGAACTTCACAAAGTAAAGCTCATTTGATGTAGAATTCCCGCAACATGAAGCTAGGAATATGTCGCAGTCTAAAGGTCAAATTCCTTTACACATTACGATTGTAAGAAGGGAGAAAGCCAGCTAATTTTGTCAACAAATTTCTGGAACTACTTAGACCATTTTTGACGCCATATTTGACTATCAAATGCAGTACCATGTGGCATGGTAAGTAATCATGACTACATGCTTTAATTGTTGTTTTTGTGTTTCATTTGTTGTTATATTATAAGAATATTTGTTTATTCATTCAATAACACAAAAACAATACATATCAGAGGTGCCACGTGTGTGGATGGAATATTATTGCATTGTATGTAATTCTAGACTTAATGTTGGACTTACAGACATTGTATTCGATTTCTTCATGTTGTATTAGTTTGTTCAGTCCATATTATATTAGTTTGGATATAAAACAACATATATACAACAGGTATAGATATTTAGGAGGATTTTATTAATGTTACCACACATTGCTAAAGTTTTAGGACCCTCAATAAATTATATTTGCGATTTTTTAAATGACGTTTTGAGATTTTTCCACCAATTTTCAACTTTATAACTTGGTCACAACTGTAATATCACACATACAACAACAACAAAAATATGATTATATTCATTATTCACTTCTTTATTTACATGTGCAAAAATTATTTTGATATCTTTTAAAACAAAAAAAAAGTTATTGCATTTTCAAAACACTCACCATAAATAATGCAAATCTTCTAAAAAGAATTCAGGCTCGCAGCTGATATTGCATAATTTTAACTCAGGGCTCTAAAGGTTAATTTGTTTCTAAAGATATGCAAGATAGTGTAGTCTCCTGTAGGAAATTCAAATTGTAGTGTTTACAAATATAGTCTGGAGACTAGAATGCATTATACAGTCAAATTCCAGTATAACAACTTGGTCCTGATGGACACAAAAATATGTATGTAGTTACAGAAATTTGCTATACATAGTTAGGACAATAAAGAATATTATAATTGTGGTTTTTGAAGTTGTTAACATTTTTTAATAAAGGAATGAGTTAAAGAGAAATTTCATGTGTGCATATTTCTGCCTAACGCATTTGACTTTAATTTGGTATGTTTGTGCTACTTTAATTTTATACGAGATGGGGTAACCTACATCTTCAATAGTTGCATTCTTCTGTTCTTTTACAATTCTCCAATTACTATCTCAAAATCACTACATTTTACACAGATTCAATGACATCAATACAGAACATCTTAAGAAATAAAAGGCAGACTTAAAATAGGAACATCATAATAAAACTAAAAAAATAAGTCACCTGTAAAATCATCATACAATAGATAGAAGATCATTACAGAATACTCAGTAAGGGAATAGCAGACAAACTGGCCATGAAAGGCAGTCAAAGAGAACATCAGATTACTTGTAATAGTTACAATGAAACAAGAACACTGATAAAATCCACCTTCACAAACAAATGGAAGCAGGACCACATTGAATATTACCATGCAAATGATCAATCAATAATCAATAAACCTGTAACCCTTCAGGGTCGTAGGGGTACCACATTGGATGCCTCAGCACACAGAGTCCTCCAGCGAATTCTATCCTCAGCGATGCGGATGAGTGTGGAAATATCTTGCTCTGTCCATTCCTTGATGTTGTCTGTCCCTGCCTTTATTTGCCCTCCTCTGCTTCTTCCACCCTGGAGTGTTCCCTGCAGTATTGTTTTTGACAAGGAATTGTGCCTGCATACATGTCCGAACCATGCTAGTTTTCGTTGTTTCACTATTGAGAACAATGGCTCCTGAACACCTGCACACATCTCTACTTTATTTCTTACATACAAATGATGCAATTCACATAATCAGCAGAAAAGATCAAAGAATCATGTTTAGGCTTAGAAAAGACCATTGTGGCCTAAATGTTCATCACACCTGAGACTTCTCTATAAATAAGTGAACTTTTAGATCTGTTGGGAAGAAACAATTATTTCTCCCACAAGGACAATTGTTCTCACAGGTGATCTCCAGGGGCATTACAGGTTTGATATTTTTATGATCCAGTGGCTGGTTTAAATTACCTGTGTCTGGACTTGGGAAAGTGGGATCAGCAACTCACAATTTTCCACATATTGGAGAGACAGGCCATGACACATTTATTGTTAAAATAAAACTTTTCTACTTTTTAAAAATCTTGGCAGTATTTAAAACAGAAAACTGCAAAATATAGGATTACTGTTGATTGGAGCGCATACAATATCTATAGATTAAACCATTGTTATATATTTCATGTTAATTCAGTAGGCCTAGACTCATTACTTTATATACAGTGTCAAATTTGTTAGAGCATAGTTAGTTGAATAAATGTGAAAAATAAACTATTCCTTGCAATGAAAAATAACCTATCATGTATCTGTAGATAGATCTATTGTTATATGTTCTGATATGACAAGAATTGTACACACGTAGTAACATAATTTTGCATGTTGTGATGATCCCACTGATACAGGGAGCCAGAGGGCCCATCAAACAGCTGACATGCACATACCACCCACAGATGGTAGGGTTGCTTCCCAGTGGACAAAGGAATGATAGAGAGATGGAGACTGCAAAATGAGCATAGTTGAATAGCAGATGGTTCATGTAGTAGAGGTCATGTAGATAGAACACTCTAGCTTAGTAGGGCAATTTATCTATGAGTAGGACACTTAAACAGAAAGTAATCTAAGTCCAACATGGTACAAATTATATCAACCTTTGTGATATGGAGGAATTGATGCCCACACTCATCCTTGTAAACCATGGAACACAGATAGAAATAAAATAAGAACAGTATTTCAACATGTTCATTAGCACTTAATACAGCTGGTGACTATGGCATTAGAATGTGTCAGTTCACAGAGGGCTGTATGGATCTGTATCCTGAGTGACTCAATGAGTATGATTATGAACGTACAAAAGGGTCTCGTTCATGAAAATGGACTGAGATATTGAGAGGGTCGAGGTTTGAAATGGCAATTTTTATTTTTGTGCCTAGGCATGTTGGCATTTGGGGTTTTGAGAGAGCTGATTTGCTGGAGCAATGGATCAGGCAGATGTGTGGGATTCTCTACGGGAGACAGCATGTGAAAATGAACTTGATGTGGATGATGATTCTTATTCAATGGCTAGAATTAAAGAACAGGGTTTGAAATGTGTGGTTGCCAGAGGGAAGCAGTTTGTGGGGGGGAGGGGGAGCAGAAGAATGATGGTCAGTCAACATAGAACTGGAACTGTCAGTAGACGTTAATGGTGGATACAATCAGGGAGAGATCAGAGCATCTATAGATTTGTCTGGAGTGTAGGGATGGTGATCTGACGATTAATTAACTAACTAACTAACAGCTGGTACCTTTTGAAATCTCCCATCATTTCCTCTTACTGTGAGTCTTAATATTTCTATTACATTAATAATCTTTTGACTGCTACATTCTATTGACAGGAATTTTTTTATTGTCTTCCTCTAGACAATGTTTGTTCTTACTGATGTCCTGAGGGAAAACATGAAGAACAATAGACTCAAGCAGGGCTTATTACCAGCATTAGGAGAGTTAATAAATCTTGTTGCTATGCAGGTAACACCTGGGTTAAAACAAATAATAAGTGGATATGGTCTCCCAGTTTTGCAATGGCTTTCAAATTGTATTTTTCCTTTAATTGATTCAACATTGTTCAGTTTTCATTATTTAATAATGTAAGCATTTAGTAATGAATACGAACTACAAAGACTAATAGATCAAAGTCAATAAATCAAGTAATGAATATGGACTGGATATAAATATTAAAAAAACAAAAAAACATGATAATCATCAAAGACACAGAAGAACAGGTGCTAAACATAAGCATACATGGAGAAAAACTACTACAAGTAGAAAACTATCAATATCTTGACACAAAGTCACAAATGATGGCAGATGTGAAATAGAAGTTAAAAGGAGAATAGGAATGGCTAAATGTACCTTCAATGACATGAGGAAAATAGTAACATCTAAACAAATTACAAACAAGTTAAAAATGAGAATTATAAAATGATACATCTATTCTAATCCATTGGAAATTTCTAGGCACAATATTCCCGTAGGTTGCCATTACTTTTGGGAAGGAACAACCGTTAATCGAGCAGCGTAAAGAGAACACATTCGTTCTAGTCTGCCATTTTGGTGGAAGTCAAATTAAAGATAACATGAATACATCGCTAGAAAATGCAAGCCACATCGCCCAAGACAGAGAGAGGTTCATAGAGTTCATTGGGAAGACAACGTTCTGGAAGGAATACGTCACATGACACATCTATTCTATATTAATGTATGGCTCAGAAACATGGACACTAAATAAACAGTTAGAGGACGAATTGATGCCTTTGAGATGGTGGGTATATAGAAGAATAGGGTAGAACATCATGGAAGGTTAACTCTGAATGTGTTAATGGGATCTTTGTTACTTCAAATATTTTATGGTAGTGTGTCCTGATATAGCCTAATTGGACTTTGTCCGCTGGTTGAAAGGGGCACGCCTCTCCAAAGAGAGGCAAACTCATTAACCTACCTACAATCATGGAAGGAGAAGAAAGCAAACAAAGAGGTTCTAAAAACACTTAATATGAAGAAAGAACTGCTAAGAGAAATAAAGATCAGGAAAATAAAACATTTTGGACACATTAAAAGGCATGACACTGTATTGAAGACCTTACTTGAAGGTAAAGTCAAAGGGAAGCAAGCAAGAGGTGGGCAGATATACAAGTGGGAGAGTAACATCACTCGATGGACAGGTTACAGTCTAGCCGAGTGCACCACCAAGACAAGATACAGGGGATGTTGGAGGTCTGTTGCAGCCAACCATCGTTGCGGAGACGGCACTTGATGATGATAATGAATGTAAGCCACTTTATTCTGTGCATATTGTCCTGTCTCGTACACTGTTATATTGAAAAAGTCTTCAATATCATGTGTCCATCATAGTCTTGGTCTTCCTCTTGTTCTTTTCCCTTGAATTATTTCCTCCATGATTAATCTTTCTAAACCACTGTTTCTTGTTTTATGTCCAAAATATGTTAGCTTGTGTTTTTTGAAAGTTTTGAGGACCCAGTCTTCTTCTATATCCCGTAAAGACATGAGTCTGCAGTCTAGTCCATTTGTAATGTTATTTTTGTTACCCCAGTATTTGTTCTCAATTTGTCCTCCAATTTTTCTTAATAAAGGTCTTTTCATCAAAACATTCATTCAGTCTGTATTATAAACTGTATCTTTGGCAAGGTACCAGCAGCATATCCAAACTGTGTATTATCAGAACATGCATATTTCCAGTGGTAATATATGGTTATGAGTCATGGCCCTTAAATAAAACAGTATCAAAACGCTGCTTTTGAAATGAGATGCTACAGAAGAATTTTACGTATACCATGAACAACTAAGAAATAAAAAACAAGAAGTGCTAAGATCAATAAACGTCAAAGAAGTCTGGCTCATTAACAACATCTTAACAAGAAAGCTGTGTTAATTTTGGTCATATAAAGAGACATAATATATTAAAAGATTCATAGCTGATGGTAGAGTTAACAGCAACAGGGGAAGAGGGCATCTAAAACGATGATGGTTGAGGGATATTATCAGATTGTTTAAACATGTCTCTAGCTTGTCCAGAATCGTGCAGTGTTCAGAGAATCCATAAGGAAATAAGGTATACCACATTCTAGAAAGAATATGTCACATGATGATGATTATAATATAATATAGAAGTATGAGAATTTATTGCTAAATAATAAATAATAATGTAATTCTTTTGTAAACTGTTAACTTTTCTCTTGTGGTTTAATTTGTTCTGTGAATTGTAAAACTTATTACTTTGTATTTTTATAAATAAGATTATACAGTTTTTCCATCAGGAAATTCCAGGTTTTAATTCAAGGAAATTCAAGGAAATTGAAAGGTGTTAAATATTGGTGTTTTTTTTAGTTCTAAAGAATATATTTATTTCTCAGGAACAAAAACTTCAAGAAGCAGTTGAAGTTTGGACTGTTCCATCAATTGCATATACTACAATCATCAGGGGAATAAGAGAAGGGGTATGTTTTAGTTTGATGTTCTTGTGTTGTTTGTGGTAGTGCTAAATATGATTGTTTATTAACTGACATAACTCCAATTCTGACATTCCATAAATACTCAGCTCCAACATATATAAACGGACATTTGGATGGTTCCAGTGATAAATACTATATTTTAATGTAATAATGTTACTGGATATTCTAACTATCAAATAGTAAAGCTAATGTAAAAACTAAATAACAATTAACAAAAGAACAAGGACTTTTCTACATTGCGGTCCACTGGGCAACCCCCATAGGAGCTCCGTCTCTTTCAGCAGATGGCGAAGTGCATGAATGCTGATAGTTGCTGTAGCGCATTGATTGTATATTTTCCTAGTTATACCAATAAATTGTCCCTCCCTATTATCTCTTCGAGCAATTGTAAACTCCCTCAATCTCTTAATAACATTCTCATGCACCATGGTATCCTCATCCAGCAGACACATATATACAGAATTTACAATGTTCCTCTAGTTCATTGTCATTTGTGCTGACACATGTGCTTCAGATGCTAGTATTTTGACTCTCTCATTACCTTCAACCCTGCATGATCAGAGCAAAATATCCATGTAAGTCCTTAGAGCTGTACAACCCCAATATACTCCAGTCACTCCTGTCACAGCTATCTATTGTGAATTTTGCAGATCATGGATTGAATGTCTGACACAATAACAATCCCTGATTTTCACTGTTTTAAGATAAATTTTATGATCTCCGTAACTGCTGTGATTTGCATTCTCATACTGGAGGTTATTGTACTATATGGTCCACACTTTTCAGTTCTTATTTCACCTGTTTGAATTGCAGAAAAGCCTCAGCCAGATCTTGACAGTCTCTGCACAGAACAATCTATGTGTTTGACCATATCATTCTGTTCTGTGTTGTCAGTTATCAGTAGTTTGATTTAGATCTACTTTTCCATTGCATCAATCCCTACATTCTCTGCCAAGTGTGATTATTAAAAAAAACCCAAAAAAAAATTTCATTACAGTGTGTTTTCCTGTTAATGAGTGCAGGGAGACTTTTTTGACTGGAAATAAAGGCTGCTTTGTCATAGCTGTCACCATAGATATGTGATTATAACCTTTCAATAACTTGACAGTTGTTTACCAGCTCTTATCCATTACTGCCCTTAGAGTATTTCCTCAACAGTGGTGACACTGGGCAATCACTTTCACACTTGCCATCCATAACACACCTCATTGGAATCTTGAAACTTTAACATCAGGTATGTTTCCATGCAGGTGTACCTCTTGTTATTCGTCACTTTCAGGTAGTATTTCACCCATGCTAGAGCATGTTTTTATGTAAATAAGACACTAATTGCAGCATGTGTCTCACCATTACAATATGTATATCATGAGTACAACCAAGAATAATCCATATTCTGAACGTGTTCCTAACATTGACATTGTGCAGTTGCCAGTGTAAGGAGTCCCAGTTTATAATATATCACTGATAGGACTAGTTGTTGAAAAAACAAAACAAGTAATCTCTATGCTATACCCGCAGCTGCCATTGTTTTTAGAGCTGGTAGGTCACATTTTTTTCTGGATAATATTGTCTATATGATATTTACAGGGCAGGCTCTGGTCAAATGTTACTCCTAGATATTTAATACTGTCACTCTGCTCAATGGTCTGCTGATTTAATTTAACACAAGGAAGTACTGCCTTTATGATGTTGTTGTCCATGGTACATCACATGCTGCAGGGTTTACTAGGATTAATCTGAGAACTTGAGTCATCATACCATCAAAAGATTTCTTCTGAGAGAAACATGCGCTTAAACACAGTGCTTAACAGCACAAGTGTAAATAGACAAAACAATTGATCGTTAGATATTTGTATAGATGAAGTAAAGTACTGTAAGGCTTCTGCAAGAAGAATACTTCACTATATATGCATGTGACCTATTAGGATTTTGATGTTGCCTGGTGGTTGGTCTGATGGACCACTGGTGAGAGCTTCAGACCTTCTGTTTGTGACTATGAAGGGTTTAAACTATCTGGGTTTTAAACATGTATATATTATATATATAATTACCAAACCCAAAGAATTTCCAACAATCAGGTAATGACTGTATTAACACAAATACCAAATGGATAATAGAGAATAAGTAAATATGTGTTACAAATACCTACTACTACTAATAAAAAGATTAAAAACAATAATAATAATAATAATAATAATAATAATAATAATAATAATAATAATAATAATAATAATAATAATAATAATAATAATAATAATAATAATAATAATAATAATAATAATAATAATAATAATAATAATAATAATAATAATAATAATAACAATAAGGATGAAAGCGATTGACATTTCTTTAAAAGATTTTTAATAGATACAAATATTAATTTAGCATCTTTTTAAAACAAATAAAACCGTCCATGTATAGGACTGATGAAAACGGAACAATTTTGGCAAATATATTTTTAAATTAATATGTTTCCTGTATTCATTTTTCTTATTATTAGATGTTCATTCAGATGAAGATTTTTGATAGACAAGTCAACCATTTTTGTCGTATTCTTCTAATTCTAATTGTTTTTATCACATTTGTATTAGGAGATTTGTAACACATTTATACTTATTCACTATTATCACTTTGAGTTTTATACATCTGTCTGTGAACAGTAGTATGAAATTTCTCAATACAGTAGGAGAAATTATTGTAAACATGTTATATATATTATTTTGTATATATTTTATATATTACAGAATGTTCACCAAGATGTAAGTTGATAGTTGTGTTGTATTTCTTGACATCTTCATCTATTTCTTGTGCTTCTTAATATGATTTATTTGAAAGAAAGGAGGCAGTGCTGGAATATTTCAAAATTGAAGCAACGTATATAATTTTTTCTAACCATGTAATTTATTGATTGGTTGAGGAATTTGTGGGGGGGGGGGGGGGGGAATGTGAGCAGTTTCAATCTAAAATCCACTTTTTTTCTTCCTACTTGTTTGATTTATTTATTCATTGGTGGAGGGTAAGAAATGTGCAAAACTTATATCTAAAATCCACATCTTTTCTTCCTACCTGTTTGATTTATTTATTCATTGGTGGAGGGTAAGAAATGTGCAAAACTTATATCTAAAATCCACATCTTTTCTTCCTACTTGTTTGATTTATTTATTCATTGAGGGAGGGTAAGAAATGTGCAAAACCTCTATCTAAAATCTACTTCTTTTCTACCTACCTGATTTATTTATTAATTGAGGGAGGGTAAGAAATGTGCAAAACTATCTAAAATTCACTTCTTTTATTTCTTTCGTACCCATAATTTATTTCTTGATTCACAGAAGGATACAAGTGGAATATTTAAATCATAGATTACTTTTATTCCTAATTTTTCATTTAGTATTTTTTGTTGAAAAGTTGTTATTTTCAGTTAATTCTTTTAAGACTGTTTGACCATCATAAAAAAATTATTGAGTCATTTTAGTTAAAAATGTGTTTAAAATTTATATTAAATAATACAATAAAGTATCATATAACATTTTGTTCAGAAGACTATGCTCTGTATTTAATAATCATAAATGCATAGCTATTCAACTTATTTGTTCATAAATTTGTAATTTTTGAAATTTATATACATATTCTTATAAAAATGTCCATATTAGTAATAATTACTGATATTTAACACCAAATACCCTTTTTTCCATTAAAAACAATTTTTTTTGGCCATTTAATACATGAGTGCGAGATAAAAAAACGTCTCCATTAGTAATAATTACTGAAATTTAACACAAAATGACCTTTTTTGAACAAAAAATGAAACACAGTTTTGGCCGAAATCATATCAATACATAAAATCCATACTAGTTCATACCTGTGTAAATAGGATCTTACATTGAAGTGTTTATATTGAAGTGTTTGTGGTTTGAAATTATATTTTTCATTTTAATACAAAATTTTGCTTAAATTATATAAATGATGCAATTACAAAAAACAAAAACATAAATCTGTATTTTGAAAAAATTATTTCTGTATTTAAATAAATATGTCTGTATTTGGCACCAAAAGACCTTTCCTTTTTTTTGGCCCATCAATATGTTATAATCTGTGCATGTGGGAATAAACATCAGCATTATTAATTTTAGAAAATTAGGTAAATCACATGACATATAGAAATTTAGGTACATCACATGACATTTAGAAATTTAGGCACATCACATGACATTTAGAAATTATGTAAAAAAAAATACAGAAATTAACACTGTATGACCTTTTTAAAAAAAATGTTTGGTACAATGGTCGCAATTCAACCCCAGTTGTACACTAAGAGAAACAAGTTTTTCAGGTTGTTGTGTGTTTGTTTGTTTTCATGACCTTGATCGTAATCTCATGGTGAATTTCACACACAACAAATGATGACATCAAAGAAGAATAAATTGTAGTAGTATCTGAAATGAAAATTATAATGAAAACAGTATCAAATGTATCAATCATTAACTATTGCTCAGTCTCTGTTGGCTACAGAGATATTTCTGGAGGCCAGTACTTCTTATTTGTAGGCAGGCTCATTGCATTAATTTCTTTTGATGGTTAGTTAACAGTTGATCATGCTGTTTGCCATTAGTCAATTAACTGTCTGTCGTGTTCATTGAAGGTGCATTTCCCAGTGCCCTGTGGAATGTCAGTGATTCTCTCAATTTTTTTCACAACTTTTTTTTTCTGGATGAAATCAATGCAGAAAATCTGTACTAGTTGATACCTATGGAAATAGAAATTACGTGAAAGTGAATTGTTATTACACTTAGCGCAGTTATGCAAGACATATCAAATAAGAAAACTACTATATCAATAAATGTAAGTAGGACTACAGCAATATAAATAATTATGTGTGTGTTTTCTTGAAAATTGAAAGAAAATGTATATTTTGCTTACTAGGTATTAATTTTGCAAATAGTACATAACATTACAAATTGACTAAAGAGTCAATTAAAATATTAGTGTGTGTATATTTCTATTAATTTTACAGTTATGTTGTTGTAATTTTATTTTATTTCAATTAGTTATTAAAATACATAATCCAACAATTAAATAATGAAGCTGATTTTATTATGACCAAGACAAATAAACCATTCATGAATTAAGGCACGCAATCCAGATAGGCAACATTCATCTATGATCTGGCCAAATTTCAACATCTGCCAGCCAGCAGAGGACAAATAATATGCCATTTTGTTTAACTAGTGAGAGGTGCATTGTTATGTATGTCCCAGTTTCATTTGAACTCACCTCATATAAAAAAGTGAAATATTAAAATATAAAATAGTTTTATTTAAAAAAAAGACTTAGATAGCAAAAGTAGGTTTACCCTCATATGTAGAGGGACAGTATTTTCAACCATGGAAGTCAGAGCTTACGGCAGTAAAAGTAGTGGTGGTTATGGTTCAGACAATCCTGCCACCACAACCTCATACATTTTTTTTTTTTACTATTTATGCACATGTAAACACTTGGTGATTTTATAGCACATTAATCTATTCACAGGATGATCAGATATTGAACCATATGGCTGCAAAGATAATAGAAACAGTTACAGCTACAAGAACCAGCCATGCCCAGGTAATTTGCTTCAGTGCTCTGCTATGGTTACAGATTTGTCTTCATCAATTACACTGGTGTAATAATTGCACTGGTGAGGATGATCTCCATATCAGCCCTTTCCTTGACTGATGTAGGCTTTCTAAATTTACAAACTTAATTATACTGAGATATAATAGCTCATAAGTTGCCAAAAAATAAAAAAATAGACCAAGTTTCTGAACTGGTTGTACAAAGTATTACATGGGTATGCTGCTCTGGTCATACTGGTCATAGGGGTTAGAGGCAACAAAATGGCAGAATCATTAGTGGACAATGCTGTGGTTGATGACACAGTACTGAGAACAGATAGGGCTGAACTTATGAAGGCGGTCATTGATTTACTAAAGAGTGAAGAGGATGATGAAGGATGTGATAATTTACATATACAAAAGATGACTGAAATGGGGGATGGCCAGATTTGAGTGGAGAAAGTGTGTCCTCTCTGGAAAGATTTGAAGATCACATAATCAACATTTGATTGAGACATTGAGTAGGCATAATCTTGGGTGGCTGCTGGAATGGAGAGCACAGCAATTTTGAGGATGTCTAATGTGTCATAATGCTAGTTTCTAATCAAGAATCAAAATGTCAAACATTTTGTGCTCAGTTAGAATCTTCTTACTATACCTATAGTTCCCAAGGTATTTGAGGGTTGACTGAGCTATTCTTAATGTCTCAAAATGACAATTTGGTGGGCTTGTTTTAATATGGTGATGCCCAGTTCCTCTCCAAAACTCCCACAATGAAATGGTCACAGATGTTATAGCGTACCCTTTTACCAGAAGTCTTCATAAACTCCAGTTGTATGGGCACATGACGAGACATTCCTCGATGATGAGATGTTCTTTAAAGTACGTTGGAGGGTGGAAGAAGACAAAGTAGCAAGAAGATGACTGGATAGGATGTGAATCTTCCTTACTCATCAGGTTGGTAGAGGATAGAGATGAGTGTAAGTCTTTCTGCATCAAATGTTTCAATGTGGCACCTCTATGACCCTGACTGGTGATGATGATGATGATGATGATTATTATTGTTATTATTATTATTATTATTATTATTATTATTATTATTATAACTATTCTTGGGTTACACCATATATCCCCTCTTGGCAAGAATTATAGGCTGCTTAAACTAGAGTGTCATCACTTTGCAAAATATTCTTCGTAAGTTACTAGAAAAAAAAAGGATCAGAAGATAATATCCCACTTAGAGATTGAACACATTCCCCACTAAATAGCAAATGGAGCTACTGGCAAGAAGAAGGACATGTGTATAGCTGCCTCATTTGCATATGATGTTTATGAGGTATTACAGTCAAAGAAGGACTATTATAGTGAAAGTTGACCTACAGGATGTTTATAATAAAGAAAATTTCTTGAAAGTGATGCACTTTAATAAGCTGCATAGTTAATCCTTGGATAATAAGCTGGATTGCTTTTGACCTACCGGAGAGGACAGTGGCACTACACATGAAAATTCAGATATCATGCATGAATATACCCAGGGCAACCACTAAGGTAGAGTTGGTCTGTGATGGCCAAGGTACCAAGTTCAATCCCCATCACAGGCAATTTTGCATCTGGACCATTCAAAAAGCAATGGCAAACTACTGAACATATTCATATTGTCTAGAAAATCCCTACAGCTATGTCCTGAATAGGATATGATACCAAGCCACTAAGGTTCTCCTCTATCATGTTCTGTTCATCATATGTACAGCAACAGTAATCAATATTCAACCCCCTGGACAGGGACAAATGTTGACTTTTGCTGATGACATAATATAGAGTGATTAAGATATAAAATGTGTGGTTGTGATTGGCTTGTGCGGTAAAGGTCACATGCTGTTGCCATGTCATGTTCAGGGTAATTTTTTTAAATTAAAAAAAAAACTCAAGTCCTTACTGGGAGTTCAACCCTGGACCTCACAGTTGTGAGATCAATGCTCTAGCCTCTCGTTCATGCACCATCATGCTTTCACCCTAAAAAAGAAATCATACATGTACATCACTTGAAACAATAGAGACTCATAGCAGTAGTTTAGACACATTAACATCTCCAACCAACCATCTAGCATTATCATTTTTCATTACATTCCTTGGATGACCGGCAACATTAAGTCCTGGACAAGATAAGATTTTGTCTCACTTGTCAGCATCGTTAAAGATAGAAATTGCTAGATGACCCTGTGAGTTGATGCATAAAATGTGGTACCCCTACAACCCTGTTGGGTTATGGGTTTATAGATAGTTAGTTGTAGATTACATTTCTTATACATAATTATTATTTCCTTCTGAAATTTTCTTTATCATAAGTTTCCATCAATACTCATCTATCATCACTACTGTTTGTCATTCATTATAGATCCGTGATTACAGATATTATTAATTTTTATACAATCAAATCCTATTATAACAACTTGGTCCGAACCATTAAAATATTTATGTAATAACAGAAATTCACTATATACAGTATATAAACAAAATAATTGAGGATTTTCAAGAGTTTCAAAAGTGGATGTAACAAATGGTCATCATCACTTGTGAAGGATGAACAACTATACTGTTTTACTCAATGTGTTTGTATAATCTAATGCCTTGAGCTGGGCAGTCTTTCTTTTAATTCCAAGGCTTGCTGCAGAGAAAAAGGTTGACTAGAAGTTGCAGCAGCTCAGACTATCCTGTGTTGAGATAGTCAGCTCCATTCTCAATCTCCTTTGTGGTAAATTATGACTTGTATGTCCTCTTATGACTTGCATGACAGATAGCAATCATACTATTCTTTGCTCTCCTTTTGGGGCAAGATGACACATAAATGCTCCATTGTCTATAAAAGATACTTCAGATGATTCGTAGTTTATGGTTTAGCATGTAAATGATCATATTTTTCAAATAAAAAAAGTGTTATATTGCAGAAATTTGTTGCTCAAGAAGTCTGCCAATCTTTGTGGTATCTCTTCAAGCATTCTGCAGTAGACTCAGTCAGATGTACAGCAATCTCAGTAAGTTATTGGCAGAGATTAATTTGTATTTTTATACGGTTCTGTTTTATATATGATTACGTTACCACCAAACTTTGATGTATTAGGCCATCAGCTCAAATGAAATGCCTACACAAAGCATCTCAGCTTTCTGGACTACATTCTTCTGAAAATCTAGTAGGACCATTGTTCTACTACAAGAGAGATCCAGTGGGAGGTTGAGAATGGATGAAGAAAAGTATGATTAGATTCACCTAACAAATAAAATAGGATTAGTTCAAATTAGTTGTAGGTAGTTGAATAAATAATTTGATAAATTAATATGGTAACAGCCA
Organism: Meghimatium bilineatum; assembly: GCA_034231615.1. NCBI lineage: Eukaryota > Metazoa > Mollusca > Gastropoda > Stylommatophora > Philomycidae > Meghimatium > Meghimatium bilineatum. The sequence continues at coordinate 43,154,311 of CM067305.1, read as the reverse complement.
TAGTGTAATGAGAATATACTGGAGTATTTGAAAAGTTCCACAAACAATCTGGTGTGAAATAGGAATGTGTTCTTTCTTCACTGTAATAAACTTCTCTGTCTCTGATGAGCAGGTAGTCACTGTAGCCACAGAGTGTGACACTTAAATAACCTGAATATTTTAGCTCTTTTTCATTGATTCACAAACTGCTGCTAGTTAGCAAGACATAGCCTGGAGAACAGAATATGTTTTATGATGGTTTACAGCTTGGCTATGATATCTACATCTTTTGATTTGACATATTGTGAGCAGTCTGTCACTGGGTCACTTTGACCTTCTATATGATAAGACAGGTACTTTGATCACAGTCCAACCCACATTGCATCAATTAGTGCCTACCTGTGTGATTATGTCCTTATGCCTATGTTTATCAGTTTGTGTTTATCATTTATTAATTTAAATATAAGTATAGTCAGGGTTAGGGTTAGTTATGACTAGTACATTACTAATTCCAATCCCTAACCCTAAAAAACTGAATATTTCAATTATTTATTGATTTAATATTTAGATCAATTAACCACAAAATACGTAGGTATGCACTAATGGGAAACAAGAGAGAAAATGGGGGTTGGACTGCGATCATAGCACTGACAGTTATCCTCATCCCAAACCCCTTTACAACATGCATGGCAGGTCACAATAATGTTATTATGTTGCTCCCTTTTGGGTCCTGGAAAAACACAGGTTGTAAATAGCATTACAGTTGGTTGGTTGATTGCTGATCCAGCGGTCCATGGGCTCATGCCCTTTGACCTAATGCCATTAAATTGCATTATATTTCTGGGAAGTCTGTGGATTTTCGGCCCAACCTGGGACAGAGCCAGAGAATAACTATCACACCTCCAGGAAGGTAGGTTTCAACCTATGCACTGCTCCGAGCCACTGTAGCCAAGATAGGGTTCACTGTGCTCATTCCCCGCCATCAATTGACTACTGGTTATGCCGAACTTCTCTATTGCTCCAGGCATGCAACCAAATGTTCAAGTCAAAAGGATTGTCATGTCCTGAGTCACTGTGCCTCTATGATGGGTTTAAGCCATAGGAAAAAACAGTGTTGTCAGTTTCCTCCTCCCCAGTGCTGCACAGTACATCTCTGGCTCCCTTCCAACCACAGAGGGTGCATACATATATATTCAGGTAAACATGAAACACATTTAAACAACAAAATAAACGCACAATTGTATAGATGACGTGCCATAAAGCTTCTCTAAGAAGATAACCTCAATATAACGGCATGTCATCCACTAAGGTTTTCTGTTGCATGGGTGGTTTGTCTAGTGGGCCATTGGTGAGACCCGCAGACGCAACCACATGTGTGCATTACAGTTAAGAACCTAGATATTTCATTTAACATGCAAATGATGCAAAAGACACAAGTTGTAAACATTACTAAAGACACATCACCTAAGATCTATATAGAAAATCAACAACTAAATCAATTGAATGAACAAATACATCACCTATGAAATATCACCAACAAAAGAGTTGAGGATGAAATAAATCATAGATGGAATAAAGGGAATGAAATCATTGGACAGATGTCACCAGTACTGAAGAAGAAATTAGTCGCAACTGAAACATTAAAAACACTGTTCACAACATTTTTTGCATGTTTGTTACCGTTGTCTAAAAGGGTAGCAAGGAATAGCAACACTGCTTCCTGCCATGTATGTCATAAGAAGCAAAAAAGGAGGTTTTGGAGTGGTGTTGACTGTCCCATCACATAGATAAAAGTTATTAAAAAGATGTACTGAAGTCGTATGTATCAGGTTGAAAGGTGCAGATATCACATCGATGCTGTAAACCATAACACAAAGCATTCTGTTCTCCAGACTACATCCTGTTAATCTGCAGGAGTTTTAGAATGAATGAAGAAGAAGATGAAGATTAAGAAATACAGAAGGATGAATGGACTTAAATCTAGTTCAGGTTAAATATGTATGCTTACATATGTACCTATGCATATATGTGTGTGTAATTTTAGCTGCCCTTACCTTTTCTTTTATTTTGGAAACTCAGAGTGACATTTGCTTACAAGCATTGCAATAAACCATTCTTCTTCTTCTTATGGTCCATGCTGTACTGTGTTGGTTATCATGCCTTTTCACAGTCTTCTATTTCATGTTCTGTCAATCATTTCCGATACCAATGTTCTCCCATGCCACAATGCTAGGTTGTCAAGCATCTTCTCTTGGTCTTCCCCTACCTCACTTGCTCTTCAACTTGCCAGTTGTTACAATATGTTCCATCTTTCCTCTTCTCATGATGTGTAAAAAATGTGGACTGTCTCTTTCTGATGCAGGTAAGCAGGTCTCTTTTAGAATTAACTTCTTTTAAAATACCTACATTATGCTTTTCATATGTCCTTGGTGTTCTCAACATTCTTCTATAAAACCACATCTATGCTACCTCAATAACTATTCACAATCAGTTGAGCATCCAAGATTCACTTCCATACAGAATTGGTTCTATATAACTTCCAAGAACTCTCTCATCTCAACTGACAAAGATATATTACATAGGATGGTCATCTTGTAAAAGGTTGCCTTTGCCTGGGCAATTCTACATTTGACTTCTTTATCCTTTAGGACTCTGAATTAAAATTATGCAATGTCTCCTATGAGCCTAGATTTTTTTGGGCAATGTGCATTATTTGTGGTGGGCTTTTGGTAAACACAATAACTTTTTGGTTTATAAAGATATCAAAACAATTTTTGCACATGTAAATAAAGGAGTGAATAATGGATATAATTGTGTTTTGTTGTTGTTGTATGTGGTAAATATGACAGTTGTGAACAAGTTGTAAAGTTGAAAACGTAGGAGAAAATCTCAAAACATCAAAAATGTGCAAAAATTATTTCTTGACAACCCTAATACTTGAGTAAAAGGGTTCTAATGCTAGTGGGGGTTCTAATATTCTAATATAAGAATTATTATAATTCTAATAAAGGGGGGAGGGGAACCAGAGCATTATATTTAGCATTGAGTATAGTGTTTACAATAAATCTAATGCTAGTACATGACGCTACAGTAATTTATTACTTCCCCTGACACTCAATGGCATTCAAAAACAATAAAAACTTTTACAGGCGCAAAATTCTTAAAAACTGTGAACAGGAAGTAGTGGGGGAAGGGGTGGGCTATGCTCTGTGATTGCTGTTCAGAAATAGCTGCTATAGAAAGCTACCATTGCCAACAATGTACAGTAGGGAAACAAGTTTTCATTGACTTTATTTTTAAAAACTTTTGTTTCCTCATGTCTATATTGTTTTAAATCTTATATTCCAGGCTCTGTGTAGACTCACTTGGCACAATCCAGCCATGTTTCAGAACCTGCTGGATGTAGGAGGTCTTAATCCAGTCATGCAGGCTCTTACAGCTGGAGTATCTAGGGTCCAGCAAGCAGTTATAACTATGTTGGGTGTTTTCATAGTAACTGTTGGTCACTCCAATAGACTATTTCAAGAGAAGGTACTATTTCCTTTTTATTATTGAATACATCATCCTCATTCTACTTCTATCTACTACCTTTAAAAAGTGTTTTTAATTAATTTTTATTCCTTTCTCAGTGATTCTTGCCTTCCATATTTGTACTGATTTGTACCAATGTATGTTCATCTAACATTCCTATTTGTTGTGTAATTTTTTTTTTTTTTTTTGGTTACAATTCTGATAGTTTTATATTGTATATGCATTTCACATTCAATTATCTTTATTTTGATACCTTATGTGGTATTTCATAGTTAATACTTTGTCTTCAGGAAACTTGCGCCAAAATCATGTTTCGGTCAAAAAATTTAGCCTAAATTTAATTACGTCCAAATCCTGGGAATAATTTCATATTGAAAAAGTTGTAGTTGCAGTAGAAATTAATGAAAAAGATAATAACAAAAGCTGATAGGAAGAAGAAGTGTTCAATAGAAAAAATAATACTATAAAGAATGATTAAAAGAATAAAGAAAATCTTTGTTGTTTTGGAATATGTTAATATTTTTTATCTTTTGTTTTACATTTTTGCACTTTATATCTTCATTTGACAACCTGGCATGGCAAGGAAACAACAACGACTTTGATACATAATACTGTGAACAGAGAGTTGTGGAGAGCCATGACCGCCTACTCCAGCCAGCATGGCACCTGATGATGATGTAATCTTCATTTATACAATATACAATTTTGACATTTTAGACAGATTCTTTCATTTTACTGCACGATACTGCTGAAAATTGCATGAGGTTCACAGTGCTTATTGTACACATTTAACACATGTAATACTCACACACATAGGCCCTACACATATATATGATAGTTTGAATTTGAGAATGAATGTAGAAGAAGAAGAAGAAGAGATACTTCTTTAAGACTATGATTACTTACATTGCAGGATTTTCTCACAAAGATCATGCGCTGCTTTGAAAGCCCATCAGCTGTGATTCGTGGTAAAGCCTTTGTTCTGATTTATGAGATGGTGCACAACAATAGTGAGCTATTGCTGAGCTGCTGTCAGGCCAGGTATGTTTTCTTGTAATTAACATTCAAATACTGGATAATATTTTGATATTGTTGTCATGTGATATATTCTCTCCAGAATGTTGCCTTCCCAGTGAACTCCCTGATCCTTTCTCTGTCTTTGGCCATGCTGCTTGAATTTTCCAACGATGTATTCATGTTATCTTTAATGTCATCATTCCATATTTAACATTAATTTAACTAAATATAGTGTGTACATTCATGTTCAACTCTGTGTTTGAGAAGTAGAGATTTGTGTCTTACAGATATTTGATATTTGGCAAAGATATTTGTTTTTATTTCAGGCATTTCGGCATCCATCCCATCCAGAAAGCAATGGCAACAAACTATATTTTTTGTTTAATCATTCTAAAACTGCTATCAGATCTCTCTTGTAGAAAAGAAATCTACTGAACAGTGGACATAACACAAGAGCTACAGTACAACTAGATGTTTACAAAAGCAACAATGTCCTACTATGTCATGGGGTCCAATCTTGGTTCACAGTTTGTGGTATTCCTGACAGATGCGCAAGATCAGCGCTCCAAGTGCTCCAGCCCAGAAAAGTGCCAGAACTGCAAATACTACTAACTGAACATAGCAATCATAGTAAAGTAGCTAGGAAGTGGATACCATCACATTGTGGAATACCTGGAAAAGAGAAATCAGATCATATGGCTGAGGAGGGAGCTGCTGATCAACCAGATGTGCTAATAACGTACCACCAAAAGAAACATGATCAAGACAATTGGAAGCCAACTACAAAACAAGATGATTACCAAATTTTTACTCATACAGATATCCGTATAATTTTTCTTCCACTGTTGTTTCTCTGGGCAGGTGTATTTGCCTTAGTATTTCATATTCCTGGCATTCCTGAAGAATGGGATTTGCAGTCTGTGGTGCCTGTCCACATATACACATGTTTGTGTTGTTAATCTTGAATTTTATGTACATGTGACTGGGAAGTTGACCATGTCCTGTTCTGAGGTGAAGAATTGCAACTTGTTTTGGTCTGCTCATAAAACACACACATACCCTCAAACATGGTTTCTTATGTTGACATAATATATCTTTACAGATTAGTCATGTACATTGAGAGAGACAGCAGACGTCAGAATCCCAGAACACCAAAATCAACACCTCAGGAAGCACAAGAGTATCTTAGTCAGTGTTTGGAGCTATTGATTTCTGGGATTGTTCAATACTTACCATCTGTTATGGGTGAGAATTGGTGTTGAGTGTTTAAAAAAAAATTTAATTAAATTATTTTGTATTTTATGTGTTCGTTCTCAAATTCCCACCAGATCTCCCTTAAAGCAGGACAATGGTCCTACAAGATTTCCAGCAGGGTTTAATCCAGAGAATGGAAATGCATTGTGTTGCTGTTTTATTTATGCCAATGACCTCGAGACTTCGGCATTGTTAACTCAATGTTTTTATCACTTCCACTGAATAGTGGACATCTATAACTATATCAATAATATAGTTGGCAAAGAACACCAGAATATACATCCGTACAGGAGAATTGATTCCTGTGCTGTTTGTCCATCTAATTCAGTGATGACCATTCAGCCCAACTTGGATGATGATGAAAGTGATGATGTCTGCGGTGTGCCTGACTGTGAATAATGAGTTCTATGCATGATTGGAATTTTTTTCCACACCCTGAGCATATGTAGGAGGAGTCTGTGGGACATTGAGCAGCTTTTTCCTTTCTTCGACCTAATTTTTGTTGCCCAGCTTGATGTCTAAGGTTCTATGTAGCTGCTGCACCACACTTGATTCTGCAACGCCAGTGGGATCTGTCTTGTGCAAGATTCTTCCAGAAATTTGTGCCTATTTTGAAGTGAGTTAGTGATTTCTTAAGAGTATCTTTAAAATGATTCTTCTGTTCTGTGGCCTTGTGGGAGCCATTCTGGAGTTCTCCATAAAACAGCTTTTTTGGTAGATGATAGTTGATGGTTCCTGTACCTACCCACTGGTAACCATACTCAGAGCTAACGTTGGTCACTGATGTTTGACATTTTGTCACTGTTTTGTAAAACTAGCTATCATCACAGTCACAGACATGCCCACTGTTGATTGTTAGAATGTGCTATTTTGTGACTCTATTTTTATACTTTCATCTGGAATTGTAACTTGGTACTTTACTTTCTAGATATGAAGTCAGCAACATAGATAACATAAATACCTAAATACTTTCTATTAAAGTAATTTTATTTCCAGTTTTTGTGTTTGTCTTTATCATGTCTGGAGTGCCATGAGGACTAACAAACTATATGTTGTTACATCTTTGTAGTATGTTAAAATCTAAACTATTGAAGTAATAATAATCACTATCATGAGTTATGAGCTGAGAACCACTGTATCACACTGAATGAAATAATCTTGAGTACTGTTAAGTTGGTTCTACTAATAAATACCATTACCAATACCAGTAGGATTGTGTCTTGTGTTTGATATTGCAGTGTTGGTTTTTCTTCTGTCTTGATTCTTAAAATCCTGCAGATTAACAGGATGTAGTCTAGAGAATAGAATACAGTGTGTCATGATTTACAGCTTAGCCGTAACTGTGATATTAACACCTTTTGGTCTGACACACCTGCTTCAGCATGGCTTCTGGGTCACTTTGACTCTGTGGGATAAACAATTCCACTCCAAAAATCTTCTAAGTCGCCTCTTAAGACATATGTGGCAGGCAACAGTTCTTTGTTTCCTTCTCCTTGAGCTCCAGCAACACAGACGATTGAAGTGTATGTATTTACAAACATTTGTGTCAATATATGTGTTGTATTTATAACATGGCAGATAAAACTACAACCAATGTAGAAAATATATGACATAGGAACCACGTATGAGGTAGCCAAAGCAGCCAACTAAAGCTACTCTCAGATGAAAGTAAGAATACAACTATCCAGATGATGTAAATAAATACACCTAACATTAGTTCTTCAGATAGTGACCATTTTCTGACTAAGCACAGGACATAACATCGCTTCACTACCTATACCACAAATATAAGATCAATTTTACAGATTTGTGCATCTGTGGTTCCAGCTCTATGACAACCTAACACATGTTGCAGATCTACTCAGTATATGATGAAGAACAGTATATAGAAGCACTTGGCCATGCCCTGTCTCCTTTCATTAAAAACTTTATGGCACCACTGATAACCTGTTGTTGACTGCTACCTTTGTCATAGTCATAAATTTGCAAGTCTAAAAGTTAATGAAGACAAAGTAGAAACAATTAGAAATATAAATAACCAAATGGTCAGAGGGTGTCCGACAAAGTGGATGGTGCCGCAGTAACCTAATGAACAAATAGTAACGCAAAATGAGGTAAACAGGTTACTAAAACACTTACCTGGCCTATTAATAAAAATATATAAAAAAAGTATATATAAAAAAACATACAATAAAACTAAACAGCACAATTCTCCACGTGTCGGCTCAAATTGAACCTTTTTCAAGAGACAAACAACAGAAAACGACAGGAGACGGGGCTTGATGAAATATAGACATCTATTTTGTTTTTTATTTTGTCGTTTTCTGTTGTTTGTCTCTTGAAAAAGGTTCAATTTGAGCTGATACGTGGAGAATTGTCCTGTTTAGTTTTATTGTATGTTTTTTTATATATACTTTTTAAATATATTTTTATTAATAGGCCAGGTAAGTGTTTTAGTAACCTGTTTACCTCATTTTGCGTTACTAGAAACAATTAGGAAACATAATAAATATTTATGTATAGAGAAGTTAACATTATCATTGTTGTACTTTATGCAGATGAGATTCTAGAAAGTCTTGACCATGTAGATGGACGAAAGCATCCAAGCAATGTCCAAGCCAAACAGTTGAAATCTTCCCTGCCACTTATTCCAATATTTAATCATTTAGTGACTAGCCAGGTACATTCATAATTGTATTATTTTTTGTAATCTTTTACATCGTTTGACTTGTTTAGTGGATATTAAGTCAGTTATCTTTAAATTTACAGCTCTGTGGCAGGGAGATACAGAATGCATCTCAGACAGAAAAGATACCAGGTTCAATCCCTGTCACAAGAAATTGGGCATCCGAACTGTTCAAATGGCAATCTACTGAATGTATTTATATTGCTTGTAAAATCACTACAGTCAGAAAATGCTTGGTTGATTGCTACATCCTGAATAGGATATATTTACAAATTCATCCATCCACCCATCCACCCACCCACCCATCCATCCATCCATCCATCCATCCATCCATCCATCCATCCATCCATCCATCCATCCATCCATCCATCCATCCATCCATCCATCCATCCATCCATCTATCCATGAAGCACAAGAGAATATCTAATCTATCTAATCTAAAGTTAATCTAAATATAATCTACATCTAATCTAAATCTAATCTAATCTAATCTAATCTAATCTAATCTAATCTAATCTAATCTAATCTAATCTAATCTAATCTAATCTAATCTAATCTAATCTAACCTAATCTAATCTAATCTAAATCTAATCTAAATCTAAATTAAATCTAGTCTAATCAAATATAATAATCTATCTAATATATCAATCAAATGTCATTTCTCAGTTATTGCTGTGAAGGGTTGAATGGCATTTGATTTTTGGACTATGACACATTTGGTTACTTGATATTTGGTAATATTATAACGTCTGTTTAAGTCACCATCTTCTTCTATGTATATAAATGTATAAATAAAATATCAACTGTGGCCATCTGTTGCTATGTTAATAGTGACACAGACAGCTGTAAAAAAAGGTCAAGCAAGTTTAACCATGGTTAGGTTTAGGTTAGTGACCAGCATGCACTACTGGCAACAGGTTGCGCTGTATGCAGTTAGTACTACCAGTGGCAATATATGGATGCAAAAGACTTGGATTTTATACAAGACAATATCCAGAAGAATAAATTCATTTGAAATAAAGTGCTACAGAAAGATCCTACGAATAACATCATTGACAGAGAAAAAGAACATTTATATTTTGAAATTACTGAAACTAAATTAAGGGCTGCTTCTAAATACCATCATAAAAAGGAGGCTACAATATTTGTTACACTTAAAGGGAGATGATGGTATCGAAAGGCTCATTCTGGAGGGCAGAGTTCCGGAAAGAGAAGAAGAACACCAAGAAGACGATGGACCAGTGACATCGAAGAATGTGTGATCTCTGGCCAATGCAGCCCTGCTTGCTTGAGACAGAGAGGTGTTCAGAGTGTCCATGATGAAGACAACATCCTGGAAAGAATATGTTACTTGGTATATATATATATATATATATATATATATATATATATATATATATATATATATATATATATATAGTCCTATTAATTATATGGCTATGGACGTTCACATTTCAGTGGAGTTGTTAAAAACACAGAACATATTAGTTACTGATGCTGAAGTTGGATGTATTAGACCATTCAAATAAAATGACCACAAATTTCTTGTCTCTGGACTGCATCCTGCTGGAAAGCTATTGGTTCCATTTTGCTACAAGAGAGATACAGTGGAAGTTTGAGAATGAAGTCATGGGAAATGACACTCTTTGTGTTTTTTAAAATTTGTACAGGAAAGTGTGAGTTATAAAGTAAACTCATGACCATTAATGCTTGCAATCTACATTTTGACTTGCATGATGTGAGCACTTCATGCTATTATGAGAGCAGTTGATCTGCATATTCAATAGAAGTTTAGTATATTCTGTAAAAATGCAAAAACATTTGTGCAGGTTGACAGGTATGAAACTGTAGTATTGTGTGAACATGCACAATAAAACAAAAAGTATTAATCACAGCAAATAATGCTTTATCTTGGGGATGTTTAGATGCAATCAAGAATGTAATGAAATAGGTGTCGATGAAATTGGATGTTTTTACACAAATAAAATGGTGACACGACTCATTTTCATTGTCTACACTACATCCCGCTGGAAATCTAATAGGAATATTGCCCTGCTACAAGAGAGATCAGGTGGGAGGTTAGAGAATGAATAAGAAAAAAATGAAATAGGTGTAAATAAATTTAAAACATACTTGATCCATGGAAAATTTATTTAAAAAGTATCTGGAATTGTATATCACAAATGTTCAAACACATCTTCATGCAATTCTACATTGTGACAAAGGGACTATGTAGTTCTGTGACATTGATGACACTTAATTTTATGTTTCATGTTGTTGTTTTTTCAGTTTATCACATGATCTTGACATGTTGCAATTTTATACCAATTTTATTAAATTTGTTAAGTTTATGAACTCTATTCACTCAGCCTCCCACTACATGCAGAGTGTTTATTCCCTTGTGAATCAATCAATAACTCTGTAGTAGGCATTTAGAAGAAAGATACAATGAATGAACTAGCAAAGATAAAAAAGTATGAAAACAAGAAATAATCAAATTCCTAATGCCAATTTAATTTTTTTCAAGGTGTTCCGAAGTTTCATTGTAAATGAAAACTTTCTGGGTCAGTATGTCAAACTGTTAAATCATGTGATCAAAATTGAAACTGGTGAGACCAATATTGACTCAGTGTCAGGTGTGTATAATTTAGTATTGATAATATTGTTTATGTTCAGTGCTGACAATTAAATGCCATATATTTCTGTATATAATAATACATAATTGTAGCATTTCTTGTAAGTCTATAGGACATTGCTTTTAAACTATTAATTTTGAATTTTCACTCACCACTTATGCAACCGTATTTCTTACTGTATTGCACTGGCTGCTAACTCATTTAATAAACTATCAAATATCTGGCATTCAAAAACACTAAGAAATAACACAAAGCTCCAAATCTTCAACTCCTGAATAATTCCAACATTAACATATGGATGCGAAAGTTGGACAGCAACATCAAACTTAGAATAAAGATTAAACACTTTTGAAAATAAATGTCTTAGAAGGCTACTGAACATACGTTGGTCAGATCTAAAATCAAACACAGTTGTCAGACAAGAATCAAAACAAGAATATGTATCCACCTATAGTAGAAAGCGTCGCTGGAATTACATCGGATACGAGCTACAAATGGATACTGAAAGACTCCCCTGTCAAGCTTTGATGTGGTCACCAAAGGGCAAGAGAAAATGAGGAAGGCCAACAAAAACTTTGCATAGCACTATTACAAGAAAACATTTCACCATCGGTACCAGAAACAATGAATATCTAAAGCAAATTGCAATGAAATGAGAGACATAGAAATCTGTGACATCCGCCGTATATGCCGTCTTTTGCTCTAGAGGAATAACTAACTAACTAACCTATGCAACCAGTTGCGTTGTCAGTGAATTGTGGACATCACGATTTCTCTGTATCTATAAATTCAATCTAGTTTATGCAAGTTGGGTTTGTGAAACTGTCTTAATATCCCTTTGGCCTCTTCAGCTTATAGGGAGGCCCTTATACTATATGTATAGCCATATATATATATATATATATATATATATATATATATATATATATATATATATATATATATATATAGGTCTATATTTGTTCAGAAAGCAATGGCAAACTGGGTAACATATTTATATTGCTTAGAAAAAAATCACTACAGCCAAAAAAATGCTTGGTTGATGCTACGTCCTGAATATGTAAGATATGCTACCAATATATAGGCATATATACATATATATATGCTAGTGCAACACACTCAGATTAGCATATGAGGAACGTAAAATCATACTGCCTTTTCTTATGCCTGCCATGAGTTTGGACTAACAATCAACAAAATGGAGACACAGATTAAGATGCATGTTGCCATCAAACAGCCAAAAAATTATTATCGTTTATGATGAGCTAGAGGTTGTTGACCACTTTACATAAGATGTTTTAGGAGTTCTGTCCCATCCAATAGTAGATCAAAGTGTACAGAAACGATATTGAAGTCAGATATATCAGACATAAAGGCGCAGATACCACATCTAAACTGTAAACCATGACACAATGAATTCTATTCTTCAGACTACATTCCATTAATCTTCAGCAGTTTGAGAATAGGTGCAGAAGAATAGAAAGAAAAAGTCAAATTCCATATAAAGAGTACTGCACTAATGAGTAATATACTAAAGTTTAATGTAAGCTTTTCAATGAGACATGTGTATATTTGGCACAAAATATATACAATCTGATAATATTTTTGTTTGTGTGTCATTTTCAAACTTTCATTTGATCTCTCTTGTAGCAGAACATGGTCCTACTAGATTTCTAGCCAGATGTAGTTCAGAGAGCAGAAATTCATTGTGTTGCCATTTTAATTTGCGCAAAATGCCAGACTCAACTCATCAGACTTTGTTGGTGCTAACTAATACATTCAGTGTTTTCATCATTTCCACTCTCCAGTGTGTTTCTGGGGCCTGAAAGGGGAGCAAAGAATAGCAACACTGTTTACCTTCCATGCATGTCATACGAGGCGACTAAGGAGGTTATGGAATGGAGCTGGTGATCCCATCCCATATAGGGTCAGTGACCCAAAGCCATGCTGAAGTCGGATGTGTCAGGCCAAAAGGTGCAGATATCGCAGCAATGCTTTAAACCATGACACACCGCATTCCATTCTCCGGACTACATCTTGCTAATTTTGCAAAAGTTTGAGAACGAACGCAGAAGAAGCAGATGAAGAAGATCACTTCCACTGAACGATGGACATTTATAACCATATCGCTAGTAGGTCAGCCATACGAGAGAACTGGTTCCTGTACGTACACAATGTTAATGGTTGCTGATCCAGCGGTCCATGGGCTCATGCCCTTTGACCCAAACACAATGTTAATCAATCTCAAACCTAACCACTGTTAAAGATGCTTAATATTTTGTCACTGTCTGTCTTGATATAAAAGTTATATCAAATAATTTCTTGTATTCCATCCAGTAACAGCAAATTCTAAACTTTAAATTTAATCATTTCTTTTTCAGCTGCTATTAGTGTGTCAGAGTTTGTAAGCTCAACCCTCAGCATTTTGGAAGGGATTTCCCAGCACCCTGCTCTTCTAACAGAGCACAATGTGATAATTATGAAGGAGGTCTTGCCTAGTATGGCTTCACTCGTAGCTTGTCAAAATGGTAAATTCTTATGTTTCATTACTAGAGTAGAAACACTGGAATAAAGTACAAAATTTTCTATTGTTCTAAAAGTCAGAAAAGTATAAAGTAGAGAAAATATAGAACAGGGAAAATATTGAGATGTGAAAATATAGAGCAGTGAAAATATAGAGCAGGCAAAATATTGAGATGCGAAAATATAGAGTGGTGAAAATATGGAGATGCAAAAATATAGAGCAGTGAAAATATAGTAGTGAAAATATAAAGCAGAGAAAATATAGAGAAGTGAATATATAAAGTGGACAAAAATGTAGGGCAGTGAAAATATAGAGCTGTGAAAATACAGAACATTGAAAATATAGAGCAGTGAAAATGTAGAACATTGAAAATATAAAGTAGTGAAAATATAGAGCAGTGATAATATAGAGCAGTGAAAAAATAGAGCAGTGAAAAGACAGATAATGAATTTGTTGTGGTAGTTGTTACTTTTACATAATACATTAGTTCTTGTGGATGTCTGTGACCAGGTCAATAACAATCCAGACAGTGGTAGAGGATCATGCAATGATGACCAGCATTCAGATGAGTGACAATATAGGCAAGCTGATAAACAGGTTGCAACACATAAGTCAGCTTGCTAGGAATATAGTGATAGATATCCACTGTTGATTTGTGGAATTGGTGAAACAGTGAATGTATTCATACCACTGTCAAAGTTGGACGTGCCAAACCATTGATGGAAATAAGATGCAGCACAACGTATGTATGTTCTCTGACTACAACCTATGGGAAATCTATTGTCGTGTTACAAGAGGGATTCAATGAGAATCAATGAAAGAAAAATAACAATTGAATATAAATATGAGTAATAAGTAGAAGGCAACAAGGAATTATAAAAATCAGAAGTTCATATACAAGACTAACCAGATAATTCCCTGAGACACATACCTCTAGCAGTATCACACAAACTGTTTGTAATGATTCAGCCAGTGACATCCATGAATAAATTGTCATTGTTATTCTTGCAGAGTGAAGTCTCTCTATTGTGCATGCATTTTAAACAAATTTCTATATTTAACTTTTTTATGACAGAAAAAAACCCCACGTCCTTAATGGGAGTTGCAGCCTGGACTTTACAGTTGTGAGACCATGATACCACCTTGCTGCTCCCTAATGGAAACGTAGTACTGACAGTTAACAACACCTTTAAAAATCTCCACTTATATTTATTCTTCATTTTTTATACTGTATATAGCGGATTTCTGTTATTACATACCCGGCAAATATTTTATTAGTCTGGACCAAGTTGTTCTAATAGGATTTCACTTAGTTTTTAATTTACTTGCCCACATAAGGAATCTTCGTGGCATAGTGTTTAAGACATTCACCTTGTGCTCAAGAGGCTGTGGGCTTAAATCCTTCTCATGACATTTTATTTACTAAGTGGATATTTTGGAAGATCCTTGGGGAGTATTGCTTGAAGCTCTGTTAGTTAAGAGCTATGACTAGTACTCTCGGCATATGGTATGCATGCTTTATTGAGAGGGACAGAGTACGTATGGGAAGTACATACTTAAGTACGATGAAGTTATCAATCTATTCCTTTTGAACTTCATTTATTTGTCTTTATGTATTTCAGTAAACACCAAAGCACAGGCTCTTCAGTTGTTTGCAGAAGTATCATCAGTTTATCTATCACAGGACCAGTTGTGTATTCCTGACAATAAGTTCAACACAGCACAGCTTCATAGCATTATATCGGAGAAATTGCTCCCATTGTGAGTAGTTTGTTTTGTGATAGTGCTCCTGTTGTGAGCACTATCACTATCAGCAGTGTCATTTTTCATGTAATGGTGCATTAGTAATGGAGCAATGTGAAGGTTTTGTCTTGTGAGGTTCTCCCTCTGTGAGCAGTGTTTTGTGATGCTATTTTCATTGTAAACAATTTTTCTTGTGGTTACGCTTTTACTGTGAACAATTTGTCTTGTGATTATTCTCCCATAGTCAGCAGTTTTTCTTGTGATGCTGCTCCCACTGTGGACAGTTTGTCATGTAATAGTGCTCTCACTGTGAACAGTTTGTTATGTAATAGTGCTCTCACTGTGGACAGTTTGTCATGTAATAGTGCTCTCACTGTGAACAGTTTGTTATGGTAGTTTTAAGTAAGCTATTGTAAATATGTTACATTGTCTTGATGATGTTATAATCTGTTTGGTTGTGGCTGAGGATATTGAAAATGTTATACAAAACATTTTTAATCAAGTTTTAGTTTAAAATATAGAAAGCCCATTATAGATAAAATTATCTTTTTTTCTTCTTATTCTTCTTCAGCATTCATTCTTAAGCTCCTGCTGGATCTCCCTTGTAGCAGGACCATGGTCCTACTATATTTCCAGCAGGATGTAGTCCAGAGAATGGAAATGTATTGTGTTGCTGTTTAATTTCTGCCATTGGCACAACACATTCATCTTCAGCTGGATTTTTTTTTCCCCAGCCATATGTGATTTACACATTTAAATAACTGTCGTTGTAGTCACAAATTATGTTAAAATATTGTTTTTAATATCGTGGTACCAGAATTCTAATTTAAGTGTCTAAGTAGGCTGTTGTTTGTCCTGAACCTTTCATTCAGATGTGTCTGCAGTTCATCATGGGTTTCAAACAACTGTGCTGTGAACCACTTATTCTAGACTCCCCTTTCATAACTGGAAATACACAGGTGACATAGCTTCTGTACTCCCAAAAGTGGTATATACTGTCTTTTTACTTATCTATCTATGTTCCTTTAACGATGAATACAGTGCATAGGGCAAAAACCAAAGTTCTCCAGTTCAAGCTATGTGATGTTACTATGTGTAATAGCATACTGACTGCTGACATAGATTACAATTACATAGATTAGACATGTTCACAGTGCTTGGGCCTTCACAGCTCAGTGCGAAGGTAAAACGATCAGGGAGGAGAGTGGGGCCTTTGCTGTTACTACGAGTAGCATGACCGTGGAGATTATGGCAGCGATCAGGGCATTTGAGTGGGTAGACACACAGAAGGTAACACGGATCTGTATCTTGAATGACTCTATGAGTATGATTAGAAAGGTACAAGTGGGTCTCATTTGCAAACAGTGGATTGAGATCTTGAGAAAGGCTAGTCTGAAAGTAGCTACATTTATTTTCATGCCGGGACATGTGGGTGTTCGAGAATGAGACTAGTGTGAATGATGATTCCTTTTCAATGTCCAGGATTAAAGATCAGGGTTTGAAATGTGGTGTTACTAAAATTGAACATTTTAGAGGGTGCAGAAGAATGATGGTCAACCAGCAGAGAACCGATACTGTCAGCAGAAATGTAATGGCGGATACACTCGGGGAGAGATCAGAGCAATTATGGATGTGTCCAGTTTGCAGTGATGATGATCCAATGACTAACTATAGATTACAATTCATAATATGTTGTATCCTTTATAGATCATTGCTTTTCACTAATGCTTGATATTTAGACACACTCATACATTTCAATAGCATTCCCAGTGCTTTACAAAATGACATGACTTTCACTGTGCTAAAATAACAGCCAAGTGCAGGAGTTGAGACTATTAGACAATTTTTCTTGCAATTCAGACATCATTACCAGTTGATATAAACTGACAAACATCAACATACCATTGATATGTGATATTTTTCTAAATATTTTAGTGTGTACATCTTTGTACATGTATTGTATTGTTTTGATTTGGATCAAGCTATTTTATCTTTGCATGGGTTATTTTATGTCTTTATATGGTATTTTATATTTTGCATAGGATATTTAATGTTTGTATGGGATATTGTGTGCTTGTGTGGGAAATTGTGTTATTGGGATATTTTTGGGGGTTTTTATGGGTCATGTCCATATTGTGTTTGCTTGGGATATTTTGTCTATCTATGGGATATTTTGTGTTTGTATGGTATAGTTTGTGACTGTATGTGGAATATTATTTTCTTTTTATGGAACTGTTTTTGCTTGTATATTATTTGTTTCTGTCTTAGTATTTAATTTTACTGTACTTGTATTATTGTCCTTGTATGTTTTTTCCCCTGTTTTTTGTATAGTTATTCTATGATTTTTTTTTCACTTTATGTATGGAAATCTCTTTCCTGTCTTTCTGTATTTTTGTCTGTATGAATTTATGTATCTGAATGACATTACTCCTGTTTTTATATGGACTTATTTTATTGTCATTGTATAAACATCTATTGTTTGTATGGATTGTATTTTAATCATGACTTGTGGAAGTAAAGTTTGATTTCATGCTTTCTATCTTCCGAAGATTTGAACCCATACTGCTTGACCAGGACCCTCTACCTAGCTATGCTCTGAAATTAATACTAGTGTTGATAGAACATGATGTATCGTTCATTAAGCGTATTGAAGGACAAGGTCTCATTGTGGTCATCTTTCAGGTTTTAATGGTAAGTTATAAGACATAGAATGTTTGTAGCAGTTCGATGGACATTCAATATTTGCAGCAGTTGCTTGGATCAAAGGACTAGGTAGCTGCTGATTTATATATGATGAAGAGAAGATAGACTTCTGTCTGCTTCTTCATCTTGTGAAGACATTTTATCTAGACATGTTGTGTGATACCATGGATTGCACCTCTAAGCCTGGTTTCTCCGACTTCGGTACCAGTAATTGCTTGGGAAGGACTGTGGTTCTGCTTGATGTCAGGGATGGCCCGACCAGTCTTTGTTTCCAGTCTCTGACGGCTGGACTAAGCCCCCATCTCCACTTCAAGGAGTTGGCCTCGATATAGATTTATTATTTAAATTATGTCGTGGAAAGCTTGCTTATTAGTTCATCCATCCACCTGTCTATCAACCTAACTACCTACATATGTATATACTTTTATCACAATACATCTGTCATTGTATGTTTGCTGAGTGATGTTTGCTGCAGCTATTACCTAATTCACAGGATCATCAGAATAATCCTCTAGGAAGAGTTGTTCAAGGAATTATTGCAGTGCTCAACTGCCTGGTAACACGCAAGGAGACAAATATGAGGGAGCTATATGAACAAGGTACTCATGTTTCAAAGAAAAAACATTTTCTTGTGTGCTCTACTGTGATGCATGTTTGTCCTTTACTGACACATTGTATTTTTGTGCTGTTAGTAAACATTGTATCTTCTGTCTTTTTCTTTAATCTGTTGTATTCTGATGTAATCCAGGATTGGCATTAGTCTTCTGATGTTTTCTTTTCTGATTTTATCTGTTATTATTGCTCTGAGGATTCTATGTAGACAAGTCATTACTGTTGTAACAAGTTTTCTTTTGGCTTCTGTTATGTCCACCTTTGACATTGGTAGCATAGTGATGGTATGATGATCATTTTATATAGTGCAGTTTTTTTGTTAATGTTCACATATATGTTTTGGAAAATAAGGAATATCTACTCTAAGATCTGGTTGGATCTATGTTGGATTTCTTGAGCGTTTTTTTCCATTTGATGATATACTTCCAAGATAAGTGAATTCTTTCACCTGTTTAAGTTGTTGGTCATCAATGAGAATAGTGGTGTTTCTTTCTGTTTTTGCGATTGACATTACCTCAGTATTTTTCAATGTTTATCTTCATGTTAAAGTCACTACATGTTGTGTGGAGTCTATTTTTATGTTGTTGTAGTTGTTCTTCTGATGTTGATATTATTGCTTGATTGTATGAAAAAAGAATTTCACTCAGGAGGTTGTTTAGGTTCTTCATTGGTGGTGACAATTTTGCATTTACAATTGATATATGTGATGAATAACAAGGGAGGTAGAACACATCCTTGTGTATGTGCACACCATAGTGTATGTGGAATTATCTTCTGTGTGTTGTACTAAAACATTGCACCTTGTGTGTTGTACTTAAAACATTGAACCTTGTGTGTTGTACTAAAACATTGCACCTTGTGTGTTTTACTAAAACATTGAACCTTGTGTGTTGTACTTAAAACATTGCACCTTGTGTGTTTTACTAAAACATTGAACCTTGTGTGTTGTACTAAAACATTGCACCTTGTGTGTTATACTAAAACATGTAACCTTGTCTTCCATACTAAAACATTGTATTTTTGTACTGTACTAAAACATTGTATTTTTGTACTGTACTAAAACATTGTAAATTTTGTGCTCTACTAGATTACTGTTATTGTCATCATTCTTTGGAAACACTAGCAGCCTGGTGCTAATAACAGCTTGCTTAAACTAGTTAATTGGTTAGTTAGATGTCATATCATCTTCATGGCACTTTGGGCATGCCCACACATGCTATTATCTTATTTTCAATATGTCCTTCAGCATATGCTGACTGTTCCTGTTCTGTGCTGGTTGATAACTCTTCCATTGAGTCATATATGTCACTTGTTTCTTGCTTTATGGCCGTAGACATGGAACAAGAAATATACCCTGCATCTTCCACCTGGTCTAACACATTGATTGCAATAGCAATTTCTACACAGTCCTTTTAACTATAATTATTCACTGTGGCCACACTTTCAAGTCTGTCTGCTCTACCATTTCCCTTGAAACCTGCATGTCCAGTCACAAAAATGAAGATAACTTCTTATTTAAAGAGCATTGAAGCTGGACCAATAAATATGGTATGCAAAGGAATATGAAAAGAAGTCATCATTTTATTGTTTTCCATTGTCTTCAGGTCTAACAGATCACATGACAAGCTTATTATTTGAGGTGTGGAACTCAGTATGTGAAGGTGAAGGAGGGGGTAAAGATGTGAAAGCATCCATCACAATGCTTCTCACTCTTCTAGATTCCCTTAATGCCATTCTTCGATATGTGTCTGAGGTTGTTCGTAGAGCCCTGCAGGTGAGAACATATATTTTATATCAGATTAATACATTTTAATACTTTCTATCTCTTGCTCTGGTGATACCATCTTGACATACTCTTAACATACTCTTGTTTTTTGTCTTTTATAATTCCTCTCTAGTAAGATCTTCATCAAAATATCATGCCTTTTTATGTGTGCGACATATTCTATTTGGCTTATTTTATTTCCTTAATTATAATATAAGGCATGTTTAAATTAAACTTGCTCATGCCAGCACACGAGGAACATGAAAACTGATGTAATAAGCACACTTCAATAAATAAATGGTCACATGGCCATTCATCTCACATGCGCAGTGTGCAGGCAGTTGATAACATGGCTGATATGATAATAAATCAGTCTAACAAACTGGACCAATGAGAAGTGATTATATTTCTTAGTCAAAGGATGTTGACCAACCAAAATTTATCAAATAATGCAGGAAGTGTGTGGTGAAAAATGTATGTTAACGACAACACTGAATAATTGGACAAGAATGTTTCAGGACGGGTGGCAAGTAATAAATGATCTCCCATGGCCAAATCAGGCACATGTTATTGTGACAAAAGAAGTCATAACCAAAATTAATGCAGCAGTACACAGGTCAACCATCACTGGAGTTTGTGATCATTAACAGATGAATTCTATGTCATTAGGCACAGTTCATATGATAGCCAGGGAGAAACTGAAGTATCAGAAGCTGTTTTATCAATGGTTACCATGATTATTGACTAATCACCAGAAGGAAGAATGAATAGGGGAGAGTTTGAACTATTTAGAGCTTTGCCATAAGAAGGGTGATGCATTTATGTTGTGACTAGTGGCAAGCGACGAGTCACCACTTTAAGCCATGCAGTAATGTGGCCAGCATACAATGGAAATATTGTGTATGACCAAAAACAAAAAATTCATAGCAAAAAGTTTTGCAGGAAAGTTTATGCTTACTGCCTTTTTTTTATCAAGAAAAACTTGGTAGACTATAAAGGGCCTAGTATGAACATCAATGCTATCTGCTATAAAAACACACTGGACACGCTGCATGCAACCACCGTGAATAAGCAACACAACATGTTGTTGCACTGTACCATTCTGTTGCATGACAATGCTCACTGAATGTCACAAAAGTGGTGTGGGAGGCATTAGCTTGGAAAAGATGGAAAGTTCAGCCACATCCAGCGTACAGCCACGATATATCATCATATATATTTCATTTTTTTGAAGCTTTAAATAAAGTTATAAAGGACAACAATTCCGCTCCAATGAAGATGTTATGACAGTAGTGACCAAATGGTTAGTTGAGCAAACAAAGTCCTGCTCGGATAGAATTCGTCATCTACTTAAATAGTGGGGTGACTTCTTTTGATGACTCTAGATGCATACATGCTCCTTAATAATTGCTTTACTTAACTGTAACACAACTCCTTATGTATCTGTCCCAAAAATGTTAATAGATGCACTTGAATAGCTTTCATTTGAACACGTCCTCGTAATATTTAACTAATTTAAACATTATATAGGACATTGCTATTCAACTGTTGTAGAATTTTTGGAGTGATAAATACATCCAATCATATCACTAGTACAATGTAGGTAAACAGCTTTCTAGCTATGCCTCAATTCACCTAGCTAAGTTTGTGAGGTCAGCTCACTATCCCTTAGTCTACATTATTTCTATTAATTCTTTTCTATTCTAGTTTATGATGGTCTCTTTGTTTATTAATTTATCTTTCCATGGAATATACCTCATTTATTTGTGTGTGTCTACCAATATCTATTGTCCTGTAAATTCTTCTTTTTCATTCTCCATGCTTCAGAACTCTACATTATGTTGAGTTAACTTTCATTTTATATTGTATTTTATATACAGTGACATTATATGATTTTTACTTCTTATTTACATACCCACATACACATAAGTACTCTTACATATAGACCTACATACCTATATGCGGAGGAGTGTGATATCCTAGTTGATAGTAAGCTTACTTGCTATCACCAGATTACAGCATGCTAGGTTTGAAACCATATCTGAACAAAAAAAAAAATCAGGGTTGTGATTTCTCGCTCTGCACGACCACTCCTCCAGTCAACTCAGCTGTAAATTAGTACCTGACGCATGAGTTAGAGGAGGTAAAGACAGCAAGGAAGGGAACTGCCACCTCTCCTAATAGTTGGTATGGCCTAGTACATGAAGAGTTATCTTCATCCTTGATGGCACATTGCTGCCATAAGACCTACCTTTACCTTACCTATAAATTTACATATGTTCATAAACATACATACTTAAATATCCCTATCCAGATGTTAAATTTCAAA
Organism: Meghimatium bilineatum; assembly: GCA_034231615.1. Classification (NCBI taxonomy): domain Eukaryota; kingdom Metazoa; phylum Mollusca; class Gastropoda; order Stylommatophora; family Philomycidae; genus Meghimatium; species Meghimatium bilineatum. Next base: position 43,131,532 of record CM067305.1, on the reverse strand, counting down.
GCCTGGTGATAATTTTGAATGTAAATCCTAATGTTTATTGTATTTGTGTCATTGAGTTCTATGAATAATGGAGGTTGTAGTGCTGTCATCACAACCTCCAGGGAAAGTTCTGCCACCACTTGGAAGTGTATTTCAGAGACGATTTCTAGAGAAAAATGACTAGTTTTTTTTTGCTTTCGTTCTCAAACTCCAACTGCTTCTCTCTAGTAGCAGGACATGGTCCTACTAGATTTCAAACAGGTAATTCAAAAAATTAATGTGTTGTGTAGCCATTTTATTTGAACTGAACACATCCAACTTTGGCATGGTAACTAATACATTAATTATTTTTTACCACTTCCACAAAGTGATGAAAATTTGTAGTTATATTACTAGTAGGTTAGGCTTATGTTGCAACTTGTGCCAGTACTGCATGTTGGTCACCAACCTCAAAGCTGTCAGACTTGTTTGACCTTTTTATTGATGTCTGCTTTGCTATCAACATATTCACAGAAAGTGTATTTCAATGTCTTTCATTGCTGTTTCATTCTCAGACATAATGTATTTAGAAAGATTGTATGTTTGCTGTTGATGCATTATTCCTCAGTTTAAATATCTTCCAATGACTTTATCAACAAAACCACAAACTCCCACAGAAAAAGAACCAAATTGTGCTATTTAGCGAAACAATTCTGAATGGGACATTTCTCATTCTTAATAAAACTAGCACAGACTATACCAAGTCTCATTAAGTGTAATGTGATTGATAAATTTAATACAATTTTGAATATATCAGAAAGACAGGTTTATGTGTTGCTGTAAGAAAAATAAAGAAGATGAAGATTTATCTCCCTTCCCAGGTCAAAAACAAGGGAGCCAATGGAGCTCAGAAAGAAGCTGAGGCTGGTGAACAACTTTTGATGATGAACAAGTCATTAACTGACTTGACTTCACTACTAACTCAGTTGGTAAGTTGCTAACTGAATTGTTTATTCTTATTCTGTAGCTCTTGGGAAACTTTTACAGGATTTTCTGCAACCACATATTATTTATGTTCTTCTGCATTAATTTCCTCTCTTCTGCAGATTAGCAGGATGTTGTTTGGTGGATGGAATGCATTATATGATGGTCTACAGCTTTGCTGCGATATCTGCTGTTTTCAGCATAATACATCACAGCATGATTTTTTGGGTTACTTTAACCTATGGGATGGGAAAGCCAACCCCACATCAAAACCTCCTTAATTGCCTCTTAAAACATTGACAGGTTATAGTACAGCTACTATTTACTCCCGATTTGGGCCCTTGAAGTATACAAAAAGTATGAATTACTACTGCTACTTCTGGTAATATTGCTGCAGATATGCTACATTATTAGTGATTTAAAAGATAAATCCCATAGTGTGTTTGGAATAATCAAACAAACTGGAAATCTTTTAAATTGTAAAATTGTTAAGCTATCATATTTACATTATCATGGCTTCTATGGCACAGCAGACATTATTGCCACAGCTAAAATCCTTCCTGCATTTATTAGTAGAAATGTCTGTTGTAATTCTAAGTTGACATTTTTATTTATTCTCATCAGCTGTGTTATGAGGACACAGAAATACAAGATCTGTCTCTCAAATGTCTTTCTCTGCTGGTGCAGCTATTTGGAGGGGAGAACAAAGATGCTATGACTTCTGATAACATGGTAAATAGTGCTGTTAGTTCATTAGTTAGTTAGTTGATAGATAAAACTCACTGCACATCAAACTATTAGTCCATAAGTGCTCGGATCTCCTTCTCAAGATATCCCTCAAGGTGCAGCGACTGACCACACCCACTATGTGCTGGTTTACAAGTTTCCTCTGATTACCTGCATAGCGTTCTTGTTTAGATACATCTCATGATTTTCATGTAGTCTGCTCAAAGTTGCAGATTCACAAACATTCAGAACTTCATCCCAGTCTATTGCTTGTCCGGTCCTCATGGTCACTGACCTTGTCTGCACATTTATTTCCTCAGACACCAACATGTTCAGACACAAATATGAAGTTGATTTTTGTCAGATTAGACTGTGATCTAATATAATAGTAGTGCTGTTTTAGACAAGAACAGCAGTGTTTCTGATCAATCTACTTTACACTTCAAGAAGCTTATTTTTGTGATTTAAGTAAAAATGTATTTAAATTAGTTTTTCCTTTTTTTCCCATTAACAAAATGTGAAATGTTATCATATATTATATGAAATATTATGGGCAGATTGATTTACTACAGTCAATGACATATTTAAACATTCTGAAGTGTCTCTTGCCCATTATCATCTTGGGCAGCAATTATGTTGTCAGTCACAACTATGATTATGTTTTCCATACTGTTATGTCTTTTTACATGGTAAAATAATCCCTCAGCTTTCTTGTTATGATGTTGTTTAAAAGTGAACTCCCTTCCACATTCAACACTTATTGATTCATTTATTTGGCTATCCATGGTAGTCTCAAATTCCCTCTGTAGCATTTCATTTCAAAGAAAGCAATTTTCTTTTCTACTACTTTATGAAGTGTCCATGTTTTACAGCCAAAACCACAACTGGGAATATTCTTTCTCTGATCAGATGTAATTTTGTTTCACTGCTGGTGCCTTGCCAAAGATGTTTCATTGCAGCTAATTTTGATATTGCTGTTGAAATTCTTCTATTGATTTCAGCTGCACTGCCCATTTAACTGTTTATGTTTGCTCCTAAATAAACAATTTTTTTAACATCTTCCAGTGCTTGATTATCAATTATAACTTTTGGTCAGGTTTTGATTTGATCTGTTGTCATATTTTAAAAATGATTTATGTTAAAGTACAAGTATTGGATTCACTGTTCTTCTTTGTTGATAGAATCAGTTGTTCAAGAACTTCTGCACTGTTAATTAAAAGAACAGTCTATAAGAAATATACCTAGTTTAAAAATATAATATTTATCATCGCTTTTATTATTATTTTGTTTTGCAGGAGTGCTACACTAAAGCTCTCAAAGTTTCAGAGCCAAGGAAACAGAAAGTTTTACTAAGAGTTATCAAGAGATTAGTAAGTTTTACTAAGAGTTATCAAGAGATTAGTAAGTTTTACTAAGAGTTATCAAGAGATTAGTAAGTTTTACTAAGAGTTATCAAAAGATTAGTAAGTTTTACTAAGAGTTATCAAGAGATTAGTAAGTTTTACTAAGAGTTATCAAGAGATTAGTAAATTTTTTCACTGGTTTCGAAAGATTAGTAAGTTTTGTTGAGAATTGTCAAGATATAAGTACATTTTGCCATTAAATATCAAGAAATAAATTAATTTTTCTACCAGCTAACAAAAGATAAGTGAACTCTTTCAGGATGGAATTATTCCCGGGGTTTGGACGTAATTAATTTTAGGCTAGATTTTTGGACTGCAACATGATTTAGGCGCAAGCTTCCTGAAGACAAAGTATTAACTATGGAAGGTCATATAAGGTATCAAAAGAAAGATAATTGAATGTGGAATTCATATACAATATAAAAATATAAGAATTGTAACAAAAAATACAAAAATTAAACCATAAACAGATGAACAGAAATGTTTTGAACATGCATTTTGTTCTACTCGCTCTCAATTTTACTTGTCTTGAAATGATGCTATCCAATCTTACTAAAGTAGATTTCTTGACTGTCCATTTCCTGATCATAATTTGTTTATTTGAAGTAAATCTATCAATTGTCTAGTGTTTTATGCCATTTTTGTGTGTTTCATGTCAAATTTCAAGTATTCGATTTCCAAAGTTGACCTTTATTCCACTCAATATGATCATTAGGTCTAACTCTATTTTCTGTATAACGTAGTGCAAGATTGTCATTGCTGTCACTAGGCCTATCTGATTCTGCAGAAACAATAACAATGGAACAGTTTTATAATTTTTAGCTGTTATTTATCCTTAACAAATAATATTAGGTCTAGGCCTATTTCTTTTCTGATTTTCAACAAGTCGGTAATCTCCACTGTCAAACCTGAAAACACTGTTGTTGTTCAACATACAACTTGAAATCAATCTCCAATTATAAAACTCTCAAAAAATAATAAATCCCGATGTGGAAGATGAAGCGATTTTGCTAATTTCAGAAAAGCTGAACCTACCTTGTTCTGATTTTAATTAAAAATAAATGTCACACATGTAAAATCACACAGTAGCATGATGGTTTCCTTTCATTAGCCAGATTTCTAAATGTTAAATGGCTAAATAAGTTAATTCTTGTCACTTACGATCCAAACGAAGCAAATTTAGATGGCATATCTTCAAGAATGAATAATCATGGATACCACTGGAATGGGGGATCTATCTGCAATGGTATGTTGTTTTTACGGGTAGAATGAGTCAAAATTGCCACTAGCTTTCATGAGATATGCAGGGCAGAATTAGTGAATTTTGATTTGTAAGTGTTATGGCGGGAGAAATAGATGAATAAAACTTTTTTTTTTTAATGTCAATACTGCGTGTTTTCGTTAAGGAGTTGCAGGGATGCTGAGTGTGGCTTGTTTGATATAGGCCCACATGCCCTAGTTATTGCCACTTAATGTACAGGGTGAGTTTTTTAATTTATCCTCTGACAGAAATACATCCAGTCCCTGCCAGGAGTTAAATCCTGGACCTCATGGTTGCAAAACAAACACTCTAACCTCTATGCCATGCTGATGAATAAAGATATCCTAAATTGGTACTATTAGTTGTGACTACCGCAGATCTCCCCTATTCTAAATATAGCATGATTGCACTTACACACTTCTAAGTACAAATTAATTGCATGTGCCAACAATATGGCATAATTTTTTTGCGCTTTTAAAGACGACATCATTATGAAAGAAATATGTCTGCAACAACCAATTTTCAACAGCTTATTCACCATCTCAGCGACAAGGTATCTGCAATCTGTACCTCCAAGAACATGGTATGTTGCATGCCATTTGGAAGTGTTCATACATCCATTCAATGATATTGTCACTAAGAACAAACCATTAAAGATGACGGTGCTACACTTGTCTTCAGGAAATTCTGTTCATTCCGGCATGTGGCTGCAAGATACCAAAATAGCGTACAAGAATGTAATACTGTTTATTTATTGCTTGTTGAAAGTGCTAATGAGTTTAAAATACTGTCAATTGGAACTTGGCTTTTTAAAAATAATAACAATTAGATGGAACACGAATATTTGTGAAGTGTGTTTTGTTAAATTAGCCAAGAACAAATCAACAATTGGTGTACCAAACACAGCTGTTAAAATTGATGAAAGTGTCTTCTCAAAAATAAATATGCAGTTGGTTGTATTTTTAACAATAGGCCTAAATTTGTGGTGCCTAATTGTTGGCCATCTACATAATTCTAATCCTAACCCTAGCAGTTCATTCTGCAACTAATAAAGCCTAATCCTAACCTCTTATAGTTTTATCTCTAGTCTTAACTCTACCCTTTATTCTACTAGTAGCTAAACAAATACCCTACCCTAAAACACACCCTTAAATAGTCCACAAACCTAAATACCTGCTAATATTGATATTAATGGTTTAACCACAATAATCATTCACAGCTACTTAGAAACTAATGAAATCGACACACTAATGGATAGATGCCTGCGTAATAAAAAAAACTGCAATTACATTTTATTATTTGACTCTATATTAAAGGACTTTTCCAAAAATTACATCACATTGTTTACTTCTGCTGTAATCAAGCTAGTAGAACCCCCCCCCCCCCCCAAAAAAAAATACTAGAGATAAATAAACTATAACATTTTAAAATAATTAACAAATAAAATATGCTAGACACATTAAAGATCATGCAACTTTAGTGAAGACATTACTAGAAGGCAAGGTTTTACGGTTGAAACACCAGAATAAAATTGCTCGGAATCGCCAAAGATAGATTTGCTTGTCAGAAAGCACCACAGGAGCAAAAGAGGCAGGTGATGTTTAAACAGAATTTGAGGTTAAAATAAAAAAGATATTTTGTGATTGAAATACAGAATGATCTTCCTGGAAGTTACAAATGTGCCAAAAATATAGTTGCTCAGACTTTGGTACTGTATAATCTACTAATTATGTTTCTTAGACTATAAAAAAAAAGTTAAGTAACCCATAGCATTTATTAATGCGGTAGGGGTGTGAGATGTTAGCGATCTCACATTTCAGAGGCTCTGCAAATGAGGGTGGTAGCCATCTCCTCTCCCTCGCAGTCTTTACTTCCCGGATTAATCTGGTACCCATTTAAGGCTGGGTCGACCTGGGAGCTGTTGCGATCTGAAAAACATTTCCACCTCAACTGGGGAATGAACCCAGGAACACTCATATGCGAAGCCAGTGCGCTAACCACTGCGCTAACGCAGCTCTCATTCTTAGACTATAGACGTTTATGAAAATTGAAAATTAGGGTGCTAGTTAAACATTTGTGCTGACACTTTTAGTTATGTGAAATGTAATGGACACTTTTTGGGACAAACTGAATGTAATGATACTGATTCTGACTAGTTTATTAGTGCTTTTTTAATATTCTGTTTTAAATTTGTTTGAGCAATCTATAGGTTTATTCCCCTTGTAATGTTAATGGTGATGTGAAAATTGTTCATCTTCCAGTTGAGCACTGACCCTCGTCATGTGGACTCCATGAGAAAATCTGGAGATGGTCTGGCTAAAACCGTTCAATCTTTGGCAAATACAGCCAGGTAATTCTGTTTAAGTTGTGAATGTGGATTCTAAAACTTCATTTTTAAAGTACAGGATAAATACTTAACCATTAGCACGCTACATTAAAAATGTATAATTTTTCCCTGCCAGTGCATTTTTTACTACGCATTATTTATGGAGAATATTTGGAAAGTGCAATAACTTATATATTGTCAGATATTTTTTTATAATTTTTTTAATAGAAATAAAGGAATGGTACTGAATGTAATAATATCTGTTTTGTTGGTGTATGTATGATAATATGTTATGTAAGAATATGGTGAAGATGAAAAATGAAAAACAAAAATGGAAAAAGCCTGACTCATCTATTATTGTTGGATATATTCTAATATATTTCTTATGTTATTTCTTAACCAAAATAATATGTTCATATAATATTGTCTGTGAAAACAAAAGCAACGAACCAATCTGACTCATGTTATCGTGTAGGCCTAGTGACTGTAAGAACTTTTAAAACAGTTTTATTTGTGTGTCATACAAGAGATATAAGAAAGTGGTGAAGATAAAAAAATGGAAAGGGAAAAATTGAAATGAAATTTGTTCACCTAATACTTGAGCAAATTGTGACAACCTTGATAAAATACTTCTACATATCTAGACTTATTGTATTTATGTTATTTCATAATCAAACTAAGATTATCATGAATGAAAGAAAATGAAAAGGAGGGAAAGCAAGCAAAGAAGAAAATATGGAGTATAAAGGTATAGTGTGGAAGTAGATAAAAATATAAACTATTATTACTAATACAGTAAATAAAAATCAAGCACTGATATTTACATAATGATAGATGAAGGGAGAGTGGTTGAGAGAGAGAAAGAGGAGGTACTCAGTGACTAATTGTTTTGTATTTATTTTCAGCTCCCACGCAGATATAGGTCTATCCACTGTGGCTGCAGAAATACTGAAGATGACTGGATACATGTTATGAGATTTATGACTGAATGCATATTGTGTGATTTAACTACCATATGTTATGATGGTGTTGCTGACTGTATGTCATGAAATTTCACCGTACTTGTCATGTGGTATGGTTGAATGCATGTTATATGTGTTATATGTGTAGGTTATATATATAGGTTATATGTGTGACTGCAAGCCTGTGTTGGTTAATAGAATCTCTTCTACATGTCAAAAAGAAAATGGAAATTGTTTTGTGGGAAATAGATAACTCGTAAGTAACATATGCACCTTGTTATTACATTTTTGTTTGCTCATTTATATAAATTGTCTGCTGAAGTTTGATTGTGTTGGGCCATTTGCACAAATAAAATGTGCATCTCCATTTTCTGGTTTATATTGAACTAGAAATCTAGTAGGAAAAACTTCTTGTTTCAAGAGAGATCTAGTAGTGTTTGAAGACAAACAAATTCCTTGTTTTAAGAGAGATTTTGTGGTGTTTGAATCAAGCACTTAAAGAAATTGTAAATAGTAAATTAATCATTTTTCTTGTCATTTCATTTCATACTAGACATGACACATTGTTGACAACTATAATAGGTTGATAATGATGTGCCTCATACACAGGTAATCCATCATGACAAAAAAACTGAAGATTACAGCAATGCTTAGTAACACAAGACTGCTGAGTATATATGATAGGCTAGATGTACAATGTACATATGTGTTTTTAAAGCTTGAACTGGTAGTGTGTATTTCTAATACAATTGTATACTTGGAGATGGTTGGGTCAGTGTCATGCCCACCATATTTGCATTTCTAGAAATTCTAGTGTCCATTCTCTTGGCTGGATCAATCCAAGACCAGTTGGTGGTTTAAAACTTGTTCTATTTGTGCTAGAATATTTAATCTGAATTAGTGAACTAGGAATTCAGTACAGTAACAACTGAGCTACCACTACTAAATGATTCTTAAACAAAAAAATCTGCCATTGTTTGTTCTGTCGTACTTAGTTGTGATTTCTTTGATTTGAGGGAAATGCCTTTATTGCTTTAGGGAACATCAGCTATGATGACTGAAGATCATTTTCTTCTGGTAAGTGCAATCTACAGGAACACATTATGCACCGGGCTAATTGATTAGATTTAAACTTTCACTAACCTGTGCTGACTATATTATTATAGAAAATGTCATTACTGATTTGACATTAAAATAACCCTCACAGATGAGATTCTGTTGCCTAAAAAATAGCAGCAGGTGCTTGAGAAATAATCTGCCTACTGCACAACATTGTGTATGAAAATGGAAATAGAAGCAGTGATGGTTGCACTCAGTGACTGACATACCATCTCACATGGTGATGTTCTCAGACTATCAAAGCATACTGCATAAGATAAAAAAAGTACTTGTTAAAAAAGAATGACAGAAATAGAAAAGTTGCCACACTCTGTGTGTTGTATGAAAAGGAAGTAAAGATTAGTAACACTGTATACTTTCCATGTATGTCGTAATATGCAACCAAGAAGGTTTTGGGGTGGAGTTGGCTGTCCCATCCAATATAGGGCTAGAGTGATCCAGAAGTCATCTGACGTCAAATTTGTCTGGTTAAAAGGCACAGTTATGACAGCTAAACTGTAAACCATGACAACATGTTCCATTCTCCGTACTGCATCCTGTTAATGTGCAGAAGTATGAGAACAATTGCAGAAGAAGAAGAGAGGACCAGGGGTGAGGGGAGAGTATCATCTCTGAAGAGATAAAAGATCCCAAACTCAAAATATGACTGGGAATTTGGGTCTACATACTCTTAGTTGATTGTTGAAACTGAGATCAGAGCACTTGGGGGATGTCCTGTGTGCTGTGATGTTGGTTTCTAATCAAGAACCCTCACAATTAAAAACCATACAGTATCTGGTTAAAACCTCACAGTAGAAGAAGATGAAAATTCAGAAACTTAGGGATAAAAACCAGGAAGATGGTTCAAATAAATATTGGTACCCCCATATGTTGCAGAGACCTGAGTGGGGAGCTAAGAGTACTGTAACCTTCCATGCACATTACGAGAGGTCACTAAGGATTTGGGGGGTGGGGGGAACAGAAATTAATGTTCCATGTCAGTTCTCAATATGACTGAAAAGTTATGATGAAGATGGATGTGTCAGATTGAAAGGTGCAGATATTGCAGCAATGCTGTAACCTATGACACAATGCATCCATTTTTCTGAATTACATTATGCTAACCAGTAAGAGTTTGAAAAAAAATCAAGAAGAAGAAGAATAAGTTATTTATTGAGAAAAAAAGTTGCAGCCTAAAACAGCACCAACAATTAGACTAGACTTAGTATGTACCTTTCTCTTTTTGTCAATGTCGTACAATGATATATCTACATTCCCTGTAGTCGTCAATAATTTATGACATCAAGATATTTATTTTTATGTAGCTATCTAAAACTCTGTATTAATGTTTTTTTCTAGTACAACAGTTAGCTTATTTTCAAATTATTATACAAGGCATGCTCAAATGAAACCCTCCGATAATGAGTCACCTATGCCAGCACTCGCGGGGCATAAAGACCAAGGAGGTTACCACCACTGATGTAATAAGCACACACTAATGAACAAATGGCCATATGATCATTCTCTTTATATGCTTAGTGTTGGTGCTGGTAGTCCACAATTTGGCTAGTGCGATAATAAAAATGCACCAACCAAATTGGACCAACGAACAGTGATGCCGACCAATCAGCATTCATCAAAGAATGTAGACAATATATGGTAAAATATGTGCTGCACACAACAGTGAAGGAATGGGCAAGAATGTTTCAGGAAGGGCAACAGATAATGAAAGATCTTTTTACGCAGGGTCAAGCATATATTGTGCTAGCACAAGTTATCACCAAGGTGGATGCAGCACTACAGGTTGCCTATCACTGGAGTTTGCTCTCTGTGTCTTTAGGGACTGTCCAGATGATGGTTCAGAAGAAACCGAAATATTTGAATGTGTGTTCTCAGTGGATACCAAGATTATTAACTGACCACCATAAGGAGGAATGAATGGGGGGAGTTTATACCATTTGCAGCAATAATATATGGAGAGTGATGCAGTTCAGTGAGAATAGTGGTAGACAGTGAATTGTAGTTTAGCCACTTTGAGCCATGCATTAAAGCAGCCAGCAGGCTACGGAAATATCATGAATCACAACAGAGTAAAAAATTCACATTATATATTTCTTTAGGAAAGGTTATGCTTACTGCCTTTGAACAATAAGGACTCTTGTTTGTGAACTTCAAAGAACCTATCATTAACATCAAAGCTATTGGCAACAAGAACACGCTAGACATGGTGCATACAGCTATTAAGACTATATGACCAGGCATACTGTTAGGTGGTGTCATTCTGTTGCACGACAATGCTCGCCTGCATGCTGTAAAAGTTATGTAGTAAGCATTATCATGGAAATGGTGGGAAGCTTTGCCACATCCATTCTATAACCCTGATATATTGCCATACGACTTTTATATATTTGAACCTTTGAAGAAAGCTCTAAAGGGACAATGATTCCACTCCGGTGAAGATGTCATGACAGCATTGACCAATATTTTCAATGAGCAAACAGTTCATTTCTGGCAGAATTCACAGTCTACTCAAAAAAATGTATGTTTTAATACCTATGGTGACTTCTTGTCATGATTCCATGTGCATACATGTTCCCTAATAATTGCAGTACTTAATTATAACACAACTGCTGAGATAATTTTCCTAATCTTGTAGTAAACCAACTTGGACTGGATTAATTTGAACATGACTTATTAATGTAGTTTACCCTCCCATATTGCCATTATTTTAATTTAGTTACAAGAATTATTATAACTAGTGTGAAATCCCATTATAACTTCTTGGTCTGAACTGACAAAATATTTTAAATATAGATCTAATAACAGAAATTTGCTATATATGGGTTTACAGTGTAAGCAATAAAGAATTAAAATATTTGAGGAGTTTGAAAAGTGCTAAATGAAGGAAATTTATTATCAATGTATGCACTATAGAGGAATTCTACTGTAATACCTTATCTTCCTTATCTATTCAATTCACCTAATGTTACTGGTTCATTGCAGTTTATGTTATTGTTGTCTTCCTTTTTAACTCTTTCCAGACTTTCCAACATCAATACCAAAAAAAGGATAGACCACATATGTGTTGCTGAGGCCCAAATGAGGGGCAAAGAATATCAACATTGTTTAACATACATACATGTTGCTAGAGGCGACCAGGGGGGTTGTGGGATATAGGTAGAGGTTCCATCCCCATTTAGGTTCAAGGTGTCTCAAAATTCATGTTGAAGCCTGATGTCTCCATCTTGGTGTTTTTTTTAATGTGAATTTTGTTATGGTCTATCATTGCGGTGTTGTATCTGTTATGTTGTCTGTCAATTCAATCTTGAATCTATGACAAGCATGTTGACCTATTCTAGTGGATGTATCTCTTTCTTGTATCTGTGGCTAGCTGTTATCATTGTTTCCTGTCAGTCTTCTACATCTCTTCATGGTGTGCAATCTCATCATTATTATTATTATAAGCTCTTTCACATGAAGAAGATCTTTTGATTGAAACATAAACCATTTTCATCCATACTTATTTTATTATCATTGCTTTTATCATAATTTTGTTGGTATTAGATATTTGTAACACTTATTTTCTTATTCATTATTATCACATTGGTTTTTGTGTTACTACAGCCCATATTTTAGTGTTGGATCTTATCTGAGTTTGTGGTAATTATAGATTTTGTCACCTGAATGTATCCATTGTTAGAAATATTGATATCCACTTTTCTAGGATGTTATGCAAGAGTATTGAATTATCTTTACTAAACACTCTATTTGATCTTCTTCTTCTGCGTTCATTCTCAAACTCCTGTAGATTAGCAGGATGTAGTCCGGAGAACGGAAAACGTTGTGTCATGGTTTACAGCATTGGTGCGATATCTGTGTCTTTTGGCCTGACACATCCGACTTCAGCATGGCTTTGGGTCACTGACCCTATATGGGATGGGATAGTCAGCTCCATCCCATAACTTCCTTAGTCGCCTCTTACGACATGCATGGAAGGTAAACAGTGTTGCTATTCTTTGGTCCCCTTTCGGCTCCCGGTAACACATGAGCGACTCTATTTGATGAATTTATGTCCATAAATATTGAGGTCATGTACATTTTTTTTTAAAAAGACATCAGAAACAATAACAAATATGAACAAAAGTGACATTTGTCACAATAATCACTTTTTCCATACTAAAATGTACTTAGCTGTATCCCTGAATGAAAGTGGATGTATTTTATTTTATTGGAGGGTTAACATAAAAACTTGTATTAGAGAACCATGAAATATGATAGGCTCATTTAAGATCAATGGAAATCAAAAATGATATATCAGTGTTCCAAAGTTGAGTATTCTCCTCATTGTTTTTTTATGTATTGCTAAACTATTTGTTTTATTTTCTGATTATTTTACCCATATTGTTTTGTTTATTTTCTTTGTATATGTCAATCCTCATGTTATTTGCCTCATTTATGTTTGAATTGTTTGCAATTGTTTGACAGATTTCATCGCATGATTGTACAATTTTATTGGAAAAATATATTTTTTGGTGATGAATAAAATCATGTCATTTGCTATTGAAGAAGAATTGATCGACTTTTTTTTACTGTATATATAAAATATGTTTCATTATGTCTGTTGTTATTATTTTGTACATAAGTCATTTATATTTTAATGTGGCAGCTAATATTCTTGCTTGTTAAGATTGATGAGGATGGTAGAACTGTGAGAGAATGAGAGTTTGTTACTCTTGCTGTCTGTGTCAGGTAGTGGAGTTTACTTTCAGCTCTTATTTGATGTTTCTCTGGCATTTAGTTTTGATGGGACAGTTTTGAAGAGCTTTAGCAAGCACTTGATGACCGTCTTACTTAATGTCTGTGTGGTGCAATTTCATGACCTGGACACCTTCTTGTTCTAGAGAAGACTTTCAAGTACATTTCTTGTAATATTTATTTATGCTTCAGATAAATGTGTTGATTTGCTTCCATCAGTTCAGTCATCTTCAGCCTAATTTCATTGTTAAAGTAAGCTATTCCTATTATGTAATATTTGCTGCTCAGAAAAAAATATGTAGAAAAAAAATAATGCTACTCTAGTCGGCAAAGTATCAAGGTTCCTGACTAAATTTTATAGATTTTTTCCAACAAGAATGTAATAGTTAGTTAGTCATTGGATCATCGTCACTGCACTCCTGACAAGTCCATAGGTGCTAAGATCTCTCCTTGAGTGTAGTCGCCATTACACATTGACTGATGTTCCCAGTACACCGTTGATTGACCATTATTTTTTTCTCACCCATGAAACCGCTCCTTTCCAGCGATACATTTCAAACCAAGCTCCCTAATTCTAGTCATGGAACATGAGTCATCGTCACTTATACAGTCATTTGTTTGTTCCTGGAGAACATTCAAAATGTCTGTCCAATCCACCACTCAAACAATTTTGAGAAAGTCTGATTATATGTGGTACAATGTATAGAAAAACTGTGCGCTTCTTGTGACATCTATGTATGGTAAACAATGTTGATATTCTTTCCCCCTCATTTGGGCCTCAGCAATTGATATTATTTATTTATTGAATGATCAGAGAATTAAGAATATAATGTGTAATGAGAATGAAAAGTAGGTTCTATATAAATTGGCTTGTAATGTTATAGTTCAATGAACTTTCAATGAGAGTTTGGTCAGTCATGCAATGCACAACTGCAATATTAGTAACAAATAAAGCGTGTATCATGAAAATAAAATATTTCCTTCATTGGAATGATAGTCTACCCTTCTCTTTGGACATACAACTTTTTTTTTGTATGAGAAGGTTCTGTTTTAAAATTTGATGGTGAGTATCCTGTTCTTGGCATTGGTTCAATGTAGTGTGTTTGGTAAGCAGCAAAATGAACTTACAATTAAATCTATTTCTCAAAGAAGTATTTATATTAAGATAAAACATATTGATCTGACTTCTGATGTAAAATGGATAACCTATAATAATACTTTACAAATTTAGAGATTATACTTTTACAATAACTCATTTTGAAAATGACTGAAATAGCATTCAGAATTATGTCAAGATTAGGTTCATGTCTGGGAAATGTGACCAAGTTGTAGCGGAACAAACCATGAGCTCATACAATATTAAACTGGCATTATGGTACGAAATTCTCTAGGGGCAAATAACTAGTGTTAGGATGGATAACCATTACATTATTAAGTCCCTGTTTTGGTGCAAGGTTAACAACAAATACAGCTTGGAGGGAAGACAGCTTATTTTAGTTTGTTATTTTGGTGGGGGGGGGGGGGGTGGAGGGGGAGGTGTAAGATTGTTATTAGAGTTCAAGTAGGATATTTAGTGATTGGGAGGGGGATAGTTACACTGGTGAGGTTAGAGTATGGGATAATGTAACCTATGTTTGGGAGGGGCATATTGTGGGCATGGGCGTGTGGTGGTGCAGAGAGGTTCATGAGGATGGCCAATTATTCGGGTGCCCAGTATCTACTCATATCCTCCAATATGGCATAGAAACAGATTACATAACTCTGTACATAAAATTACAAAGTCGTTAAAAAGCTGAGCTGTTATCTCGCTAGTTGGTCACATTTGCCAGTCATGTACCCAAGATTCCATTGAAGATGGATGTGTCAGACCATTGTCGCAAATAAAACGGCGACACAACGCATTTCCATTTTCTGGACTACATCCTTCGGGAATTCTAGTTGGATCATTGCTCTGCTAAAAGAGAGATCCAGTGGGAGTCTGAGAATGAACGCTGAAGAAGAAGATGTACCAAAGATTAAAATTAATAAAATGATAGTTAGAATATGTCTATACCTTAGGTCTATACGATATCAAGATATGGTTGTATAATGTTATAGATAATTAAGATGTCAATTTATAGTCTTATAATGTTAAATCAATGATGATGTTTAAGTAATCATTATGAAGTAATCAATTTTGCTGTGAGCGGGTAGTTGTTGACAGCCTATAGTTTTTCTAACAAAAACACAGGTTTTCCTCAGTTAAGTAAACATTTGATCTCGTATAATGTTTGACTCAAAGGCATGGTTGTGTAAGGGGGTGGGAGTTATGGATGCTGCAGTATTCCATGATCATCAATCAGCATTGCATGTACTTCTGAGCCAACTAATTCACAACTTTTGGGCCAACAAATTCACCACCATCCTATCAAATATATTGGCCCACACACAACAATGGTACACCTAGCATTTTCCTCCACCAGGAGTCTGCTTCAAAAAGACAAAGTAGTCATTTACTTTCATCTCTTCTTCAACCATTGGGGACCATTTGACAGATGACATTTGACAGATGACATTTGACAGATGACAAAAGAAATTGAGACAATACGTGCAGTGACAGCGATACTTTTTCCCCATAGCTTTCAGGATGTCAGCTACCCCCCAACTTTCCTTAGTCTCCTCCTACACTATGCATGAAAAGCAGACAATGACGCTATTCTTTGCACCGTGAACCAGAAAGTCCTAGACCGTAGGTATCAAAAGATATCCTACGGGAGATAGCCTGTGTGTAGGTCAATGATAGAACTGGAAACATTAGCTAGAAACAGGAAAAGATAAAAGACATTACGTAAAGTATGTCCTTCGTCATTTATGATGATGATGTTCGTCCGTCGTGATCGACGATGACCAAAAACTCAACCATAATAATAATAACAATAAATAATAAAATAATAAAGTTAATAGTGCGTTTTTAATGCACGAATGACTAGCAAGTCCAATGCGCGCACAAAATGTTCTTTTACAGAATTGTGTTATATAGTCCTGCTGGCTCATTGGGGATCATTCTTCTAACGTGCTGTATGTCCTTTTCCCTTGCATTCCATTGGTTGCTTTGTGTATACATTTTTGTCCACAACCAGTGATACGGAAAAACTTGAATGCTTCATTTTAGGAAGAATATTTCTAATTCAACCCACATCTTATATTGTCGATGTTTACTGTTAAAAGTCTGTGATGTTTAAGCAGTTGACAATAATATAAAGACACTAGGAATTATCCCGAACAGTGGTCAAGGAGTTGACAATAACATAAAAACACTATGCATTATTCCCAACACTGGTCAGGGGAGTTTTGTAGACTCTTTTTTGGAAACACTCTACAATATTTCCGAAATATTTATTTTAATAGGGGAATCGGTGGGAGATTTCATGATTTGGCCTGTCATTTCTGATGATGTCTGAACTTGGTAACCTATGTTTAGTAGGAAATTATTTGCATAAATAAAAGGGCTAAAATTCGTTGAGGATTGACTTTATTGTACTGAGGTTACCCCATATGTACTCTGTCCCTCTCAACAAAGCTACACGCCACCTGCTTAGTGTACCACCCGTAGCACGTAACTACACAGCTTCAAACTATAATTTCCGGGGGGAAAATCCACTTTATAAACAAGACGTCACGAGGGTGATTATTTGCAGGAATATGCTTAATAAACATACCCCAAAACTGTATTTGAGTATTGCTTTTGCTTTCTGTTCAGTTTGTACAGCCTACATCTCATCCCTTATGATTAAACGCCAAGCTTCAATTTGCTCTCGCGTCGTCGTATGATATTTGTGCTTTCTTGTGTGAGCGAACCGTTCAAGAGTCTGTGGATGATTCATTTATTTTCTTGAATAAGTTGCCAAGTCTGGTCTATTGATTAGTCTGTGTGTGGTTTATTTTATTTTCTGTGTGGAAACTCTCTTGCATTTTATATGAACATCATACATTTTTTTCTATCGCCGTAGATATGACTACGTTAGAATGTGGATTGGAGGGAAGTGGGCATCTTTTTCTTTAAAAGAAAGTATTTCTTAATGAGTTCTTGTAAAACATGATTACTAAGTCTAAGTACAGTAGAATCCCCCTGTAACGCTCCCTTTTATAACAAATTTCTCTAACACTTTCCAAAAGATCCAATTATATGTAGGCCCTTTATTATTTGTACTGTACATAGCGAATTTCTGGTAGGCCTATTACATACTCTTATTTCGTTGGTCCGGACCAAGATGTTATAATGAGATTCCATTGTATTATGATATCTAATTTACGTCAGAAGTCAGATCAATATCTTTTATCTTACTACAAATATTACTTAAGCTTTTGATAGGTTTTTTGTTGGTCATTGTTAACATCTTAGGTGGAGGGTTACAATTTTTAAAAAATCGTTTTTTGAATCCAAATACCATGCTATATTTTCCTGAGGTGGGAATTGGGTGGGGGTGGTGAAATGCCCCCCCCCCCCCTTTAATGCTTAATGGACTGCCTTACTTAGGCCTACATGTTTTACATCATATTTTACGTCATGCAATATTTTCGTTTGCAAACAAATCCGTACCAAATAGTAGAAAAGAGATTTGTAAATACGGTCCCCAATGACATTTTCCCTAGAGCGCTAGACTGATTTAAAATTATAATATGGCCTATGCACTTGACCATGAGCTATAAAATATAATATGATCGGCTGTCGCGGCTAATGTGTAAACTAGGATGCTAAACAGTCATACGGTGACATGATTATGTCATACCTTTTATGTGATGTTACGATGTGAAAAGTGTTCTTATAAAATATTTATTAGAGACTGTGAGCACTAGCATCCTTTGATGTATGGCTGTAACAGCAACAGTTTTGAGTGCGTGTAGTAACCGTAGGAGCGCGAGGCCGTATGACTAGAATGCCGGCATCAGGGAGCTTTGAGATCCCGGGTTCAAATCACGTTTTGGACTAGGATATTTGTGTTTTGGAGGTGCAATACAAAATACTGCCTGTACACGTCGCCTCGATAGCGGTCTTTATTTCCACAGCCAAAAAGGCTCCCTGCATCCTTAACAGAAAAACACGCAGTAATAAAGGTTTTAAGTACCAACGCTTTTGATATCAAGTTTCATTTAATGAAATCCTTTTCGGTATGCAGCAACCAATATTACGATATCTTTGGAATTTAAAACGACAACAGTCAATCTTTTTAGATCGCTGGGCCGGCCAATATAGCCCCCCTATCCCAAGCAGGGCCGTAGATAAGTTTTCACTAAGGAGGGGGTTCTTACCTGAAAAAAAAAGTTTTCCGCACGAATTCGTGTGTAATTCATTTTTTTAATAAGAAGTTAGATGACCCTGTGAGAAGTCGTTATGGGCGAGGTTTTACCCTGATGTTGTGAAGGGAAGTGTTTAAACAGCTTTTTGTTAAGAGAAGGGTTTTACCCAATTTTTTTGAAGAGAGGAATATTATCCGTCTTTCGATGAAGAGATGAATTTTACCCAGCTTTTGGTGAAGAAAGGAATTATATCCAGCTTTTGGTGAAGGGAGGAATTTACCCAGTTTTTGGTGAAGGGAAGGGTTTTACCAAGATTTTGGTGAAGGAAGTTGTAATTGACTTTTGGTGAAGGGTGGCGTTTTATTAAGATTTTGGTGAAGGGAGGAGTTTTATTACGATTTTGGTGAAGGAAGGAGTTTTATTAAGATTTTGGTGAAAGGTGGAGTTTTATTAAGATTTTGGTGAAGGATGGAGTTTTATTAAGATTTTGGTGAAGGAAGGAGTTTTATTAAGATTTTGGTGAAGGGTGGAGTTTTATTAAGATTTTGGTGAAGGGAGGAGTTTTATTAAGATTTTGGTGAAGGGATGAGTTTTATTAAGATTGTGGTGAAAGGTGGAGTTTTATTAAGATTTTGGTGAAGGATGGAGTTTTATTAAGATTTTGGTGAAGGAAGGAGTTTTATTAAGATTTTGGTGAAGGGTGGAGGTTTATCCAGCTTGTGGCTGAATTCCTGGCACTATAAGTCCTGTTCGGATTTGCTAAAATATCCTTAACTTCCCCCTTACCTACGACTTTGATCGTTAGCGAACAACCATCAATTTGACCCACTGACCGTAAAATGTTGCACGTAACAGTGGCAGAGATGCATTTTCTGTTTCTTTGCATCCATTACCTGGAACAACTGTAAAATAGTGATGCAACCTGAGAAACAGTGAAGACACATGGTGTTGAGATTATATTTTGGCAATTCTTATTGAAGTCCGATGTGTGTAGTTTAAACAATGCAAACCACGACGGCACTAACTCCATTCTTTGAGTAAAATTCTGCTAGCTGGATGCAGTGTTAGAAGGACCACATGAAATAATTATATATTTAAGAATGTAATATACTGTAAATATTTAAAACTATTATCATCGTGAAGTCGCAACAACAATTTATTGTCGTTGATAATAATAATATTAATAATAATAATCATCATAACAAAAATAGTAATAATAATTGACGCATATTATTTTGAGGACATTACTATTGAACTATTGTTGTATTTGTAGGCGCCACTATTACATAAATGAATTAGTATTACTAAAGCAATGTCACTTAATGAAGGGTGTCTTCTAAATACAATCATAAGAAGGAAACTACAGTAGTTTAGGCTATTAAAGAGACGTGATGGCCTCAAAAGACTGATTTTAAAGGACAGTGCAGGGTGAAGAAGAGGAAGATCAAGAAGAAGATGGATCAGTGACATCGAAGAATGTACGGACATGTCTCTGACCAATGCAGGCCTGTTTACGCGGGACAGAAAGGCGTTCAGAGTATCCACGATGAAGACAACGTTCTGAAAAAATATGTCCTTTGATATATAATGCAATATCGATGATTGTCTTTCGAATCACGAGCACCTTTGACCATGTTAGGTGTGTAGGGCTGGACGACTGATCACTTTACCGCCGAGTTGACACTATCGATTATGGATCTTCAGAATTCTCTATCACAGTTCTTCACTATCAGTTCCCGTTAAAAAAAATGTTCCATACCACTTCGTACGACTGTCCAGAATCTTTTCCTTTCGTTCCATCCCCCCGCCCCATCTACTCTTTTTTCCCGGAAATTCTTTCTACATGTTTCTATATGACTTCTCACAATTTTCCCAAAAAATATGAATACTTCTTCAGTGTGCTATTTCTAAGAAATTTTCCTTGTGTACCTCTGTCTCGCACATACTCATTCTGTTTCTTTGTTGCCTACGTGACACGCAATGTGCATCTGTAGAGTCTCTATAAAGTTGTTATGTATATAACTTCTAGTGGTACAAGGCACGTCTGTGACGGGCAAGGTACCGAGTTCGATCACTGCCACAGGCAATTGTGCATCCGGACCGTTCAGAAAGCAATACTAGACGTATTTATATTTCCTAGAAAATAACTATAGCCAAATAAATGCTGGGCTGATGGCTACGTCCTGAATACGATACGCTACCATTTTTTTAATACTACTGCTACAGCGATCACTACTGCTACGCAAACTCATCATCCTGTGACATATTCTTTCCAAAACGTAGTCTTCCGTATGGATTCTCTGATTCTCCGCGATTCTGAGCGAGTTGACCTACCACAGTTAGAGACATGTTAGTCTATCCCTACGTAGTATATCGCACAACCTAATAAGGTCGCAGATGTGTTGTGGAGGAAGTGGCAACAGCATACGCGTACTACTGCTACTAATGTTATTACTGCGACTACAACTATTACTACTATCACCACTGCTATTAATACTATTGCTACCGCGATCACAACAACAATAACTACTACTACTACTACTACTACTAATACGACTACTTCTAATACTACTACTATACTACTTTTTCAGAGAGCATAATTTTATTAAGTGGCGTCCATCTCCTTTTCGAAACTTAACTTATGGAAGTCTTATATGACTGTTCCAATGATGTATACGAGTATAACTCAAGGCTGTCAATCTACAACATAAAGTTGTATTTGTAAATATACTTGATATTTAAACAGTATTGATAAGATTATAACCTTGCTCCCATGTGTGATGACGAACATAATACAACGACATACTCTAGAATACAGCAGGCAGTGGATAAACTCAAATTATGGTATGAGAAATGACAAGTGAAAATAAACGCAGAAAGCACACGTTTTCTCAACAATACTATCCCCAAAGAAAAAAGTGTATAATATATTTGGGGATTGCCCTTATGAAAGAAGACTATCGCAGTTATCTTTGAGTGAACTTCCCAGAAAACGCTCATTTTGAACAAGCATATTGAAAAAGCAAAAGCAAAATCTCGCAGACGATATACATAATTAAAAAAATTGCCATGCTTAAGTTGACGTAGAATGATAATGCTCTAGCCAAAATGTATAATGTCGTAGTAAGAACTCATAGTTTAGCTCAAGGACTTGGTCGTTTGCAGCATATGCACATTTTCAAAATTGGGAAAAATTAAATAAACTGCAGTCACTCGCTCAGGTTCTTCACAAGAACAATGAAATCTAAGCTGTTACAGGAGATTCATAAAGTTACCAAGTTGCAGCCACTAACATAAAGAGGAGAGATATATTTCTTGTAGAACAGATACAAATACCTCAAAGAACATCCTGCAGAATTGTTACCACTATGAATAATTGAGAAAGACATACTCAACCTTGCACTCAAAGATTTATGGAACGAAGGAAGAATTTCAAACAGTACAGTTGATCAAGAATTAATATAGTGAATAAAAGAAACTAAAATTATTACTTTACAACTTCAGAAGCATACCAACAAGATTAACAGTAATGAAAACTTCTGAAGAAATATTATAAGCGACATTAAACAACAATAATAAAAAAACTAGCAGATTATTTGAAAAATGTAGAACACAAAAATGTCAGAATGTATACAACTTTAGTGGAGGGAAAGAAACTATAGGCTTTAGCGCGACTGCACCAACATAATTGAACAGAAATGAACACATCAAGATATGTTGACTGGAAACATGTCACTGCTGTCTGAAGGCACACTTACATCGAATCAAGATTAACGATTCTGGGGTTTGCATCTGTGGCACAACACAGACACCAGATGACATAGGCAGGACTGTCCCAAATTCGCTGTTCCCAGAGCAACAATCTAGCGCCTATCCCATATGATCATCTTTGTAAATTAAGTTACAGGAAAAATGTCATCTAAAACAAACCATTAAAAAATAATAAGCGATAAGTAGAACTATAGTTTCTTTTCTCATTACCCTTATATTTGTCTAATGCGTGCCTCTATGACGATACATGTGTATACGTAAGTAATTGCATTGTTACTTTGGACGCCTCTGCTGTGCAATGTCTGCCGTCTACTGCTTTTGGATACTTGTTGTTTTCGTTCGTTCTCATATTCAACACGATCGTTCGTCTGATTTCCACCGGGAAGCGTGAATGTACGCTTTGTCACCGTTATGCCGTATGTAGGACCATCACATTCGATTTCGGCGTGCCTTAGTACTAGTGGGCTTCCCTAGTTTGTGACAGCCTTCCTATTTGTCTTCAGGCGAAGCATGTATTGCAAATTTACGCCTTGACCGGTTTATCACCTACTTGGCCCTTGAATTTTCGCTCATACAACACCCATTCACAAGTAATCTAACACCACATTTACAACTCATAAAGTTCATGTGCAACTAATACAAGAGGATCAACTATAATTTTGAGTACATATACACCTGACACAATCCCAGATTCACAAACAATACAATCGGAAATGTGCAACGCACTTTATTCTATAATTTCACTTTGAAATCATTTCTTCACACCATCTTGATTTTTTATTATAGCGCATCGTAACAACACATGGAACATTCCCATAAGTGCTTCGATTACCGTTCTACCAATTATCATAGAGCAGTGTTTCCCAACGTGGTGCCCACGCCCCACAGGGGGGGGGGAGCAATTTGATTGTCCAGGGAGGCAATTCGAACAATTTGTAATTAGGTTTCATTTAGGGAATAATTTAAATTTTGAATAAAAAAATATGTAGGCTACATGTTACATAAGGGGGCTCAGAATTTTAGAAAGACAGGTGGGGCATAGTAAAAAAAAAGGTTGGGAAGCACTGTCATAGAGTGTTCACATTCAACGTTCCAGTCCGATGTTGATTGCCTGCTGTTTGAATCTTTCTTTGATGTCTCCGCACTGTGTTAATGGCTTATAGACCGACGCCATAACACACAGCAAAAACATATACCTTCTCAGTCTTCCTCGGCACTTGGTTTCTCTTTCTTTCGTTCGCTTAGAATGTACTTATATCTGAAATTTTGTCTCTTCTACAAACTCGACTGTGTTTCGAAACTAGTACAGAGGTCCGTAAAGCCGTACAGTTTTTCTTCTACTTTTGTTTGGGTCAGTATGCCGCAACGTATCATACTGAAAACATTCTTAAAGTATGTGCTGTGCTGCCTGAAGTATTTATGAATAAGACACATAACCCTGTTTGAACTATGAACTTTATATACATCTGACTGCAGAATCGGTCGTGTGTAGATCTGAAACGTCGAATAGTAACTTATTCTCTAATCTGTTCATAATTTGGTAGTCATCATGCGTTAGTGTTTTTTTTTCTAATTGTATCGATCATCTGTTTATTTTGATGGTAAGTTATTGGCTTATCTGGTTGATCATCAGCAACACATGCCTTAACTGTTCTGCTTTCTGGTTTCCATGTATTCCACGTTATAATGGTATCCACGGCATGACTTCTACAATCACAGCTTAGCTCAGTGACTACTATATGCAGGTTTGGTAGTTTCTTGGACTGCATGGAATGGAGTTCTGATTTTGTATCTGTCAGGAAAACTACATGCTGTTGGTCAAGATTGTCGCACGGCAATTTTTCAGTTGCCAACCTGACTGTCTGGCTGTCTGCTTTGTAATTGTGTCTCCTATTTATTACTTAATCACCACATAAATGTGCTTAACGAGAAATAAAATATGATTTTTAACGGTGTTGGGCATCAACTTTGGCACGGTAAAGACACTTAAACCCCATTTCAAAGTTTTCATTATTTTTAGGGGCATTTTAATGCCCCTCAAGTCTTGATGCCCGGTGCGACCGCGCCCCCGCAGCCCCGCACCACCATTGGTACGCCTCTAGAACCATCATAAACAACAAGTATCGGTACACTATGAGAGAACTAAATAATCTTCAAACGAAAACAATAGTATGCAACATAATTGAAGATATGTTCCACATAGAAACATGGAGGCGCTGAAGTGTACATGTGTGTCTTCGTCCATCATAAGTGATGATGATCATTTGTACATCCACTTTTGAAATTTCCGTTAGAATTATGACCATGCATAATAGTTAGTAGATGGCCAATGAGCCTTATTCGAGCTGTAAATGTTCTTGGACAGTTCGGACAGAATGACGGCTGTAGGCGGACGTTGGTATATCCGTGACTTTCTAGCTACTCTCCGCTGTTGGGCTTCAGCATTTCTCCTCTTTTCACAAGATGGTGAGCTCTTTTTGACTGTAGACATGAAGTTTACATAAAATATCAGCAAAAGAATAAACATTGCTGCAGAAATAACTAAAATGAAAACAAGTCAATGTCAACAGGTGGTATGTTTTCTTGTGTAATATCTGTCTTACAAGCCCTTTACAACAATAAACTGCCAGACCTGAAGAAATTCATACATGAAGTGAGCATCCAAAGAAGGGTAGTACTACAGTGGATACCATCCCACTGAGTTATAACACGGAGTGAGGAGACAGATAGACTATGCTTGTAAATTACGGAACAACACAGGAACAAAAATATCAAGACATCACTTACAAAGAAAAGGAGACCCTCATCACAGCTTTCAAAAAAGTCGATCAAAGACAACTATCATATCTTGACAGATCTGAGCAGGTTATTATCTTCCGCATCAAATCTGGGCATAACATACAAAACAGTCATTTAAATAGACTAAGACTGGCTCCATCACCTCTGTGTCCATATGGGCAGGCAGATATGTTCGCTGATATGCTCACCCCAGTACCGACGAGCTGTGATTATTTACATTTTTACAACAACAAAAAAATTACAGTGTTCAATAACGGCAGATGTGAAACAGAAGTTAAAAGGATAATAGGAATGGTTAAAAGTACCTTCAATGTCATTAGAAAAATAGTAACATCTAAACAAATTACAAACAAGTTAAAAATGAGAATTATAAAACGCTACATCTGTTCTATAGTAATGTATGGCTCAGAAACATGGACACTAAACAAACAATTAGAAGACAGAATTGATGCCTTTGAGATGTGGGTATATATAAGATTAGGAAGAACACCATCGAAAAAGAAGAAAATAAATAAAGAGGTTCTAAAAACACTTAATATGAAGAAAGAATTACTAAGAGAAATAAAGATCAGGCAAATAAAATATTTTGGACACATTAAAAAACCTTATTGAAAACCTTACTTGAGGGTAAAGTCAAAGGGAAGCGAGCAAGAAGTAGACAGAGATACAAGTGGGAGAGTAACATCACAAGATGGATATGTTACAGTCTAGCAGAGTGCACCACTAAAAAAGACCTTCGTTGCGGAAACGGCATATGATGATGATGAAATATAAACAAAGACGTCGCGAGAGACAATGTTCCGACAGTGTGTTGATGGGAAGAAAAACTCTAGAGCAAAGAATAATAACATAACACTTCCGCATACCATGCATGTTGTAAGAAGCGATTAAAGAGACTGGGTGTGGAGTTTACAACAGAATTCAATGATCTTCGATTGCCCCCTAAAGACACACATGAGGCGTGCGATATGTCTTTGTCTTGATCACGAAGGAATAGGAGGAAAAAGTTGAAATATATTACAACGATTAATCCTCCTCAACTTAACGATCACTAGAATTTATGCCATCTCTGCAAAACATTTAAAAGACTTTCAGAAAAAATAACCAATTTTTCTAACTAAACCAGTTATCACAAGCCAGTACGACATCTAAACTATCAACATTATTTTCTTTCACCGGTAAGATAAAAAAAAATACATATGGAGCCAAATCTGGAGAATATGATGGGTGTGGACTAATTTCAATATTCAAATCGTTGGCTGTTTGCAACGCAAGCCATGTTTTATGGGAAGGCGCATTGTCTTGAA
Source organism: Meghimatium bilineatum (assembly GCA_034231615.1). Lineage (NCBI taxonomy): Eukaryota > Metazoa > Mollusca > Gastropoda > Stylommatophora > Philomycidae > Meghimatium > Meghimatium bilineatum. Next base: position 43,104,905 of record CM067305.1, on the reverse strand, counting down.
GCAAGAGCATAATTTGAGTGCGAGTTATCCCTCGTTTTCTGGTCAGTTTTTCTTAGTTTGTTATAGAGGTCAACGTACCACCGGTCCTTAGTCGTGCTGCAATTAGGCCGGTAATTTTTTATTATGACACATTTGACATCCCATACAACAATCAAAATCACTTTTCTTGCATATTTCTCTACTCTTTGATTGATATGCGTCGGTAATGGTGATTCTAACAGACTCCCAAGGAATGCTGAAAAATGAGCTCTGGTTTCTGCCATTTGCACCGCATTCTGCGTTGAAGATAGATAGTACTGTGGAACCAGACAGGGTAAAATGGGGAGCTTACCCAGCGAAACACAGGAACAATTAGCATGCATACCCTTCGACATTTGCTGGGAGAGACTGGGCACCTATGTGCCTGTCAGTGATTGCTCATCATCATGATGCGCCATCTTCGCAACGGACCTCCAACATCCCCTTTCTTTTGCCTTGGTTATGCACTATGCCAGACTGCAACCTGTCCATCTCGTGATATTTCTCTCCCACTTGTATCTCTGCCCACCCTCGCTCGCCTCCCCTCAATCAAGTATGGTCTGCAATAAGGTTGTCATGTCTTTTAATATGTTCAAAATACATTATTTGTTGTATCTTTATTTCTTTTAGTAGTTCTTTTTTTCATACAAAGTATTAACAGTTTTGTGTTCGTTTTCTTATCTTTCCACGAAGTTCCCCCTATTCTTATATATACATACATACACACACAAACACACGCACGCACGCACGACAGCACACACACACACATACATACATACATACATACATACATACATACATACACATACGTATGCACATACATGCATGCGTGCGCATGTTCATTATTACATGATGGTCAGACAGCCCCATATGTAAGCTTAAATATATGTATGGGTCATCAAGGATTAATTTTGATCAAAACATGTCTGTGTAATAAATCTGTGTTTTGTGATCCTCATGTTTCATTATTACCTTGTTTGTATCACAATATTTTATTATTATAATATTTTATTTTTAAGTACCCTTATGGTTTGTATTTTTGAGATCCCCAGGAATTGCGAGTTTTTAGCTCTTGCTTCCTATAGTTAGTTAGTTAGTCGTTGGACTTTCGTCACTGCACTCCGGACAAGTCCATATGTGCTCAGATCTCTCCTTGAATGTAGCCGCCATTACACCTTGACTGACGGTCCCAGTACGAAGTTGATTAACCATCATTCATTCTTGCCCACGAAACTGCTCCTTTCTAGCAACATCACATTTCAAACCAAATTTCTTGCTTCCTATGTGCAGTGGGGTGGTTTTTCTGAGCTTTCTTTCATATCCAGGAGACTTAAGCTTTCGGCTTAGTGCAATGCCTATTTAAAGAGACTTCTACTCAGAGGGGGTATATAATTGTATAGATGACATGCTACACAGCTTCAATAAGAGAGTCTCAATATAACGGCATGTCATCTACTAAGGTTTTCTGTTGCATTGGTGGTACCCTTATGGTAGTGGTGCTCTTCTTTCAACCGCGAACATGATTCAATTTCGCGCTTGTTCTTCTGCGTTAGTTCTCAGACTCTCGCATTGTAGTTTGGAGAACAAAGTGCATTGTGTTATAGCTTACATCTTAGCTGCGATATATGCGCTTTTCGGCCTGCCAGATCCTACTTCAGCATAGCTTCTGCGTCACTTTGACTATTTTTGGAATGAAACAGCCAACGTGAGCCAAAGAACTACAAGTGTATAAAGACCATAAGTGTATAAACCTGCACTTATGGGAATGCCCCACATGCTGTAAGGCCAGTGTTCTAGTCAAGACAAGACTAGTCTATTTTGGTGGCTGTTTAATCTGATGTGTCGGATTTATATTTTTAATTCTGAGCCGGAAGATAATAGCCTGCTCTGCTCTATCGAGATAGTGGTAATTGTCTTTTGGGTGGTCAACTTTCCTGATGGTTTTGAGGAGTGTCATCTTTTCTTGATAGGTGATTTTTAAGTCTTTTAATTCCTGTATTGCTCCAATCATTGCCAGTCTATCTGCCCCTTCATTTCCTGATATGCCACAGTGGGATGATAACTAAAAAGGGGACAATAATTCGTCAAAACAATTTATTAACAATTGTTCGTATTATGTCCCTTAGATTGCAAATGGAAAAACCACTTTTTTAAAGTGGCAAGTTCTGTTTACTGTGACTAAATTACATTTAAAAAAAATAAAGTATTATGTTAAATCCAAGTGACTAAGACACAACAGTCATGTTTTCTTCCTGTGAACAGAGCCCTGTTTCTATCGCATGAGTACAATTCACGAAAGTAAGATTATTGCTAAGATGTCAACATTAGGACCTGTAAGAAAAGACAAAAATCCAAAAACAATTATCCAAAAACAAAGAAAAAACAATTATCCGTGTGTTGACTGTGATATGTGTGTTAGAACAGTGGTCAGCCCGAGTCGTGTGTTCTGAACTATGTATGGTAGATTAGTGGTCAGCCTGTGTGATGTGTACTGAACTATGTATGGTATATTAATGGTCAGCCCGTGTTGTGCGGGAACCCAAAAAGTGATTATTCGTTCAACTTTTACCGGACATGCACATCGTAAATGGTGACTAAGATAGTTTTGAGGGTTGAGGTGGCTGACCCATTCCATAGACGGTCAAGTGATCCAGTGACCCAGAAGTCAAAAGATTTCCTAGTCAAAAGTGTGACTTTAGCCTAAGGCTGGAGATGGATTTAGCTGATATGTTAAGGCCAACTATAATTTGAAAAAAAAAAATCAATGTTATAGATTCATACATGTCTACACGAATCATAACTTTCAATATTAAACTCATGCGGTTGCATCTGTGGGTCCCACAAATGCTCCACTAGACAAACCACCCATACAACAGACACCATTAGTAGATGACATGCCGTTATATTGGGTTCTCCCTATGGAAGCTTGTAGCATGTCATCTATACAATTATAGACCACATATGAGAAGACTCATTAAATAGGCATAGCACTGAGCTGAAAGCAGAAATCTCTGAGGTATGAAAGAAACCTCACAAAAATTACCCCAATGCACATAGGAAGTAATAGTTAAAAGATCGTAATTCCTGGGGTTCTTAATTAATCAGTCAATCAATATTAAATCGACAAATATATCAACTTGCATGGTTTATACTTCTATTGATAAGGGGGGGGTGTGGTTAAATCGTTCCCACTCTTAAGAAATTATAAAATATTTTTTATTCCTAGGAATTTAGCCAACAGGTGGTTGAACCCATCCCTTACAAAAAAATAATACAACGGTCGAATGCCTTTTTTACATAATTTTTTATTAGGTAAAACCCCTTCCACACCAAAAACGTCTCTATGGCCCTGATAGTTTTCTATGGGCCTTTAGGGAAAAACGAGCTCCACCTTAAAAATCCTCTTAGTTGTTGCTTACGAAATGTTTGACAGGTAACAGTGTAGCTATCCTTTGCTCACCTTTCAGTCGCTTCAAAACAAGGGCAGTTTCTATATTTTTTTGTCCAACCCAGGCTCGGTAACAGAAGGCAGTTTCTATCCAGTGCTCCTATCCAGGCCCGGTAACACAAAGGCAGTTTCTATCCTTTGCTCCTACTCAGGCCCAGCAACACAATGGCCGTTTATATTGAAAATTAAGTTTATTCAATTACCGCTGCTTTGAGATTATTCATGTAAAAAAATTATGAAAGACAATATTTCTTTTTTAATTGTATCAAAGAACACAGGTTAGCTGTGTTGGAAATATTATTTATTCATTGGATGATCCCCTGACAGACTCCTGACAATCACATAATATTTTGAAATAATTTAATACGTCTACAGAAAATACGTTATGACCACTGATCTATGTATAAATAGATTTAAGCCTTGAAAATCGCCCTGCGCTTAGTGTTACCACGCCCCCATGTTAAAAAGCGTGCCAAACTCGTAAACATGATCACACTTCTCTTGTTTTCACGAAGCTATACCAAATGTGTTGATTCAAACACGTGACACATTCGTTATGTGCCTATTAGTAAACTGATAGAAACCGGGACACGTCACAACCGGGCGAGATATCAGGCAGCGATTGAAAACCAAGACAATACCCGTGAGACCGTGACTAACACACATATCTGCCAAAATAAAAACTCAACCAACGCAATCTAAGTTTTATATTGTGAATTTGCGTTACAGTTGAAAGTAAATGCTCTCTCAACCATTAAGTTTTTAAAACTCTTATACTGCAATTCCGTTTTCCCCCTCAGAAACGTGACAATGTACATATTCAGAGAATAGCAGAAATGTTATTGACTAGAGGTGATGGGAGAAGGTGCTCCCTCTACGGATAGATCAGAAGAACTCGTGATCACAACTGACTGGGACACTGATCTTATGCACAGCTTATACAAGATGGCTGACGGAACGGCAAGCAGAGCATATATAGGAATGCCCCCAGTGCTTTGACACTTGTTCCTATTCAAAAATCAAGAATCCACAGAAATAAAAAAAATCGTTTTCTTGTATAATGTGACAATTAAGAACTTGAGTCATTAAAAACTATACATTATCACTATGTATAAAATACATTTTTAATTTTTTCCCCCAAATAAAATGTATTTTTTACAATAAAACAAAATGAAATAATTTGACTAAACATTTGTTTTTAATCACAGAGGTAATTACAACAGTAAAAAAATGACAGCAAAGTCGAGCGAAGCACTTTCTACGCAGCTCTCCTATGCCTCCGTAATCCTCTTGCGAGGTGGTTTGACTTAGCACGCGCCGCAGATCGAAAGCAACTCGGACACTGAGCTTGCCATCACTCAGCTAAGCACGTTTATGCTGTTCAGATTCCGTACGACCGAAAACATCGCCCTGGTGACTTCGCCCTTCACGTGTCATATGGGAAGGAACCAGCCTTGATCCCAAACTGTACTGTGACGAGCGAGCTGACTCGAAACTGGCTGAACCTTGACCCCGCGTTGAAGTCTAAGACAAGAAACAGTAAGACTGTTTCCCATACAAGCTCAAGTTCAACTTGTAATAAGTTCCGCGAGGAACTTGAAATCTCACAAGGACACAAGTGAATAGAAATTTCTTTGTATATGTGCCACACTTGTGTTCACCATGTCAACAGTGAGGGAAGAATGTCGCGCATATTGCTTTCAAAAAACGTTTTTATAAATAGTAGAACACGGAATAGTTACATAAAATTCCTATAAATAAATTAGTTGTTCATTTAAATGATATTGCCAAATGATTAGATCAAAATATTTGTGTTTTGATGATGAATTAATATATGTGTGCATATTAATACATCTCGAACTTATTACATCCCCTGATTTGAGAGGTTCATTGAGGTTAATGCCCTTAATGAATAAATTTATAAACGCTTCCGGTGTAAATAATGAAGGTATGTTTTTGTTTTGCTGAATCAAGAACTGGTTGATCATTAATTTAAAACATTAATATCGTAGAAATTTAATATCTGCGTTACTGAAACGGATTTAAAGATTTCCATATTTACATCATGATTCGTTCAACCGTATGTAATTCGGAAATGAAGATCTAAAGCAAATTGCAATGAAACGAGAGACAAGGAAAATCTATGTAAAATTAAAACTTAAGGCTTGGACAAAATTTTCAGAATTGTGCTATATAATTACAAATAATATAGTTAGATATACCTTAAAAATGCAAGTCAACGATACCTCAACCAAGTCTGTACGTCAAACCTGAAAAAAGTTATGAATTTTTTTCTAATGAATTTGTCATCAAAAGAATTTACATGAAACATAAAGAAAAATATAAATAAAACTTGTGACCACAAAATGTAGCTGAGCTGATAATTTAAATTATCTTTGTTATTTTCAATAATACAACACACAAACTATACATTTTTTTGTTCATCGAGACAAGACACATCCATTGTTCCCATTTCTGTAATTTTCAGAAGCACGCACAACTAATTAATATTAAAAAATGGCAGTTAATTAGCATATTCAAAATATAAAAATCAATTATATATCAGTCAGACAGTTCCTCTTTTGCCAAGTTTGGCACATAGGGCAGATGTCATAGTTCTCCATGCCTGTTGGTCAGTTACCAAAGATCGCAGGTCTTGTGCAATTATGCTTGTTGATTTTAATTCATTCATAAATGTTCTTCTTAGCATTGTTTTTGGTCCTCCATGTTTTCTTTACCTAATAATGTTCGTCACATATTCTTGTTTTGTCTCCTCTCCTTTGTATGTCATTTGATTAGAAATCTTTCCAATTAGTATTTGTGATTTTTCTGAGGCATCTATTCTTGAAGGCAACTAATTATCCATTATTGCGGTAGATTTCCAACTTTTACATCCATATGCCAATGATGGAATCACACTTGCATCGAATTATATACAGTATAATTACATACTTATATATAGTATATTTAAATACCACATAATATATACATTTTTGTGTTCACAAAGGCAAGACGCATCTGTTGATCCTATTTCTATGTTTTTTATGTGCACGCAGAACTAATAAATATTAAAATGGAAGCTAATTAATATAATTAAAATGAAAATAAATTATCAAACTATTCAATATAATTAAATACCACAGAAATTATATATATATGTATGTTGGCAAAGGCAAGATGCATCTGTTGATCCTATTTCTATAATTTTTAGGTGCGTGCTGAACTAATTAATCTTTAAAATGGCAGCAAATTAGCATAATTAAAATTAAAATAAATTATAAAAATATTGAATATAATTAAATATAGAGAAATTATATATATTTAGATTCAATACAAGAATCCATGGACACATCACGTGAAAACATAACAACTTGTGGCAGAACGTACTTTTCTCTCGCCGGCGGAAATCACACGATGTATTCGTTGTGGTTATAAGAGAATAAAATCAGAAGAAGAAGAATAGGCCATGCATACCATATGTACCATCATAGACCTATGTATCTAAAAAAAAATATTTTTTATTTGTATGGGTATGAGAGTTGGACATTTACAGTGGAAATTGAGAGGAGAATCATAGCCTATAATCCCTTAACCCTTCAGGGTCGTAGTGCTACCACATTGGACGCCTCAGCAGACAGAGTCTTCCAATGATTTCTATCTTCAACGATGCGGGTGAGTAAGGCAACGGCGATCTAGAGTAACTGCAGCCCGGTGCGGTGAATATTTTGATGCCCCCCCCCCCCCTCCGAACGAAATTGATTAAAAATAATTCCGAGTAAAATTTTACAAGTTAATAAGTATTTCCAGAATCTTCAGAAAGTGACTTTTAACCATTTTGACCACTTAGCCTCTCGCGCTCCAGCGTATTTCGGCTAATCATTTGATACTCATTTCAGTAGTTTTCATCAGCACTTCACAACGATGAGTGGAATTGGAGAAGAAGGTGTGCAGACGATCAAGCCTGCTGAAGAAGGTCACATAGTTTATTTCTTCTCGTGCCGCATGGATCCCAGCTAGGTGTGAACTATTGTTCGAACAGGCAATATACTGGGCTTTTGGATTTATATCGAAAATCCGTTTCTGAACTGCCGAATGTTCGCCTTTCATCACAACAGCGTTATTGTACCCTTGACCTCGGCAGTCCATGATGTCGAGGTCGTCCGCCTCTAGCTTCTTAAAAATCATTCTTGCATTCCCGGCAGCATTTTTTTTCTGTCAATAAAAGAATCTTCAACAGACACAATGGCCAAATGTGCTTAACAAGACAAAAATATGATTTTTTTAACGGTGCTGGGAATCAACTTTGGCACGATAATGACACGTAAACCCCATTTCTTAGTATTAATTATTTTGAGGGGTATTTTGATGCCCCTCAAGTCTTGATAACCGGTGCGACTGCACCCCTGCACCATCCTTGGTACGCCTCTGCTTTAGGATTTGGCATGGTCATATTTTTACATACTATCCTCCCAAGTGTTTCCTATGACGCATCTACTCATCCAATTCTCTTTGTTCACAGATTTCAACATCATTATAACTGTGTGCATAGTTGTCTGTGTATATGGCTGTTCTTGTTGTGCTCCCTTCTTTGCTGGTCTGTCTGCCAGGTGTGTTTGAATGACCAGGAATCCACTGCACAACAGTGCTGACTTCATAAGATGTAAGCAGCTGGTTAGTATGGTGATATATTTCAACTAGCTCATTTTACAATGTCCATCACATTCCAGTACCTGAAGAGCAGAAATAGAGTATGTTCTTCTTCTTGTTCATCGTTCTCTCTCATATAACCACAATGAATATTTCGTGTGATTTCCGCCGGGGAGAGTGAAGTACGTTGTGCTGCAAGTTACACAGTAAAACTGTGATTATTTGCACTCCGGTTGGCCACTTGAGGTCCAGCACATCCGTTTTCATCATTCCTTTATTTCGGGCTTGGTCCCTAGTCCGTGACAGCCTGTGTATCTGTCGCCGGGCACGCTGGTGTGTAGTTCCTCTTCGTCAAGACGCTTATCGAGCGCGACTATCTGGTACGAGGTTTTCCACCGTCTATGAACCAATCTCGTGCAATTGGACGCACTCTGCCTGTGTCCATCGGGTACTGAACCGTTTCTCATCCGCGAAATAGGAGTTATTGACACAATCAATATTCAGAAAGATTGCCTATATATTCGTGTCAGAACATGCGAGGCTGTAGGCAATGTACAAGCCGATACACTGACATGAGCATGGCCATAGTGTAAATAGATATATCAATGGATCGATGTGACATGGTTGATGCGTTAAAAGATCCAGTCCGTTCAGAAGATTTTTACAAATATGAATTGAGGTCGATCTCAATGATGCGTGAGATTGGTGTAAAGCTCGGAACAGCCCGGAAAGAAAAACATTATATTTACAAAGAGATTGATAAATTACAGCCTGCAATAATTATGCGATAGCTTTATTAACTTACTTATGATTGCACAGCCCACATGACTGCATGGATTCGATATAGTCCATATGAGTGAATGGCTGAGATTCAGCCATAATATTCCAAAAAAGAGAAGATATTTTCTCGCCCAGATGGGCTGATAGATGTAACTAAAATGTATATTTATAAAATAATTTCTGTGCAAAAACAAGCCTATAAAGAAACAGATGTTGTCTGCTTAAATACATGTTACAGATACTTGTAAAGAGAGTAGTGATGTATTGATACAGCTTAAAAAACTTCGCAATAATTTAATCCAAAATCTCATGCATTGCATTTGGTTTTCTAGAGTAATTTTGGTTTCCTAATTTTGATGCTAAATGCGTATAATAATAGCCTCGGAATGTCAATTTGCAACCATCTCCTTCATCGTGGAGACAATTTTCGTACATTGTTAGGATCTCAAATTTAGTGCAGACAAAAAGGACACAATTTTATTATTTTTCCTGATCTTGTGGGGAATAATGACACTGTGGCTTTCTTCATTTGTGGAAAATGATATATAGCAAATATAACATGTTGTTATATAACATAAAATAAATTGATATAATATAATTATTGATGAATATATTGAACGTATTGAGAATATGTCCGGCCGACATATCGTGAGTGCGTGTCGGAAGTCAAAGTACTAAATTTCGCTTCGGGTAGTTTCGTATCATGACCGTTAGAAAGATATCTGAACCTATTTAACGTAAATATTGCTCCTTAAAGCCAACAATTTTTGGGTCGAACACGATGTCTGCAATATGATACCAACTTTTATTGAAAATAAATGCATTCACACTTTATATAGGCTTATGTATATTATTTGTGATCGAAAGTTAAAGAATAGAAACAAACCCATATTGTGGGGGGGGGGGGGGGGGTTCGAGGGTTCAAACCCCGTTCCCTTAGGAAATCAAACATGAATTTTAGTAATATGAATTTAGCAAAAAGGCCAGAAAGCCCCACCCTCCCGTTTCCCGTCTTTCGGAACGATTCTAATGGGAAAAAAATTACTCAACATCTTATGAAAGCGAAGGAATTACACCCTTTATTCCTTAAACAAATGGCCAAGATATTTTCTTAATTTGTACATATTAGGGGTTAAATTTCTGAACTTTTCAGGTCTGTTTAATATGTCCATTTATTTGGAGATCTCCGGTGACTATCGATCACACTACTTGCTCCCAGCAGTGCACTCCCCACGTTTCTGTTATATATACAGGAATTTCTGCGAGAAGCAGAATCGCTCATTCATGCTTTAATGATACAAATCCACCAATGAAACTCAGACATATCTTACATCGAATGCTTTATACTTAGCTTACACCATTTTCCTAACATTCATAAATGAACACTTCTCTCGCTGCTGAATGTTTGGATGTCACTTTTCGTTGATGACATTGTCATACGTACTAGCCAAGAAAACCTATTATAACTTAAGGCATATTAAATAATACTCTAGCTATAATATCAACATACTGCAGCCTACAGTAGCTAAATCTAGATGAGTAAAACACCATTTAACACCGTTTTCTCTTGCAGTATAAAAACAATTCAAAGAACATTTTTGAGTACATTGACTGATGTACTGCTGATGAAAGGTGAATGTCATCTTACTTAGAAGCATTATTAGATAAGAGATAAAAAATGTTTGTACAAAGACAACTCAAATGAAAGCTAACAAAAAATTGATGTATTTGGAGACCAAGCATGATATCAGTAGGCCCTTTCCCCAAACCCTGTGACGTGTGGGACCCGTGAAGGTGGCAGTGTAGGGTAATTCTGGAATCATCTATTTATTCTCATACTTATCGAATATTCAAAGGAACGTCAATAAACGGTATTCATGACAACACTGTGTTACGAATCCAAGACCTGGACAGAGAAACTAGAACACAAACTCGCAGTATGCGAAATGAAATGTATGAGAACAGCCATGGGAATAACAAGAGAAGACACATAAACAATAAGGAATATAATGAAAACAATATTGTGCAAAGTATACATAGATACTAAAAAAAGTCAAATGGTTCGTCACCTAATCAGAATGGAACCAGGTCGCATTCCAGCCAGAGCTTTCAATAGAAGATAATCTGAAAGAGAAAAAGAGAAAGACCCAGACGATGATGGATAGATGACATCAGAGAAACATAATATTAGAACAACTAGGCTGCACTATGTCAGCGGCATCACAGTTAGCAAAATAAAGTAATCTCGGCTCTTAGTGACGTATATCGGCACACATAGACATGACAAGACTTAACGAAACAGATGGCCATCTGTCCCGTATTCCTTTCTAAATTATGCTGATGTTCTGTCGTTATTGCTGTTGTCGATATCCAGATGCTGATGAGTAATTCTACTCTTGTCAGCACAATTCCATTCTTAAAAAAGTGCAGATCTTCTGAAGTTGACTTAGTGATCCATACAGTAAGTTAGTGACTGTTAAAGTTATTTGTAGAAGTTTTTCATGGAGGTCGAAAGATAAGGGGAGTCAATAAGGATGTGTTCAGCTATTTTATTGGAATGAGAGCAGTGTCTACAAGTGGGTAGTTGCTAGGGTTTGATACTGTTTAAATGAATTGCATGTCCTGTTCTAAACTAAAATACAAGGAATTTGTTTCTCCTGTAGAGTTTGTTTATGTTGTTATTGTCCTTTGGTTGTGTCATTTCACTAAATACATTTCGACCAATTTGCCCATCTGTTTATCCAGACTTCCCATGTGTTGTTTCTGAGAATCTGTTTGACTGTCACCATAATATGAGGTCTTTACTATTGTTGTCTTGAGTCGCCTCTTTTTGCAAGTCTAGCCGATAATTAATCTCCTTGCTAAATCGCTATGTTCAGGGATCCATTGCAAAGTCACACTGATTGGATATGCAGAGATAAGATTGTCCGCTGCTCTTGCTATATAGAGAATGTCCTGATTTCATATCGGGTGTTTTTAAGTGCTTCTAAAACTAACATAAAGTTTGTAAAAATGACTCTATCTGATGTATTTTTATTCCATAAGATCAAACTGTTGGTGTATTACCTCAACGGCTGTCTTGATGTATTGTCTAGAGAGTAGATATTTTTGAGACACCAGTAAAGCTGGTTAGTGTCATTCCCCCTGCTAGTTTCGCCATACAGTAACAACATTGACGTGCCAGGCTTCAGTCTCGTCTGATAGCATTGATAAGTGGTAATAAAAGATGATGTTTTATGTTGGAATTTTGTCTAACAGTAGTAAGGAGAATTAATCACCAAAATGTTCGAGTGACAACATCCGTGTTTGGTAGAGACTAATGGATAGAACATCATCTCATTGTTTCGAAACTGGAAATCACATCGAGTCTGCAGAAGTCCCCAAGGACATATAGAAAGGAAATAAACAGAAATCACGATACTAACAAATGTAAATGTAAAACAATCACTAACGTCTGCGCTAAATAAATCACCGCAACATAGATTTCTTTATGATGCGCGCAAACACACACACACATACACACACACACACGCACGCACACATGTACACTGGTTCCACACGAGGAAGCAAATATACATCATACAGAGAGAGAAAGACTGATTTGCTTTAAAAACCCTAATACGCGGTTTAATGAAAATGATAAATAATTAGCGGAAATGCTACATAAAAACATTTTCATAAAACATTCAACAGTGATTCATAATGACAACCTACGACATTAGTATATGCTATGGGTTTAACTTTACTGTTACTTACAAAATCAATTTCTGGAGAGAAAAAATAAAAAAAAAATATGCTAGATTAGAGACTCTGGCTGAGTGACCAAACAGAGAAGTTACAACTATTTATATACATCAATATTTGGAGGAATTTCTATGACGCACTTAAAGCTTTATATGGTCCAACCTCATCAAGGTTCTTTCTATTTCTCAATGATAATTGTATAAAGCTAACCACGGAGAAAAATATAATTATTCAATACTGTGTAGAAGACTTTAAGAACATTCTGAAAAATATATCATCAATACACGTAGAAACAATCAATCCCTTGCAACAAATATCTTTATATGTGGCTTTAAGAAACCCATCTACCGTAGAGAAGTTTGATTTCAGGATGGCGGATACAATCACGTTTAGTGAATGAGCTCCGATAAAACCTTTGAAACTTGTTCTAAAATTTGATTCTACTGTGTCAAAGAAGTATCAATAAGCCAAAGGAGTGTTTTTCTAACGGATTCATTATAATGTGTGTTCTATTCAGGTGTGAAATATGAGTTAATCAGCGGAGAAAGACTGGAATATTCTGACATATAAACCAGGTCCGTAAAAAACATCCCGCTGCGACAGGCGTTGCAAGTCGGTAAAGCGTAAACACTGCAATAAACATGCAATAGGATATAAAAATGTAGACCACAAGAACAGCTACACTAAATGTGTGTGGTCTCGGCGACGAAACATCATAGCTGCTCGAAGTTATGACAAAGAAATGTATAATTTTAGGCTGATACCAGAAGGAAAGGGGGTAGCATACAAAAACGATACAAAACTAACCCACTAAAAGGGAGGAATTAGACTTACGTAAAACACAGGTTTATATATCGTCTCAATGGGACACCATAGACTATATCTAACACTAGTGGGTAATAATGGGCAATGATGATCACATAAGAAATCATAAAAATTACAATACACAAATCATATTCACACAAATCATATTCAACGTTTCAACCAAAAGGTCTTTATCAAGACACAAACAAAACATTAAAAGACGACGAATAGAAAAATTATCACAACGTCCAACGGAAATATGGAAATGATATGCCGGAAGGTCAGAAAGTACATAAAAACGTAAATATATGTGGAAACGAAACGAACAAAAAGGTGAGTAAATGACGGAACAAAAAGAATAAAGACAAAGACCACACCAAACCAGTACTAGATATAAGAGTGGTCGGAATTGAGTCCAAAAGGCTTGAGTGTACCCATCTCGAAAATGAGACGATTTTCTAGAGCATACCTAGATCTATCATCGGTGGTGCAAGATCTGATGGCGGTGACCTGAATATCCAAAGCACCATGATGACTGTCGCCGTTGAAGTGTGTGGCCACAGGAGTGGGTGTTCTGTGCTTGATGGCATGAAGATGGTTACAAAAACGATCGCTCAATCGTAGGCCGGTTTCCCCGATGTACTGTTTGCCACAGCGTTTACATATGATCACGTAAATGACATTACGGGATTCACATGTAAAGGCCTCATCGATGGAGAAAGTGGCCTTGGGAAATGAAATGGAGCGCATCTGAACCACATAAGGACATGTAAAGCAACGGACACGTGAGCAACGAACAGTGCCAAAATGGTCAGGAACAGAAGACTTAAGATGGCTATGAACCAAGATGTCCCTCAGATTTCTATCACGCCTATAAGCCACCAGAGGTAAGTCATGGAAAGCGTCACGGGTTGTACTCCCTCCTTCGGGGTATTATCCACGTCCTCAATGGTCAATTATAACAGTTTATGTGCACTCATCACAACAATAAACTCAATTCTCTTCAATCCACATCTCACGTTGTTTTCCCCCGTTCTAGCCCTGCTGTAGCCAGTTCTCTACTACCTCGTTTCACTAATCTCTCTGACATTCCCACTTCTCACCTGACTACTAATGCTGCTGTTCATCTTCCTGGTCATTCCAACGCACCGGTTGTTCGCATTCCTCCTGACCTCAGTCTCTCTGATAGTGAAATTTCTGTTCTTAGCAAGGGCCTCAAGTTCGTCCCTCTCCGTCCTGCATGCGATCAATACTCTCTTCTTCAGGATATCCACCGCTACCATCGTCGTCTTCGGCTTCATTATCATTTCTTTGGCAAAGTTTCATCTTGTACTGACGATTTGTTTTCTAGATATGAACAGAAGAAATATCCCTGGACTCCAAAGCCTGGTGCATCTCAAGCTCTTGATCTTTACATCAAGAATACTCTCCATGACATTAAGTCACTTCATCACAACCGCATTTGTCGCTCAAACATCACCCCTGAAGAATCTCGCGCCTTGACACATCTTCGTCGCCGTGATGATATTGTCATCAAACCAGCAGATAAGGGTGGGGGCCGTTGTGGTTTGGCGTAAGGACCTTTACCTCCAGGAGGGCCACCAACAACTCTCCAATCCTTCTTTCTACACTGCACGTACATCTGATACGACTGTAACTAACCAGAAGGTTGTTAACAACACTGTGAAAACCCTTATCCGTAACAATGACCTTCCTACCACTGCCAAATATCTTTGCATCGATCAAAGTTTTTTAGGCAAACCTGTTTTCTATATGCTGCCTAAAATCCATAAGGCATCGAATCCGGGTAGACCTATTGTCTCTGCTTGCTCTTGTCCGACTGAGCGCATCTCCGACTTCCTTGACAGCATTTTTCAGCCGTTAGTCGAACAACTGCCTTCATTCTTGAAAGACACTAAGCATGCCCTAACTATTTTTCTACCGTCCAGTTGTCTTCTGACCGTACCTATCGTCTGTTCTTGCTTGATGTCTGTTCTTTGTACACTTCTATACCCCATGCAGATGGTCTCGGGGCTCTACAGTTCTTTCTTGACAAGAGTCCCCACCCCTCTGTATCCACTTCTACTCTTATCCGTCTTGCTGAACTGGTGCTTACGCTCAACTCTTTTGAATTTGATGGACACTTTTTCGATCAGATCAGTGGCGTTGCCATGGGAACCAAAATGGGACCTAGCTATGCGTGTCTCTTCATGGGACATTTGGAACATTTAGTTTGGTCTACCTATGATGGCCCGTTCCCATCTCTTTTCCATAGATACATTGACGATGGGATAGGTATCACCGACATGTCCGAAGTTGAATTGTCTCGTTTCATCAACTTCATCGGCAGTTTTAACCCTGCTATTCAATTTACATCTAATATCTCCACTACTTCTGTCAACTTCCTTGACATCATTGTCACCATTCATCCCCCTTACCTTAGCACATCCGTTTACTATAAACCTACTGATGCACATGGCTTTCTTCTCTACACTTCTTCTCATCCTCCTACTTGTCGCAACTCTCTCCCGTACTCCCAGCTTCTTCGCCTGCGTCGCTTATGTAGCGATTACGACGATTTTCTCGACAAGTCCTCTGAGATGATTGAGTTTTTCCGTAGACGATCGTTCCCTGACAGCATTCTTTCTTCCGCTTGGCTCCGTGTGCGCCATTTGTCTCGCCTCGATACCTTGACTAACTCTCAGGGTTCTTCCTCCTCCTCTGATAGGGTTAAACTTGTTCTTACCTTTCATCCCCATAACTCTTCTGTTCGACGCATCATGCTCAAACATTATTCTCTTCTCCAGTCTGATCCTGACACCCGTGACGCTTTCCATGACTTACCTCTGGTGGCTTATAGGCGTGATAGAAATCTGAGGGACATCTTGGTTCATAGCCATCTTAAGTCTTCTGTTCCTGACCATTTTGGCACTGTTCGTTGCTCACGTGTCCGTTGCTTTACATGTCCTTATGTGGTTCAGATGCGCTCCATTTCATTTCCCAAGGCCACTTTCTCCATCGATGAGGCCTTTACATGTGAATCCCGTAATGTCATTTACGTGATCATATGTAAACGCTGTGGCAAACAGTACATCGGGGAAACCGGCCTGCGATTGAGCGATCGTTTTTGTAACCATCTTCATGCCATCAAGCACAGAACACCCACTCCTGTGGCCACACACTTCAACGGCGACAGTCATCATGGTGCTTTGGATATTCAGGTCACCGCCATCAGATCTTGCACCACCGATGATAGATCTAGGTATGCTCTAGAAAATCGTCTCATTTTCGAGATGGGTACACTCAAGCCTTTTGGACTCAATTCCGACCACTCTTATGTCTAGTACTGGTTTGGTGTGGTCTTTGTCTTTATTCTTTTTGTTCCGTCATTTACTCACCTTTTTTGTTCGTTTCGTTTCCACATATATTTACGTTTTTATGTACTTTCTGACCTTCCGGCATATCATTTCCATATTTCCGTTGGACGTTGTGATAATTTTTCTATTCGTCGTCTTTTAATGATTTGTTTGTGTCTTGATAAGACCTTTTGGTTGAAACGTTGAATATGATTTGTGTGAATATGATTTGTGTATTGTAATTTTTATGATTTCTTATGTGATCATCATTGCCCATCATTACCCACTAGTGTTAGATATAGTCTATGGTGTCCCATTGAGACGATATATAAACCTGTGTTTTACGTAAGTCTAATTGTTGTTACGTTTCATGCAGTTACCTTGTATTGATTGTCATATTAAAATGGAGGAGTAGAAAACACCTTAACAGCAAAGCACGGCGTTGGTTTCTTGGTCAATCCAAATAAAGCTAAATATATCACATACATCGAATATATTTCAGAAAGGATACAACTGATTGAGGCAGAAATAACTACACTAATTCAAATATACGCACCTTGCAATGTGTGCCCTCTGACGTATCCTGTCTAGAACGTCTTCTTCCTAATGAACTCCCTTCTCTGTCATGGGCCATGCAGTTTGCATTTTGCAACGACCTATTCATGTTATCTTTCATTCCGTCAGTCCATCTCCTTCTTGGTCTGCTCTTTCTACTCCACCAGGCGCTATGCCCTCCATATTTTGTCTTTCTAACATTCGTGTCTCAACGTATCAAAATAAGTGTAGTTTTCATTTTGCTATTATGTTTAGTAACCAATATTCTGCCACATTCAATATGTTTATAATATTTGACTTTCAATTATTTTTTTCCCATGAGATTTTAGTTATCTTTGTGTAATATTTCAGAAAGGATACAACTGATTGAGGCAGAAATAACTACACTAATTCAAATATACGCACCTTGCAATGTGTGCCATCTGACGTATCCTGTCTAGAACGTCTTCTTCCTAATGAACTCCCTTCTCTGTCATGGGCCATGCAGTTTGCATTTTGCAACGACCTATTCATGTTATCTTTCATTCCGTCAGTCCATCTCCTTCTTGGTCTGCTCTTTCTACTCCACCAGGCGCTATGCCCTCCATATTTTGTCTTTCTAACATTCGTGTCTCAACGTATCAAAATAAGTGTAGTTTTCATTTTGCTATTATGTTTAGTAACCAATATTCTGCCACATTCAATATGTTTATAATATTTGACTTTCAATTATTTTTTTCCCATGAGATTTTAGTTATCTTTGTGTAATATTTCATCAAAAAGACCTTGATCTCCTTTTCCGCTGTTTAATTTAGAGTCCATGTTTCACATTCGTATGTTGTAACCAAAAAAATAAATCTTCTTAGCATAAATCTTCACATTGGCTATTAGCATAAATGCTCTTGCATATATTGACTAAATGTCCTGGTACTCCGTATATTGATAGTGTTTTCCATAGTTGTTATCTGTCTATTTTTCAAATGTATTAAATCAATGATAGTGTGAGAGGAGAGCTATAATCCAATAACAATCATCTTACCATGTTGAAGAAATAGGAAAGGGCAGATAATGGGTGAAGGTAGACATATAGAGAAAATGACTGGCTAGGGTGGTGATACAGCTAGATTGTTTGTAGGAATTGGACTTGTGTCAGGACCCACGCTACGGAGCATGAACTCGCCCAGCTACACCCGAAACCACAAGATATGATTGTATACGCGGATGGCTCGGTTGACAGAGGTCCAAGTGAAGGTGGTAGGAGTTTTTTTTGTGGGTTGGGGGGGGGTGAGCTTCTGCGTGCTCCACTGTCGCATCGGGCGTGGGAATGGATGTAATTGGTTGATGGCTGATACGTGGGCGCACTCGGTGTTGCTCACTGACTCTCAAGGTATGCTGCGCGGTATGGAGGGTTCATTTTGGGAGTGGAGTGGTAGAATTTGTTGAATGGCTGCATTGTCTGGAGCATTACATGGATATACTGCCCTGGGGTCAGAGGAAACAAGAGAACCGACTTATTGGCAGGCAATGCGGCGATAGACGGCACAGTACTGAGAGGAGATGGGGCAGATTTGATCGGGGCAGTAATAGATGCATTTAAAGATGATGGTCGTGTCAGTGGGGCTGAGGGCGTGCACATGGGCAGAGTGTCGGAGGTGGAAGTGTCTGGAGGGGAAGGGTAATTTTTACCTTACCGGACCAGTCTATATACACTGGGATGGCTGCTAGAACGGAAAGCGGAGTACTTATGGCAGTGTCCCATATGCTCTGATACTAGTTTTTTTTCTGATACAAAAATTTAAAAATACAATCGTCATCGATAAAAATGACAAACTCTTAGTGAACATAATAAATAGGAATGCAAGATGGAAAGAATACCTCCAGGAATTATACAACCCACGCATCACAACAAAGTATAAACCCATTAACGATCTGAAGGACTTGGAAACACAGAACCAGATATGTTAAATCTAGAAATAGAAGAAGTCTTAAAACATAGCCAAAATAATAAATAACCAGGGGTAAACGATATGCCCACCTAATAATAAAAACGTGTAGTATCACAGGGGTCCAGTGGCTAGCAAGATTAGTCAAAATATTCTGGACAGAAAGAAAAATATCAGATGAATTGCAAAAATAAGTAAGTGTACCATTATGGAAACACAAGAGGTAGTAAGAGAGAATGTGAATCATATAGAGGCGTGTCCTTATTAAGTCATACAGGTAATATTTGCGCAAAAATAATAAAACAGAGAATACGATACATTTCAGAATCATTGCTTGAGTCCTGCTCAGTGTGGCTTCAGAACTGTACAGACGCACTATTCACACAAGTGAATATTAAGACAACTAAGTGAAAAAGCAATATAATACAATCAAGATCAAAGCACAGTATGTTTAGACAAGAAAATGGCATTCAACAGATAGATACATTATCTGGGAAACCTTAGAAAATTAGAACATTAGAGAACAGCTATGAGATAATATAACAGCGTTATACCAAAGATGCCGAAGTTCAGTCAGAAGAACAGAGGAAATGACTCAACCTTTCGAAACAAGATCTGGAGTAAGACAATGTTGCATGTTTTAACCTCTACTTTCAACATATACATAGGCAATCAATCAATCAAGTGCCATACCGTGGAACGTAGGTGATCATGCTTCTCCACAACTCTGTCTCTTGTGTAGTTAATAAAGTACATTTGGTGACTTATTTTTGTGCCACAGTGAAAACATAGCCAGAAATTTCGCTCTTTGTCTTTCTCTTTCTCTTCTCCCCTTAATCTTTCCGGTGGTTGAACTAAATGTGCAAGTTTTACTTTCCTCATCACATGCTGCAAAAATCTTAATCGTCAGCTTCCAAATTTTGCTACAAGTTTTCGTTTTACTCCAGTTTCTATGAGAATTTCTACATTAGCTTTTTTGGCTGTCCATAGAAGTTACATAATTCTTCTTAAAACCGAAATCTCAGTTGCCTCCAGTTTATCTTGAGCCCTTTTGTTTACTGTCCATGCTTCGCCCATATAAAGAAGGATAGACTCAATATAATATCTTAGCACTTGAGCTCGTGTATGACTTGATATTACTTCATTGCGTAATATGTTTCTCATTTTTTGAAATGTTTATTTGTCGCAGGTGAGAGGTTGTAAGCCCGTTCTAAACTTCTTTAGTCGTCATCTACGACATTCTTGGAAAGAAGTCAGTGACCCTGTTCTTTGCACCCTGAACTATAAATCCAAATCGCTATTGCTACATGAGCGGGACACTGAGACTCCATACACTGGGATGGCTGCTGGAACGAAGAATGGAGATGATACTATTACGAGAGAAAGAACACGAAAGAGAGAAGATAACATCTTAACCTCGCGTCTCTGATCACCAAGAGAGCAGATTATCAACGTATGTACCATTCTGTAACATAATTGTGATCATTTGTGAAAGTGAACTGAAAAAAAAACCATAAAATATAATTTACCGTTCACCGCCACGCATTTTTATTTCTTTTTGTCAAATCGAAAGCTGATGTTACATTCAAAAAGATCATTTGAGTAGTTCTGTTTATTCAGGCGTGACCAACCATTGTTCGTATACAAATTCAAAATAATTCATTCCCTTCGAGGATAAACAGAGTAGCAATTGTGAAAAAAATATGACATCAGTTGTGCAAGTGTCGGAAGTAATTCATAAATGCAACGTATGAAGTAATAACGAACACTCTTCTCTGAACTGCAACCAGTAATAAAGCGAACCAAATCCCATACTGTGCATTGTATGCTGTCATATAATATTCATGGTCTGGAAGAATACTATACGAATTATGGATTGAAAGAATAGCCAGCAAGTGTAGGGGCTGTAGACATATAAAGGTTGGTGATTGTAACGTTGATTATGTTGATAATTAATAAATAATGCGTGTTATATCCGGAACAAGATGATGATAAATATACTATGTCGACAGTGACAAATATTGTGTAAATGTCATAAATACTGCAGTACAACTCATCTACCTTGTGGTCAGTTGTAGGTTAGACGTCGAAAAGAGGAAGGCGTTTAGGCAATGTCCATACATTACATCAATAATGGGGTTTGGGGAGATTCGGAAAAAAGGTAGATAGTTGTTAACAAAGGGAAGAGGGAAGGGTTCGACAAAAGTTGACATCGATAATTCTGTATTTTATACACCAATTAAATTGTTTAAATTTGAAACATCAATAAAATAATGTACATCAAATTATATGTGTTGTCGTACTTTACTGCTACTTATTTTTAGGAAGGGAAAGGATGTCGTTTAATTTTTTTTGGACATAAGAAACTAATTAAGAGTTCTCTTATTTCTTGGTAGTTGTTTAAAATATACAGGTGGAAGGAGTCATACATAAGCTAAATATTGTAAATTAGGGACAGTACTCCTTTACCTGAAAATAATAGAAAGAATGTGTGCTTTCTGACTACAAGCAGGGCTGTACGTACGTCTTTGTAGGTACGAAAATGGGAATTTGCTTGAAAAAACTAAAATAATCTTTTTTCTCATATTTTAAATAATTAAATAATTGTTAGGGAGTGGGACATTTAAAAATGGTGGTGGGGAGGAGGGTGGGGGATTCACCAAATTGTTTTAAATTGCTTCTTTTTTTACAAAATATTATGTTCTAGTTTTCTAAGTAGCGGAAGGGGAGGGGGTTTGAACCCACCAAATCCACATTATTTACGGGATTGACTACAATCACGTAACATGGATCGAAGTTCACTTGTCACTTGTCGAAGATCAGCTCGCTAGAATGTCAGGGATCATCATCAGGTAGCGTATCCTGGACAAGATGTAACAGTCATCGTAGTCTTTGGGAACTATTCCCGACACTGAGCCAACCTCCCTGCTTTCGTAAGTGTCATGTTCAGATGGTCTTTACTATCTGACGTCCATCTTCTTTGAAGTATACCTCTTTTTCGTTACCCTGGCATCATCATCTCTATTACGTGTTTTTTTCAAGACTGCCGTGTCTTTTAATATGGTAAAAAAATATTGTAATTTTCTAGAGAGAACAATGTTGCTTAGCCATATTTCTTTTACTTTCAAACTATCCGAATGGCAGGAGGTCGGTGAAGAACAATTCGGTTTTAGGAAAAGCAAAGGAACCAGAGAAACTATATTTAGTATCCGACCAGTGATAGATAAATATATTGAAGTTCAAAAATGCATCTACATTTGCTTCATAGACTACAGCAAAAAAATATTTTGGACACATAAAAGACATAACACCTTATTGAAGACCTTACTTGAGGGAAAAGTCAAAGGGAAGCGAGCAAGAGGTAGACAGAGATACAAGTGGGAGAGGTTACAGTCTAGCAGAGTACACCACCAAAACAAAAGACAGGGGATGTTAGAGATCTGCTGCAGCTAACCTTCGTTTCGGAGACGGCACTTGATGACGATGATCCGAATATCTCTAATGGTAATAATTTTGAACCATGGTATTCGGCGGATTCTTTGGTAACATTTCGCTTCAAATGCTGCAATTTAGTTTCAAATCTTTTTGACGATTATCAAGATGCGTATCCATATATTGCAACTGGGAATATTTCAGGCTCTAGCAAAACTTAATATTTTTATTTTTTTTGCTCCCCAGCCATATGCTTTTCATTTATATGAGTGTTTTTTAATGCATTGGCTAATCTTCTGAGATGTCGGGAATACGTAAACAGAAATACAAATTTTTGTTGTGATCACTTGTTGTTCACACAGAAACCCATGTGATCGACCCAACCATCCTAAAGAAATATAATGATGCATGGTTTAATAATGCCGATCATTGCATCATCGTTACGTAATTGTTGCAGAAGAATACATTACCCACATGATAGATAGTTATGTGCGTGTGAGCAAAAAACTATAGCAGATCAATTTCCGATAACAGTGTCCAATTATGGCGCAGCAAAGCTATGTGGTTACCATATTGCTCATGATACAATATTCTTTTGAACCCAGCTTAGGAACAATTTCTTCTCTTGAACCCAGCTTAGGAACAATTTCTTCTCTTGAACCCAGCTTAGGAACAATTTCTTCTCTTGAACCCAGCTTAGGAACAATTTCTTCTCTTGAACCCAGCTTAGGAACAATTTCTTCTCTTGAGCTCAGCTTAGGAACAATTTCTTCTCTTGAACCCAGCTTAGGAACAATTTCTTCTCTTGAGCTCAGCTTAGGAACAATTTCTTCTCTTGAACCCAGCTTAGGAACAATTTCTTCTCTTGAGCTCAGCTTAGGAACAATTTATTCTCTTGAGCTCAGCTTAGGAACAATTTCTTCTCTTGAACTCAGCTTAGGAACAATTTCTTCTCTTGACCTCAGCTTAGGAACAATTTCTTCTCTTGAACCCATCTTAGGAACAATTTCTTCTCTTGAGCTCAGCTTAGGAACAATTTCTTCTCTTGAACCCATCTTAGGAACAATTTCTTCTCTTGAGCTCAGCTTAGGAACAATTTCTTCTCTTGAACCCAGCTTAGGAACAATTTCTTCTCTTGAGCTCAGCTTAGGAACAATTTCTTCTCTTGAACCCAGCTTAGGAACAATTTCTTCTCTTGAGCTCAGCTTAGGAACAATTTATTCTCTTGAGCTCAGCTTAGGAACAATTTCTTCTCTTGAACTCAGCTTAGGAACAATTTCTTCTCTTGAACCCAGCTTAGGAACAATTTATTCTCTTGAGCTCAGCTTCGGAACAATTTCTTCTCTTGAACCCATCTTAGGAACAATTTCTTCTCTTGAACCCAGCTTAGGAACAATTTCTTCTCTTGAGCTCAGCTTAGGAACAATTTATTCTCTTGAGCTCAGCTTAGGAACAATTTCTTCTCTTGAACTCAGCTTAGGAACAATTTCTTCTCTTGAACCCAGCTTAGGAACAATTTATTCTCTTGAGCTCAGCTTAGAAACAATTTCTTCTCTTGAACCCAGCTAAGGAACAATTTCTTCTCTTGAACCCAGCTTAGAAACAATTTCTTAGTTGATTCAGAATAGCTGTAAATATCGATCATTAATATGTGACTCACTTCCTGCTAGATTTAACTTCACTGGTATATTTGTACACTATTTCACTTCACATTGTTAACTTACTTCTAACATTAGTCGAGTATAGACAGAGCTTGTACACATTTGTAATCATATTTCCTTTACTCGAGTACTAATTTGTTACTGCCATAACTGATTAATATAGTGTCTTAAGAGCAGTAATCTCAGATATCCCTATCCCGCCCATGTTTACCTGGAGCCGAAAAGGAAAGCTAAGAATATCATCACTGATAACTACCATGCTTCTTTTATGAGGCAACTTTATTTAACGTCTTGTTGACGTTAACTTTTCATGGTCGTGTTCCCTCTCTTTTGTCAACAACTGTCACACTTTTTTATATCATTTCCGCTTAGTTTATTGACATATTTTAGTTTATAGACAGCCCATATGACATCCATGAAAAATAGCACCAACCTGAGGCATCTCACGAGAATGAATCGCAATCTAAAGCAGCTAATGAGAATGAATCGCAGTCTAAAGCATGAGAATGAATCGCAGTTTAAAGCATGAGAATGAATCGCAGTCTAAAGCATGAGAATGAATCGCAGTCTAAAGCATGAGAAAGAATCGCAGTCTAAAGCATGAGAATGAATCGCAGTCTAAAGCATGAGAATGAATCGCAGTCTAAAGCATGAGAATGAATCGCAGTCTAAAGCATGAGAATGAACCGCATTCTAAAGCATGAGAAAGAATCGCATTCTACTGCATCTCATGAAAATGAACATCAATCTCACACATCTCATGACGATGAATCTCAATCTAAGGCACTGCGTTAGAATTAATCAAATTATTGACAACTTTGAACAAACGTTATGTTAGCAGCTCTATGTTTGTAATGAAAATATCATAGAAATAAACAGAGATATCCCACAAATATTGCATAAATAATGGCATCCATCTATTGGATGGTTAAAGAGCTAATTCGTTAAATATTCGTTTAATCATCATCATTGCATATAGCATACGTACATATGTGCTTAGACCATCCCCTGAGTCTGTCCTACATTACATAATGACTTACATTGCCAGTACTCAGTTGGTTGCCGAAACATTATTCAAAAACCTCGGTGACGCGAAATGTATGGACGTCACATTTCAAGTCCAGGGGTTAAAGAGTGGACAATCGAATGGTCACAACAGTTTAAATTGTAGTTTATTCATTTTAGACTGGAAACTAACAACAGGAATAGATAATTACGTTGCAAGAGTCTGAAAAATAAGTTAACACTAACAGAAGTGAGTACAAGAATAATTACAAAATTGACCAAGAAATGCAACCTTATTGACTTCAACAATTTGTGAGAAATTATTTTTTTCACGGCTCCCATTAATTTTATAGGCAGGAAAAAAATGTCGACATCTTAGATCTGTAAAAAGACTAATGGAAAGGTCGAACGCTCTCACAGTCCGAAATAGGAAGCAAAGAATAGTACCCGGTGACCTGTAATGCAATTTATAGATGACTATAGAGAATTGGGCATGAGACAGTCTACTCTGTTGTCTTTATGATCAAAGTGACCAGAAATATCATGCTGTAGGGGAATGGCCTAACCAAAGGGCGCGTAGTACAGAATGATGCTGGAATCTACCCCACAACGCATTCCGTTTTCGGATCTTATTCAGCATGAATTTAAGACGTCTCGCCCAGATGACAGGAGTGTTGCCGTGAGTCGCCAGTCTCACATTCATGTTCATCTATTTATTCCTCTTCTTCAGCGTACATTCTCAAACTCCTGCTGAATTTCTCTTGTATCAGGACCATGGTCCTATTAGATTTCCAGCAGGATGTAGTCCAGAGAATGGAAATGCGTTGTATCGCCGTTTTATTTGCGTCATGGTCCGACACATCCGTCTTCAGCAGATCTATCTATCTATCTATCTATCTATCTATCTATCTATCTATCTATCTATCTATCTATCTATCTATCTATCTATCTATCTATCTATCTATCTGTCTGTCTGTCTGTCTGTCTGTCTGTCTGTCTGTCTGTCTGTCTGTCTGTCTGTCTGTCTGTCTGTCTGTCCGTCCGTCCGTCCGTCCGTCCGTCCGTCCGTCCGTCCGTCCGTCCGTCCGTCCGTCCGTCAATCCATCCATCCATCCATCCATCCATCCATCCATCCATCCATCCATCCATCCATCCATCCATCCATCGATCCATCCATCCATCCATCCATCCATCCATCCATCCATCCATCCATCTATCTATCTATCTATCTATCTATCTATCTATCTATCTATCTATCTATCTATCTATCTATCTATCTATCTATCTATCTATCTATCTATCTATCTATCTATCTATCTATCTATCTATCTATCTATATATCTATCTATCTATCCTGTCTGTCTGTCTGTCTATCTGTCTGTCTGTCTATCCATCTATCTATCTATCTATCTATTTATCTATCTATCTATCTATCTATCTATCTATCTATCTATCTATCTATCTATCTATCTATCTATCTATCTATCTATCTATCTATCTATCTATCTATCTATCTATCTATCTATCTATCTATCTATCTATCTATCTATCTATCTATCTATCTATCTATCTATCTATCTATCTATATATCTATCTATCTATCCTGTCTGTCTGTCTGTCTATCTGTCTGTCTGTCTATCCATCTATCCATTCATCCATGGATTCATCCATCCATCATTTATCCGTCTATCAATCTACTGTCTGTCTATCTATCTATCTTTTTATCTATTAAACTATCAATCTTATCTATTTGATCCTTATCCTTTCTTTTTCTTTTCCCACCAATCCTAGGGATACCAGCTATTTCATGGACAGTGGTATTCCGAATCATATTTTGCCATTTGATGTACATCACTCATGTTTAAAGGGATTAGTTTGACGTTCGTTCCCCAAAAGACGTTAGTTTATTTTTGTTTCTTTATTTTTTTTAAACTTTGACCTATACATATGAAAATCTTTGGCGCATTAGAGGAATAAATCCGGTCTATTATTTTTATAATGTTAACTTATTCTTTCAAATCACATAGGCCTACAGTAAAAGACTAATCATAATGGATTTATTTTCATTGGCAATTGAAATTACATATAAGCCTATCTGTATCGAGCATAATCAGTTATCAACATTTTGGTACTGGCACGTTATGTAATATTGTATTGTTATATTCATATTTTAACCCGGGTAACGCTGGGTATTACCTCTAGTGATCCATCTATGAATATTTTCAATAATAAATTATCTACATAACTGGCATGTATATAAAAATGTGAACGCTATCTAAATTAATTTGTTTGTTAACGTAGTTCCCGAACTCCCGATGAATCTCTCTAATAACAAGTCAATGGCCCTACTACATTTCTAACATGATATAGTTCAGATAACTAACACGAGTTATCATTGTTTTATGTGTCTCAATAGACGAATACATCCGATTTTGGAGAAAACTTGTGCATTACTTATCGTTATTTCAATACTTTTAATTTATATATGTCAAAGTAATGTGACAAAATGTATGTGTCATTGTAAATGTAGATTTTCAGACAATTATTTTAGATTTCACGGTACGGTTGAGAAGGCATCAAGGACCACTATGGATCTGAAGGTTCCAGGTTAAGAAACACTGGTTTAGAGCATTATTATGAATGCCCAAGACTGCAATATATTTATGTTGATTTTAAAAGGAAAAAAAAATACAAATAAATGCATTTAACGATGTACACTCGGGGAGTCTATAAGAAAATATGATGTCTTATGCAATTCCCACATACATTGTATCTAATATAGAAATCTATATTAGAATTAACTTGACGTGAAGTATTAGCTGGAGCATATTAACGTCTGATGTGAATATATAATGCCCCTTATTAACAAGCTAATTATTGATCGTAATAGACTGGGAAATGCGACTGGCAGTAGAAGGCAGTGCAAGATAATTTAATCTATTCTTTATACACTCGATGACCTAGAGCGCAGGTACCTAACCTTTTATTTTTTTTTTAAACAGAAGAAATTGATCTTTGACCACGACGTATTTTTCTTTTAAAAGCTTCTTAGTGGAGTCAAAGAAAATAGATCGAAAAACATTTTTATAAATATAATACAATTCAATAATCATCAACGATGTCGTGCCTAATGGCGTAGGCAAGTATTAATCTTCAGAATTATCTTTAACAAGTATATTTTATTAGGATAATTGTTGGTTCTTTCTCATGCAAAGATGTCAAACTAATATTTTCTCAGTTGTCGTCCTCGTTCTCTCTTGCCTTCTATTTTGCATACTGTAACTATGTAGTACTTTTTCTGACACATGAATGTGAAATCTGAAAATACATATAAGCAATCTATCTATTTTTCTGTTGTCTATTCCACATATGCCGCTAGGCGTCGTGGAGAATTAAAGTTGTTTTGTCTTTGGCAATCTTTATTGCGCTTGACACGGTTTGGTCATGGTTCTTAACAATCTCTGATTGAATCTTCCCATATTGTTCTTGGTCTTTCTCTTGCCTTGCAGTCGTTCTTTCTGCTGTTGCACGCCTGGATGGCTAGTTGTGATGGCTCCATTCGCATAAGTTGTCCAAACAAGTTGATCTGCTATCTTTCTATATATATATATATTATTTGCATGATATGGTCTTTACTATCTTTCTGATGTCTTCATTTCTCATGAGGTCTCTTCTGGTGACGTTTATAGCTTTTCTCGGCATTTCATTTCACATGTTGTAATCTTTATCAAGAATGTTTTTGTCAGAGTCTGGCACTGCCAACATCATGTTGGGATAAAGATGATGTTTATTATCTACCGTTCTGTTACCATGTTTACCGCTGGGTTTTTAAGCAGCGGTGACAGTTATACCAACTGTTACATCGTTTGCTTTTTTTTGCATCTCATCTCAATTTTGCTGTCTTCTGTAAAAATGTTTCCTAGATATTCAAATTGTGCTGTCTGTTTTAGTTTTGTGCTGTTAACATACACATTTAGCTATTCTTTTGCTCTGCTTATTTTCATAGTTTCTGTTTCTTTATTTGTTTTATCTCATATTGTATTCTTTGCACGATGCCCGTGGAGAGATTGTGTGTCTTTGTAGTTAGTCTTCACTTTCATTTATTATTCCTTGATCTTCTACGAAGAGTAGATCGTGCAGAAAGCTACATAGATCTCTTGATGTTTCTGAGATGTTTTCGCTTCTTGCTTCTTCCTCGTCGTAATTCTGTCCATGTATGTAACAAACAGCAGTGGTGATAGCACACATTTCTGTCTTTTTCCCGTTGTTGTTTCGAATGGTTCTCTCAGTCCTTCGTTTGTTCTTATTATACAAGCAATAGACATTAAATTAATCATTTTTGAAAACAAGGGGCTTCAACGAACATTGAACATAAAATAAACAGTGTAAAACAAACGATTCAACGAGGGAAAAAACAAACTACAGAGGAAAGAAACAACCAAAAATGTGTATACGTTGTATAACACGAAGACGTTGGAATAAAATCAGCTATGTACTTAGAATGGATGCAAACATAATTTCCACATTCATTTGGAACGCAGATGGAAAAAGAAAAATAGAGCGACCAAAAGAAAATCTATGCATCACAATCAATAAGGGAAGATCAATAGTGGGCATAAGTAATACACAAGAACTACATCAACTTGTACAGAGATGTTAAATATGGAAAAAAATGAATATTACCCTATGTGCCAGTTTATTCCAAAAGAAACTAACTATACTTCTTCTTCTTCTGCGTTCGTTCTCAAACTCCTGCAGATTAGCAGGATGTAGTCCGGAGAACGGATTGCGCTGTGTCATGGTTTGCAGCATTGCTGCGATATCTGCGCCTTTCTGCCTGACACATCTGACTTCAGCATACTAACTATACTATTTAAAACTATCTTATACACAAAGATGTTCAAAGCAGGACAAGAGAATGGTAGCTATCCTGTTCGTGAAGTGATGGAGCAACATCCTGAGTGAAGATCCAGGTTGGGAGACCGTGTTGATGGAAGCAAGTTGACATGTCATGTGAACAGATTTGAAGGAATAGTGAAATAAATGAGAACGTTAAAACAGCAAAGATAAAATAATGAGCAAAAAGGTACTGATCAGGAGAAAGAATTTCTGCCACTCCCCTTTGAGGAGTAATCGTTTTCTCCCTCATAGAATGAGAGCCAATCATAACTTGGTCCATTCTTGTTGGCGCCGCCACTGTGCATTGATCACATTTTTTTAGATGTGACGTCACTTCAACAGCGCGAAACACGCACGTGGAATGGTCTTTAGTGGAGTGTATCGCTCTAAGAGTGTAATGTTTACGGAATTGTAACTAAAGAGTCTAGATCAGAGTGGAAATATAGACACGAACTGAAGATATAAAACTCATAGAACCTAGATACATTAGATAAAGAGGCCGCGTAGAAAATAGTTTGTAGAATCAACAGTTGTCTACATTTTAGTGAACAGTTTCCGCACATACTTTTATTGTATAAATTAATTCTGTGAATAAAAAAAAACATACTCTGACATTGAAAATTGTATTTGCAGGCCACAAAAACAGAAGGCTTTTTTGAATTATAGCTGTTACTTTATTTGAATATAGAAGAAATATTTTTACAGAATTGTCTACCTTACAAATAGCTGAAGACTTCTTGAAAGAGAAAAGTTAAGGAGCGACATCCTGATACGGTTAGAAGTTAATCGAAAAACTAATCTCAACTCGTGACAGGAAGAAACTAAATAACAGGCCAGATTTCACAGCAAACAGGTAAGATATACATAGCCGTGTCATACGTTTTAAACAATACCTGTGAAACAGAAAATGTTTACAATATATTGTGTCTTGGGATTTTAAATCTGCGTTGCTGTTTTTAACATAACTGTTTCTCCTGGCAGATTTATCTCGACTTATATGATCAATTTGTCTCATCTTTAACCTCTGTTGCATTATATTAATTTTTGACCGAATGATGGAGTACCAGCTTGGTTACGTTTATGTTTACAAGCTGACGGGTTATGTTTAATGTAAGTAAAATTACAGAGTACTGTTGCCGGATTACGTTTATGTAACACAATGACTCAGTAAGTAAAGTACCCATAGCATTTATTAATGCCGTAGGGGTGTGAGATGTTAGCGATCTAACATTTCAGAGGTTATGCAAATGAGGGCGGTAGCCATCTCCTCTCCCTCGCAGCCTTTACTTCCCGGATTAATCCGGTACCCATTTAAGGCTGGGTCGACCCGGGAGCCGTTGCGATCTGAAAACCATTTCCGTCATAACTGGGGAATTAACCCAGAACCACTCATATGCGAAGCCACTGCGCTAACCACTGCGCTACGCGGCTCCCTATATGACTCTCCTAATGACTCAGTACCCGCTGCCGAATTTTAATTATTCTAAAACAAATAATAAGTGGCGGTTACATAGTGCGTCTGAGACGGCCAGGGTAATGGGTTCAAATCACGCCTCAGGCAATTGTGTATCGTGATCGTTTAGAAAACAAATGGCTCGCTACTGATCGTAATTATTTTGCATAGAAAATCACTATATCCACAGAATACTGGGTTGATGGCTACATCCTGAAAAGGATATACTTGTTTGTTTGTAGTTCGTTCATCACAAGTGATGATAACCATTTGTTACACTACTTGATGATATTCAGTTATTGTTATGTCATTGACTTTCTCTGTGCATATGATTAATATGATCTATTCTGGCCGTGAATACTCTTCCACAGTTCGAACATATGATGATCAATAAAGCTAGTAAAAAGTGCTATACCAATTATTTTTTGGTGGTTGGGGGTGGTGGAAAGGGGGGGGGCGATATCCCTGCCACTCCAGTGATTTATCTTCTGAACCACAGAATGTAATGCACTGAACGGAATGTATTGTGTCATTGTTTACAATTTAGCTACGATAAATTGATTCCAGCATGGCTTCAGATTAAAAAAAATTCTTTATCGGATGAAACAGTCAACTCCACCAGAAGTATCCTTAGTCGCCTCGTGTGATTTGAATGGCAGGTAGCAGTGTTTTTATTCATTTTCCCCCAATCTTCCCGGTAACACACGAACGTTTATATCTCTATATACGTATTGTACATTAGTCTTAGCCTTTATCTAACAATTTTCTTTAATTTGTGATAATATCATCTTTCTCTTTCTGTGTGATAATATCATCTTTCTCTTTCTGTGTGATAATATCATCTTTCTCTTTCTGTGTGATAATATCATCTTTCTCTTTCTGTGTGATAATATCATCTTTCTCTTTCTGTGTGATAATATCATCTTTCTCTTTCTGTGTGATAATATCATCTTTCTCTTTCTGTGTGATAATATCATCTTTCTCTTTCTGTGTGATAATATCATCTTTCTCTTTCTGTGTGATAATATCATCTTTCTCTTTCTGTGTGATAATATCATCTTTCTCTTTCTGTGCTATAAATTATCTTTCTGTGTTATAATTTCATCTTTCTGCGTGATACTACCATCTTTCTGTGCGATAATGTCATTTTTTTCCTTTTCTGTGCTATAAAATATCTTTCTGTCTGAATAATGTCATGTTTATGTGTTATAATTCCATCTTTCTGCGTGATACTATCATCTTTCATGTGTGATAATATCATCTTTCACTTTCTGTGCTATAAATTATCTTTCTGTTCTATAATACCATCTTTATTTATGTTAATATGATCTTTATGTATGATAATGGTATCTTTCTGTGTGGTAGTGTCATCTGTCTGTGTAATAATGTCATCTTTCTGTTTGGTAATATCATCTTTCTGTGCAATAATACTATCTTTCCGTGTGATAGTGTAATCTTTATATCTTTATTTGTGATAATATCATCCTTTTGTGTGATAATACCATTTTCCGAATTGTTTTAAAGGTCTAATTTCTTGTTACAAAATCTAAACATCTATTAATTGTAATATTAATCTATTCTATTTCATCGATTTGTATATTATTCTTTCTTTTATGTCACACATTTTTTATACTACAATAACAACAAAATAACATCCCTCGGAAACGGTATGGCAAAGTCTTACTAGTTGTTTGTTATGTTGTAAATGTGTTCTTCTTCTTCTTCAGCGTACATTCTCAAACTCCTGCGGAATTTCTCTTGTAGCAGGACCATGGTCCTATTAGATTTCCATCAGGATATAGTCCAGAGAATGGAAATGCGTTGTGTCGCCGTTTTATTTGCGCCAATAGCCCGACACACCCGCCTTCGGCAGAGTTAATGTGTTCTAAATGATGGCCTTTTGATCGTAAAGTCGACTCTAGTTTGTTGTCGTGTTTTTCAATTCCAGTTATTATCAAATTGTATCACACTGTTTCCTAGTTTTACTTGTTGGACTTCAGTTTTTAGTGCATTTGCTACATATTTAGAGGTCAAGTAGCCTATTTGATATTGAGTTTGCTTACTAACATTGGGTTACAGCGTGATTTCTTGCCCGTCACAAATTGAATAGTATCTTCATCCCCAACAGCAGATTGCTGCCATGGGGGCCTACCTTTACTATCTATTATGGATCTACTGCACTATAGTATATAACTATAACAAACGTCCGTGTATAGCTAAGACTGCGAAAATTGTAATACTTACGTCGGTCTGCATATCGTAGGAGGCACAAAAGAGGTTGACTACAATACTTTATGATTTTCGTTGTGGTATACATTACTGATGATCAATCTCTGGACCGGTGGGAAGGAATCAGCCTTTGTATCTGCAACATGCAAAAGGATTGTATGTACGTCATAACAAAGTCACTTCCAGAGAATAAGACTGTACAGCTCGTGGCATTACAGTCTAAATTCACAGTGGGGGGGGGGGAGTTGTTAAGTTTTGACAAATAATTCATCAAAAATATTACAAGAGAAAAACTAAACTTCAGCTAAAAGTGTTGTTCATATATCACAAGTGATGATAACCATTTGTTACATTCAATTAAAAAAAAAAAAAAATTCAGTTAGCATTTAGTCCTTGACTATGAGTTCGACAATGGCTAATATACCCTATTCGGGCAGCAAATTTCCTTGAATAGTTCAGGAATTGAATGACCACTGTTGACGGTTTTTTTGTCTACCGTGACTGTCTAGCAACACTCCGTTGTTGAGCTGCGTCTCTTCTCTTCTTTTCACAAGATGCTGCGGTTTCTTTTTTTACTGTAGATTACCGTCGAGCTCTATTATGTGCACGTTCTTCTATGTATCTTGGTTTATTTGAAAGGCTTTTAGTGAGGTCATTAATGCGTCATTGTAGCACTTCTTTTAGCCACCCTAAAATCGTATGCCTTTCTTCAACGTACTATAGATGAGTATCTTTGGTAGACCATTATCTAGCATACGTACCAGATATGCCCACCGAATCTGTGTCTGAATAAAAATAATGTCAACGCTAGGGATACCATATCTGCCAAAGACTATTATATCCGGAGAATATTGTCTTACCATGCTGGGTTGATAGCTACGTCCTGAAAAGGATATGCTACCGAATCTGATGTTTATAATTTTTCTGAGACAAGTTGTATGAAAATGATTGATTATTCTCAGATGTCGTCAATAAACAGTCAACACTGGAATATAACAACATCCATCCATAACAACACTGGAAGTACCACTGCTCTGTCAAGTTTAATCTTAGTCTGCAGGCTAATGCTATTTCTATGCCAAACATTTTCGTACAATATTCCGAAGTGCAGCCTGCCCTGGAGATCCTTGTATACACTTCTTCATTAACGTTGACATCTTATGATAGTGTACTACCTACGTATGAGAATCTATTCACAACTTTCATTACTGCGCCATTTACCTACCTGTATGTAGGTCTTGTGATAGTCTTTGCCACTGGTTGTAGCAAAATTTCTTTGTTTTTTTCCGTGTTAATAGAAAGCCAAAGTTGGTACATTTTTTGGAGAATCTGTCTAATAATTTGTATGCCAGCCTCAGTGTTTGCATTTAGGGCGTTAGGGAGCAGCCATTTGCAAATAATTGATACCTGATTGTGTGTGATGTGACCGTGTTTTTTGCTCGAAACCACCGAAGGTTGAAAATTTCTCCATCAATTCGATATATGACGTCAACTCCCAGCTGAAAATAAAACTCCACTTACGAACACACTTGACACACTTAACAAACTTGTATTCCAGGACGGTTCTGTTATCAGCAACATCATCATCACCTTAATCATCATTATCATCATCACCACCTTCATTATCATCATAATCATCGTCATCATGATTTAATGTACCAGTGCAGATGATTGTTATATGTGTTCTGTCATTTCATTTTCTCTATATCTTGCCCATAGCTAAAGAAGATATTCTGCATTCCATTTCCACATGCTGAGCTACAAGTACAAAACTATTCACGAAATCTTTAATCGATCCTGCGTGTATGATGATCCAATATACTATCGGGTATACCATCGTGATGGTATACTCAGCAAACACGAGGGTCATCTCCAAAGAACTATTCTACCCCTGACGCTGAAAGGCAATAAAGGGTTTAGGGAATAGATAGATGATGCTACAACCAGTTGCAAAATAGTGCGCGAGATTTCAGAAGAAAGAAAAACTTACTATCGTTACCATAAAGAGTAACTCCATTGTATATTAACTAACTGTAGGCTGTCACTCAAGATCACTCCGTTCTGGAGTAATATAAGTTACTCATGTCTACCAAACAGTATTTCATGTGGAGTAGTTATTTTGATACCTTCATCTTCGTATGTGTTACTTCTCAAACTCCTGTAGAATATCAGGATGTAGTCTGGAGTTCTAGGACAGATGACACGTATTTTTAAGAACAAAAATGTAAACATAGACACTAAAGTTGCATTACATAAAACTATTATAATCCCATCACTGCTAAACCACCAGTGCTAAACCTGAACAATAACAGCACAAGAGAAAAGAAAAATAGTGACAGCAGAAATGATGTGTCTACGAAGAGTAATCGGAGTGTCATTAAGAGATAGATTTAGAAATGATAACATCAGACAGATAACCAAAACAATACTAGTATTCGATCACATCAAGAGACATCAGATCACGTGGTTTTCATATACTCCCAGGCTACCAACAGACATCATGCCACAGATGACTATGAGACATAGACATCACGGATATAAAACCAGAGACAGACCATGTAAAGGATGGGCCACACAAATCACAGAAGCCACGGAAACAAGCTTACCAACAGAATACAAGAAGGCCATCTCTATAGAGCTCTTCTACTCCTGACGCCGCAAGGCGCACAAGGCCACAACTTATAGATAAATAGATAGTATGGAGAACGTAATGCGTTTTACCAGGGTTTACTGCTTATCTGACAATCTGCGAATTTTCAGCAAAATATTCTACTTCAGCATTGCGTCTCTCTCTCTCTTTCTCTTCTTCTGGGGTAAGACAACCTGCCTTATTCCAAAAACCTCATTTCATTCAGCATTTACGGCATGACAGGCTACGCGTTGCTACTCTTTGCTTCCTTTTCGAACTGAGATAACACACTAACGATGTTGGCGGCAATATTCGTACATAAACAATACATTTAATATGTATCCTGGAGTTATATAAAAAATGCATGCCCAAAAAATGATAAGGGAGGTTTTGGGAGTAGAGCAGAGTACCCTATCCCATAGAGAACCATGGTGCCAGTTGTATAAACCTGGTTCACATTCCTTCTAATTTGTCTATATTTCTTCGAAGCTTACAAAGTATACTATTCATTTATCCAGGTTACATCTGAAGAAACATTGTTTCTGTTTAAGTGTTATTTATATCTACAAATATGTTCACCTCAATTCAACGTAAGCCCGTTATAACGGGACAGAGCAGGCACCCTTTAAGGACGTAAACCCGTTATAATGAGACTCCATATATACCCTCCAATTTGGCCTTGTTTGGTTCGTAAATGACAAGTATTATTGTTCTTACAATTCTTATATTTTTATATTGTATATAAATTTCACATTCAATTATCTTTCTTTTGATACCTTATATGACTTTCCATAGCTAATACTTTGTCTTCAGGAAGCTTGCGCTTGAATCAAGTTGCGGTGCAAAAAGTTAGCCTAAAATTAATTACGTCTAAACCCCGGGTATAATTACGTGTTGAAAGAGTTAATGTTATACTGATGTTCAATGATTCATGCTAATGTTAAATGTTTGTGGTTTTCATGGAATCTACATGTAAAGTGTGTGCATTATTGCTGCATTTATATCGATCGGCCAATCGAAAATCATAGTAACCGGATAGTATCATAGTATCATATACGTTGGGAATCTCGACTAACATCGCATTTTTTTAATAGTGAATCGAAATAGTCTAATGTGGAAGAAAATGTTGACTCAAGTTACGAGGTAAATAAGTGCCAGCTGAATTAAAATTGTTCAAATTTCATCTGCTTCCAAGGATCTGAGTTTTAAAGAAAATGTTGTTATTCTCCTTCCAGATACAAATCAGGAAAAATGTTATTACATTTTTTTGCTATCAAACATTTTGTTTTCAGACATCGCTAATATTTTATTATACAAACAATTAATTATACATTTATTTTATGAAGTACTCTCACAGTTCAAGCAAGAACCACACATTTAATTATAAAGATATTTTATTTGCGTCGAACATCATGTCCTTGTAGAATATCATAATCTTTAAAAAGAAAAATAACTTGAATTTGTCTAACGTTTATAATCTTGCGGGAATATCGTCCTTCTAAAAAAATTCAGAACTTAGCATTAAATTTATGAAAAATTTAATAGAATGTTCTAATTCTTATTCACCGCTCGGTTTCCTATTAAAAGAAAGCAGCGCAAAAACTGCATGTTAATTTACAGTGATCAAATCATTCTACGCGTTTGTTCAGCACTTCTTGTATTTCATTTTGCATTTCTCATTATCAATCATAGTGTTACAAATCTAACGATATAAATAATACATTCATGTCATGTGATTGCTCACTTGTCATCTGAAATGGTGTAGGCGATCATGTCTCTGTACAATTTCACACCTCAATTTTTTATTGCATAGTTCGGATTTTCATGACTTTGTTAGATACGTTCCTTAGCTTATTCGTGAAAAACGTGTAGCAGAGTAGGAAGTTTATGTGGTTTAATCAAGAAATGTGAAGGGGTTCAAATCAATGCATTGTAGAGTCCCAGATTTTTTTCACAAGAAAATTTGGAATATTCTTTCCACAGATCTTGAAATCACTATTTCTTTCTATAAGTTGTATGGAAATTAGCATCAATATAGATGTTGCAATTGTACTCAGTAGCGGAATGGCCATGCCCACAACTAGATAATGACGAGTAGTGTTCTTTGTTGAAGGGATGACCCTTCCTTTGTACTGGACCAGTAGTATTCCGTCCACATTTTTTACCATTCCATACTTGTTTTTCCATATCTTGATAAAAATCTGTTGGTCGAAACGTCGAGTTCGAAAATGTGTTCCAAATAAAACGGTTATTTAAATCATTATATATTTTCCCTTATATGTATTTTCTATATAGCGTTAATTTTTAATGCAGTCTCCCGGTCTTAAATTTGTGACAAATAAACTGACATTACACATAAACTACTGTAAAATGATAACAAACACATTAACATTATACTTTCACTACAATCACTTGATGATACAAACTGACAAATCCAAACTACAGTCAATTGATGACACGCACTGACAATAAATTTAAGCTAGTCACTTGATGACACATACTGACAAATCCAAACTACAGTCACTTGATGACACGCACTGACAATAAATTTAAGCTACAGTCACTTGATGACACATACTGACAAATCCAAACTACAGTCACTTGATGATACATACTGACAAATCCAAACTACAGTCAATTGATGACACGCACTGACAATAAATTTAAGCTACAGTCACTTGATGACACATACTGACAAATCCAAACTACAGTCACTTGATGATACAAACTGACAAATCCAAACTACAGTCAATTGATGACACGCACTGACAATAAATTTAAGCTACAGTCACTTGATGACACATACTGACAAATCCAAACTACAGTCACTTGATGACACGCACTGACAATAAATTTAAGCTACAGTCACTTGATGACACATACTGACAAATCCAAACTACAGTCACTTGATGATACATACTGACAAATCCAAACTACAGTCACTTGATGACACATACTGACAAATCCAAACTAGTCACTTGATGACACATACTGACAAATCCAAACTACTGTCACTTGATGACACGTACTGGCAATAAATTTAAGCTACTGTCACTTGATGACACGCACTGACAATAAATTTAAGCTACAGTCACTTGATGACACATACTGACAAATCCAAACTACAGTCACTTGATGACACATACTGAAAAATCCAAACTACAGTCACTTGATGAATGACACATACTGACAAATCCAAACTACAGTCACTTGATGACACGTACTGACAATATATTTAAGCTACAGTCACTTGATGACACATACTGACAAATCCAAACTACAGTCACTTGATTACATATACTGACAAATCCAAACTACAACCACTTGATGACACATACTGACAAATCCAAACTAAAGTCACTTGATGACACGTACTGACAAATCCAAACTACAGTCACTTGATTACATATATTGACAAATCCAAACTACAACCACTTGATGACACATACTGACAAATCCAAACTACAACCACTTGATGACACATACTGACAAACTACAGTCATTTGAAGACACATACTGACAATAAATGTAAGCTACTGTCACTTGATGACGCGCACTGACAATAAATTTAAGCTACAGCACTTTATGACAGACACAATGACAATAAATTTAAGCTAATGTCACTTGATGACACACAATGACAATACATTTAAGCTACAGTCACTTGATGACAAACACAATGACAATAAATGTAAGCTACTGTCACTTGATGACAAACACAATGACAATAAATGTAAGCTACTGTCACTCGATGACAAACACAATGACAATAAATGTAAGCTACAGTCACTTGATGATAAACACAATGACAATAAATGTAAGCTACTGTCACTCGATGACAAACACAATGACAATAAATGTAAGCTACAGTCACTTGATGATAAACACAATGACAATAAATGTAAGCTACTGTCACTTGATGACAAACACAATGACAATAAATGTAAGCTACTGTCACTTGATGACAAACACAATGACAATAAATGTAAGCTACTGTCACTTGATGACAAACACAATGACAATAAATTTTAGCTACAGTCACTTGATGACACGCACTGACAATAAATTTGAGCTACTGTCACTTGATGACAAACACAATGATAATAAATTTAAGCTACTGTCTCTTTATGACAAATACAATGACAATATATCTAAACTAGTCAATTGATGAAAAAACACAGATAATACATCTAAGCTACAGTCAATTGATGAAAACACACAGATAATAATCTAAACTAGTCAATTGATGAAAACACACAGATAATAATCTAAACTAGTCAATTGATGAAAACACACAGATAATAATCTAAACTACAGTCACTTGATGACGAACATACATATAATACATCTAAACTAAGTTAATTTATAGCAAGGAAATTGACATCTAAACTACAGCTAGTAGATGATTGTAAATGTCACTTCACTTAGAAGTGATGTGCTTTTGTCTGTAATCACTCACGTTTAGACGTATTGTTAATTAAATCAATCGTTATTTATTTGTAGCATGAAGAAATTGGGCGGCATGGTTTAATTTGCTCAGCTCAATTCTTATGTAAATGTAACATATATAGAGAAAGAAAGATCACAGCTTTCACATAAATATACGTTGGCAAAGTAAAATAGTTATGCCCGCGATGTCCAAGAGACATGGAAACAAAATTCTACACTTCTAATGACCGAATTTGATTGAAGCTTGCGAATTGATATTTAATCCAATGTGGTACTGTGCGGTCTTTCGGTCTTAAACACATCATTCCTATTTGTTAATATCCTATCATGTGGCAACTTTTTGTTAGCTTTGTTTCGTCTCTGTCCTTCTAGTACTTATTTTACTATCTTAGTTATCATCCATACTCTTTCATACTTCCAACATGCGTTCTTATTACTTTTGTTATGTGATCTTCGACAGTGCCGTCCTTTATTCTTTGCGTGCTTTGTTGTATTCTTGATAATGCCTTTTTGCTCAAAACGTCGATATGTGTATCGTTATAAGTTATTAGCTAAATTGCTAAATTTAGTTACCTTGTTTCCAATTTTCGCCTGTGCCGCTACAGTTTTTCTCTATTGTTACTTCGTATGAAGTGTCCATAAATTACATCATCGATTATTGGGTGAGGGATGGGGGAGAAAAGGGTTCTGAAATAACTTCACATTTATTGGCACAGGAAATTGGTGGGTTTAAAAAAATAATTCACGATATCAATAATGTTTTTTAAAATCAATTACATTGTTTAAATTTAAGCATGTTTCTAAAAATGTGAAACAAACCTACGTTATTTTTTTCACAAAAATATGTTTATAGGGCAGGGTAACATTATTTCTTGGTACAACTAAGCAGGTTGTGGGAAGGGTGTTCCTGCATTCATCACATCTGTTGACATGGTAGGTAAGGGGGAATACAAAATTGTCCAAATATTGTTGCCATTATTTATGGACAATACCTTCCGAATATAATTTTATTTAACTCCGTATTTTGGCAAATGTTTGTGATTCCTAAATTAGGTGCGTGTTATGGCAACTATGTTGGTAATCCCTCAATTATCAATCTCATTGGCGTAGTGATTTAGCCAAATGTCATGTGCTCAAGAAGTCGCGGATTCCATCCCAGATAGCAACGTCATATTTACTAATGTATGTTTTTGGAAAACCCTAGTTACATACTTTGAATAGTTCGCTGCATGATAACGCGTGCTAGTTTCATGAATGACTAACTATCGCTGCATGATAACGCGTGCTAGTTTCATGAATGACTATGCTTTGAATAGTACTCATGATGTTTCGTTGAGGGAGGCGAATTACATATGAGGAAATTGCAAAAACAATCAAGTCAATCCTTTACCCCCATTTAGCCATTTCTTCGTAGATATGTACTCGCTTTGACTGCAGTGATGATAGTTGTTAACAAGTTACCAGTTTTAAAGTCGAATCTCTAGTTCTTGGGTTTAGGTAGTTAGATAAGCTACCACTCTTTTGGAGAGGCGCGCACGCTTTCAACCGGCAGACAACAAAGTCTAATATTGTTATATCAGGACGCACTACCATAGAATATTAGAGGTAAGAAAGACCCCAGTCAATATCGATTTACATTTTGGCTTCGAAATTACAATTATGTAACATTGTATCATCATCATAAGCTGACATATACTTTTCAGAATGTAGTCTTTCCTATGGATCTCTTGAATTCTCCGCGGTCTTGTGCAAGTTGTCCTGCCTCTTTTAGTGACATGCGCTGGCATTCTTGAATGTCTTTTGTCCAACGGTGTCTTTGGCAGCCTTTTCCCATGTTGCCTTATATCATCCCCTCAAGCAACACTCTCTCCATTCCATCGTGTCTCTTAATGTGACCCAAATAAACGAGCTTTTTCTTTAATATGGTGTTCAGAAGAGAGCCATGCTAACGTTAATTTTTCGTGACACCTCCTGGTTTGTTGTCCTTGCTGTTCATGGTATTCTCAGAACTCTTCTATGGCACTTTAATTCAAATGATGTTACTCTCTTGGCCACTGTTTTATATAGTGTGCTGTTATTCTCTTGCCCACTGTTTTATTTAGTGTCCATGCTTCACATCCATATGTCGCCACAGGAAACACACATGTACGTAGTAATCACAACTTGGCTATATGTTATTGTATACGTGTTTACATATAGTAAGATAAGCAGACGAAATTACAACTATGTACCATTGTATACATGATTAGGTCATGTAGATAGTCGAAATTACGACTATGTAACATTGTATACATGTTTATATCTTGGAGATAGACAGAGAAAATTACAACTATGTAACATTGCTGTACGAGTATGTACCCCTGTATTACGACTATGTAACATTGTATTACAACAATGTAACATTGCATTACGAGTATGTAACATTATATTACGACTATTTAACATTGTATGCATGTTTAGATATATGAAGATAACAAAAACCTGTTCACACAAACAAACAAAAGGTAATATTAGAAAACTATGTAATATTATTTCCCTTTGATAATAAAAATAAAGAGTACTTGTCAATGGGACTAACTACATAATCATTGAAGTCACTATAGCAACAATCCTTCAAGATGTCTCCCAGACTCCAGGCATTTATCAAAGTAGAGAGATATTTCTTTTTTTCTACACTGCGAAAAAGTTTAC
Organism: Meghimatium bilineatum; assembly: GCA_034231615.1. Classification (NCBI taxonomy): domain Eukaryota; kingdom Metazoa; phylum Mollusca; class Gastropoda; order Stylommatophora; family Philomycidae; genus Meghimatium; species Meghimatium bilineatum. The sequence goes on along the minus strand of CM067305.1, from coordinate 43,061,183 downwards.
TGTGCAACAAATACATCTTAGAATAATGATAAAGCTAAGGAAAAAAAACACCAGCAAAATGAAACGAATCACTAATATATATCAATCTTAAACGGAGATATATTCTACTGGGAGTCTTTGTTACCTCTAATATTTTATGGTAGTGCGTTATGTTATAACCTAACTGGACTTTGTTGTCCGCTGGTTGAAAGAGAGCGTCTCTCCAAAAGAGAGGTAAACTCATTAACTACCTACCAAATTATACTGGGCTAAGTGACATGGATGTTTTCAGTATATTTCTAATTCTCATCACCATCACCATCATCATCATCATCACCATCATCATCATCATCATCATCATCATTATCATCATCATCATCATCATCATCATCATCATCATCATCATCATCATTATCACCATCACCATCATCATCATCATCACCATCACCATCATCATCATCATCATCATCATCATCATCATCATCATCATCATCATCAATATCTTCATTCTTTCCTGCTCTCTATCTGTTCCTCTCTCATGATATGTCTGTTTTTCTTTGATGCTGAAGTACCCTTCTAGCTTTCATCTTTTTCTTTCCCATTTCTCATGATATGTTACATACAGTGCTTTAATTGTTAATATCTTCCTGCCTATATCGTCACACTACATGTGCTTTCTTATGTAAAGTATATGTTTTTGTGTTTATTGTATCTAAATACAATAAACCTAAGTCCTAATTATAAGTCCTAATGAAGGCATGTTATTAGAAACATCGTCTGTCGCTGATTCTACTTGATGGTATGTTTTAATTATAAATATTGATAACACATGTACCTATTTCAGTTTATCGTGATGTGCTAATTTTACCGCAAACTTCGTATATCCAGTATATTGTTATACCCCGTCCCGTGTGGCACCACCATGATATATGTTTCGTTCGCTTGAAACATAATACAACAATATACATTTTTAAAATAAGAGTGAAAGCAGAAAAATAATAAAACTTCTCTTGTTGAGACACAATAATTTGCACGAAAGAGACAGTAATACAGTTCTTGAACAAGATAAATGTATCAAAGTACAGCACCAATTATACAACATGAATAGTATCCCAGTGAATAGGACGATAGCGACGCACGCCAGCGTGGAAGCACTAGAACCAGTTCTGTAGTGTGTCTGATTTACTACACTATCGACATGGTTACAGACGTCCACAGTTTAGTGAGAGAGTAAAAGATACCGAACGTATTAGCCACTAAAGCAGAAATCGGATGTTTCTGCACATCGGCGCAATAAAACGGTGAAATAAAACGGCGCCACATCGCATTTCCATTATCTCTACTATATCTTGAAGCAGAAATCGGATGTTTCTGCACATCGGCGCAATAAAACGGTGAAATAAAACGGCGACACATCGCATTTCCATTCTCTCTACTATATCTTGAAGCAGAAATCGGATGTTTCTGCACATCGGCGCAATAAAACGGTGAAATAAAACGGCGACACATCGCATTTCCATTATCTCTACTATATCTTGAAGCAGAAATCGGATGTTTCTGCACATCGGCGCAATAAAACGGTGAAATAAAACGGCGACACATCGCATTTCCATTATCTCTACTATATCTTGAAGCAGAAATCGGATGTTTCTGCACATCGGGGCAATAAAACGGTGAAATAAAACGGCGACACATCGCATTTCCATTATCTCTACTATATCTTGAAGCAGAAATCGGATGTTCCTGCACATCGGGGCAATAAAACGGTGAAATAAAACGGCGACACATCGCATTTCCATTATCTCTACTATATCTTGAAGCAGAAATCGGATGTTTCTGCACATCGGGGCAATAAAACGGCGACACATCGCATTTCCATTATCTCTACTATATCTTGCGGAGAAACTAATATGACAATTATAAGATAGATAAATAAGAGAGATCCAGTGGAACTTTGAGAATAAAAGCCCCCGCCCCAACAAAAAAAATTGGAAAAAATGTATCGCAGCAGTCGCATGTTTCGGACCATTGGTAAAAATAGATCCGCGACACACAGTATATCCGTTCAATGGATTACGCCATGCTGAAAATCGATTAGACCCAATGTCCTGCTAGAGGACAGATCCAGCTGAGATAACAACTGCTATAGGATAAAATAGTAACATTGTTACATTCTTTAATGATTTCTATATTGTTATCTGAAAATCTCTTATTTTATTTTCGTAAAGTCTCTGCCGGTTTACGAATGGACACAAGTGATAATAGAAACAAATAGACGGCCAGATAACTAAACACTAGAATAGGCGTGGTGAGAGGTGTGTTAGGTTAATAAATAAACAAGTCACTGATGGTCATGGACTGATCAGGGATATCTGTGTGAGTCGAATCAATATGTAAACACCACACACTAATACACACACGTATACAATATGTAAACATCACACACACTAATACACACACGTATACAATATGTGAATATGTAAACATCACACACACTCATACACACACGTATACAATATGTCAATATGTAAACATCACACACACTAATACACACACGTATACAATATTTAAACATCACACACACTAATACACACACGTATACAATATGTAAACATCACACACACTAATACACATACGTATACAGTATGTCAATATTTAAACATCACACACTCATACACGCACGTATACAATATGTCAATATGTAAACATCACACACACACGTATACAATATGTAAACATTACACACACTAATACACACACGTATACAATATGTAAACATCACACACACTAATAAACACACGTATACAATATGTAAACATCACACACACTAATACACATACGTATACAGTATGTCAATATGTAAACATCACACACACTAATACACACACGTATACAATATGTCAACATCACACACACTAATACACACACGTTAACAATATGTAAACATCACACACACTAATACACTCACGTATACAATATGTCAGTATGTAAACATCACACACACTAATATACAAACGCATGAAATATGTAAACATCACACACACTAATACACACACGTATACAATATGTCAATATGTAAACATCACACACTCACACACACATACAGACGAATGATATGGGCAGCATCAATATGTAAACATCACACGTGCTAACACATACAGACACATTACCTGGGTAGAACTCTCTCATGTTCTGGAAACGCTTCTGCTCATGACTAAAACTAACGGTCCTTGTCAGTGCTCTTGACTACAGCTAACCGTCATTGTCAGTGCTCTTGAGTAACACCTACCGACCTTGTCGGTGCTCTTGAATAACACTAACTGTCCTTGTCAGGGCTCATGACTAATACTAACCTTTGTGAGTTTCCGTCAATTATTTAGTCCTTGGCAGGGCTCACGACTAACACTAACCGTTCTGAGATTATATTAATTAGTCCATGTCAGGGCTTATGACTAACATTAACCATTCTGAATTTCCGTCAATTAGTTAATCCTTGCCATGGCCCAAGACTAACACTAACTATTCTCAGATTCTATTGAATGGGGATTGGATTCACAAGAATAAGCAGTAATAAACAAGCAACCAAATGCTCTAAAATGCAAAAATATATACTTTAGAAATGTACAACTTTCGTGTAAACACACTCAAATATCAATATACGCACGTAACACATAAACTCTGAGATTATCATCATACTGCAGCTATTATTAAGGTTTGTTTGTTTTGTTTTGCATTAACGCCTTAATAATCAACACAAAAATTCATGTGATTGCCATCTAGAGCGTGAAGTACATTGTGCACTAGCACATCCGATTTCGGCATGCCTTGACATTTCGTGTGGGCTACCCTAGCCTGTGACATATTTCCTGTCTGTCGCCAGGCGGCGAATGTGTATTGACTCTACACCGAGACAGTTTAACATTCACGTCTATTTTGCAAAAGGTACTCAGCAGCCAGTGAGTTTGTCTTGTGTAATTTGTAAAACGTATTGTGCCTCTGCCCATTGGGCACTGAATATTTTCTCATCTATGGGCCGGGTTCCGGTTTAGGAAGATCTCAACAGAAGAGATGGACCCCGGACCCGATTGCACTATTAAGATGATAATGTATATCTCCTTCGTAAGCGAAAAAGCAGGAAATAATCAAGTAATCTCATACATGCACACAAAACGTTAATCAGGTTTGATGTGTGTACAATTCCTATGGTCTTCAAACAACCAACATACTTCTGACAGTGTTATATTCTCAGGAATGTAAGTCAAATAAATTTATTAGACCTTGCACCATTTAGTGTAATTATTTAATCTGGCTCACGTACATTGATAATACATGCCCCTTTCTAGAATAACCATACGGACATAGTTCCACGAACATCAAGTGTATATATATATAGAGATAGATACCTGTGGTATATCTCAAACAACCTCACTAACCTTGACTGCTACGATTTTATCCGTGATTTCCATTGACTAGCAACACAAAATAGGCACAAAATGACCAATGATCATTCATGATAAATGACGCTGCTTCAGATATTTCCGAATGACAACACCAGAAAGTGACTTGGATCATCCACTACTTCAAGTTCAGCTATTTTTAATACTAGCTAATGACAAACGTATTGTTGAAAATTCAGGTGGGAGGAATTACTCAAATACAATTTTATTTGGCTTCTGTAAATTTAATTGGAAACGTTTATTCTAACTCACTAATAACCGTTATGTTGGAGACTCTCCACTAATCCAATTCTATGAACTGTAACAATCAATAAGTCTTAGCAATTATAGCTAGTCAGGATTTTGCTCCAAATAGGTCCTGAATGCTGAAAACACAGCGTCGTTCATATTGACTTATAAGACTTATCTATGCTTTTTATTGGGCACTTTCCTTATAATTTCTGTCGCTAGTCAATCAAAAGTCAGACAAGCCAAGATGATATACTGTATATGGCCCGCGTAAAAGGAAATGTGTGGAGAAGAATGCGGCATAACAAAAGCTAGGTATGTGAATATCAAGCAACGCAGGACAGAAGTAAATAGGTTAAGCATGTTTGATTACGGTTAGCTTTGAGGTTGGTGACTAGGATGCAATTACAAAAATCATTTGTCTCATACGCCTGCCCTACTGGCGACATGGTTACAGATATTTAATGTTCAGCCAAATTAGAAGTCTGTTTTCAGCATATTGCACGCAAATGTGCATAGAATTGGTATTATCCTACAGACTAAGCTAAAATCTTACAGAGCAGTGGTACTTCCAGTGATGTTATACGCTGGTGAAACATATACTGTGTGTGAACGACATGTGAGGAAGCTCAATCACTTTCATACAGCTTGTCTAAAACAAGTTATTATTATCAGAAAGAGGCGAACAAGAGGCAGACAAAAAGAAGATGGGAGCAAGGCATCAAAGACCACCTGCACATGACACTAACATGTACAGGAATATTGCCTCAAGATTGACAGAAGTGTCGAAATTATGTGATGACTGCTACATCCTGTTCAGGATATGCTACTTGATGATGAGCAATTTACGAGCACATAACATAGGCCATAACTATAACTGCATTTTCAATAGTGGATGAAATAAATGATTATCCTCACGTGTGATGGACGAACAACAGAAGTGGTAAAATCTCTTCAACATATTAGTTACCACCGTCGTAGTTGAATTATCGGGACCTGTGCGCAAATATAATGACAACACATCGCATTTCTGCTATCTGAACTACATCCTGCTTGAAATCTATTAGGAGCTATGCATTGCTATAAAAGAGATTCAGTTGGAACTTTAGAACGAATGCAAACAAATAGAATATGTAAATAGAAAACACACGAGAATAATTATTAGAAAGTTGAAATCCGGAAATGTAAATCTATTAGTAAACACAAGGGAACAATTATTAGAAAAATGCAACCCGGAAATGTAAATCTCTCAATAAACACGCCAGAACAATTACTACTATTAGAAAGATGAAACCCGGAAATGATTTCCTGATTGCTGTACAAAATACCCTGCCTTAAGGGAAGTGCGAGTCTATTAAGTCATTGACCTAAGCACTCAAAGAAATATGATACCATTAATGTTGTTCTAACATGCTTTTCTTCTGAGAAAAAAATTGCGTCGTATTTCTCAATATATATTTATGTAATTTCTTGTTCAACTCCTTATCTCCGCCAAGCCGCTAAAACAGCATGTTATACAGACCACCTCTGCCGGTAATCCGCTAAATCATATATTTTTATAATTACTTTTAAATACATTATAGCAGACAGGAAATCCATTCCGAGATAAAGAGTAAATCCCAAATGTCATAGCCACAAGTTGACATCGATGCTATTTTAGGTGATAGAAAACATCCGGGAGTCAGTTAGGAATACTTAAGAAACACTGGAGAATGAGAATCGCAGGAATTATAGGGAAAGCCATGAGGTCAACGGGAGAAAATAAGGAGAGATAACATTTATTTAAAACAATAGCTAAAATCAAAACATGAAAAAATACTCGCATACAGGTAGGTCTAAATAAAAGGTGAGTAACCTCTTTGTATCGGCAGACCGAATTTACTATATTTCGTCTGAAGTGGGACCACCAAGCTTTTGTTTTATTCAGTTGCAATACCATGTAGTTTTTTTTTATATCAGAAACTAGTGCATTTATTACTTTAAAATCATCGTGGAGAAACATTAAAACGGCTTGGCCAGTAGAATCTGAAACACTTCTAGTGTAAATAGATTAATAAATCCATATTCTTCAGTTCCAGGCGTTACGTTAGAACGGCTTGACTAAACACGGCACTACTTTGAACTACTTAGCTAAGTCCAGCGTCTCTACACCTTGACTAACAGTCATGTGTTTTCAAATCATTAGTTCTATTAGTTCGGGCAAGGGTTATCGACATATTCTAATTTATTGATTCCTGAAATAAAAATGACTCTTTAGAGTTTCAGGTTTATATTTCGTCTCTTAAGTGACCGGGACACTGAAACACAAATGGGGGGGGGGATCACTATGGCGAAGTGGATCGTCATTTGCGGTGTGCCATGAACATCTTGATATCAATCAATCAATCAATCAATAAACCCATAACCCTTCAGGGTCGTAGGGGTACTACATTGGATGCCTCAGCACACAGAGTCCTCCAGTGAATTCTATCCGCAGCGATGCGGATGAGTGTGCAAATATCTTGCCGTCCATTCCTTAATGTTGTCTATCCATGCCTTTATTTGCCCTCCTCTGCTTCTTACACCCTCGACAGTTCCTTGCAGTATTGTTTTTGACAAGGCATCGTGCCTAATATAAGCGATGTCTAGGATATAAGAAGACCTCTGCGCGTAATGAAGTAGGACTTCATTCGTTACTAGTTTCAATATTGTCGTAATTAATTTTCATTGGTCACTATTTATATACGTAGTCGTTTACATTCTGCACAGAGGTTTTTACTGTCGACGGTCGCGCTCAAACTAATCCATAGTAAACAAAACCCATATACAGTGGAGTTTTCCTATTGTGGTAGTTCATATTACGTGTTCTTGTCAATAACTGTGTTATCTTTTCTTAATGGGATACTAAATTTCAAAGCACTGAACAAACACTGAGAGCTGTAGTTTTCTGGGTATACAACTCTGGAGTAACTCTTCTTTCATAAATCACTGAAGGATATATCATCATCATCATCAAGTGCCGTTCCCGCAACGAAATTGTAACAGACATTTCTCTCTCTCAAACTCTCTCTCTCTCTCTCTCTCGCTCTCTCTCTCTCTCTATGGTGATGTAATCTCTGCCAGATTGTAATCTGTCCATCGCGTGATTTCTCCCCTTCCACTAGTATCTCTGCACTCCCCAACCGTCATTTCTGCTCTTAAGTAATGTGTTCAATAACGCGTGAAGTCTTTTAATATATCCAAAATATTTTATTTGTTTAATTTGTATTTCTTTTAATAGTTCTTTTTTATAATACAAAGTGCTATCAGAATATCTTTGTTCGCTTTCTTCTCTTTCCATGATGTTTTCCATATTCTTCTATATAACCACACCTGAAAGACTTAAATTATGTCTTCTAATCGTGTGTCTATTATTCATGTTTCTGAGTCATACATTAATGTAGAAATATGTGTAGCATTTTATAATTCTAATTATTAGTGCGCGTGTGATTTGTTTAGGTGTCAATATTTTGTTCTTGCCGTTTGAATTACTATTAGCTATTCCTATTCTCCTACTAACTTCTTTTTCACCTCTAACATTATTCGTAAATTTTGTGATCAATATGCACTACTGGTCTACTTGTTGCAATATCTCTCCATGTATTTTTAGATTTAGCGCAGGTTTCTCTGTCATTTTGTTAATTATTAGGATAGTTTTTTTGCGTCTATTTATATCGAATTCATATTCCTTACTTAATTTATCGACTTTAACTGCTAGTCCTTGTTGCTTCTGTTCACTTTCTGCTTACGGGACTGTGTGTGTCATGTAACGTATTCTCTCCAGAACGTTGTTTTCTCAATGAACTCCCGGAACTCTTCTCTGTCTTTGGTAATGCGGCTTGCATTTTCCAACGACGTATTCATGAAATCTTTAATGTCGTCAGTCCATCGTCTTCTTGGTCTGCCTTTCTCCTCCACCCAGGTGCTCTGCCCTCCATTATTTGTTTTTCTAAACAGTTGCGCCTCTTTATTTTACCAAACTGGTGTAGTTTTCTTTTTGCTATAGTGTTTAGTAACCAACACTCTGGAATATTCAATGTGTTTATAATATCTAAGTGTTTTTTTCCTTCTATGATATTCTAAGTATCCTTTTGTAGCATTTCATCTCAAAGACGTTGATCTTCTTTGCCGCTGTTTTACTTAGGGTCCATGTTTCACATCCATATGTTGCAACCGGAAAAAATAAAAGTTCGTAGCATTAGAAGTTTCGCTTCTATTTTGTTATTTTTCCATATGTTTTTCAACCGTGTTATTTTACAATATGCCATTGCCAATCTCATCCTTATCTCTGCCATGCAGTCTCCTGCACCGTTGATGTTTGCTCCTAAGTATTCGAATTTATCCACACATTCTATCTCAGGAATGTCTATTCTGATTTTTTGGTTGTTGTTTTGTTATATCTGTTGACATAATTTTTTTTTTGCGTGTTTAAATATACATTTTGTGATTTATTGTATTTCTTTGTGTTTTTGATTAGTTGTTTCAATCCCTTTATATCTTTTAAAAGAAGCGCTGTGTCATCTGCATATCACAGGCCGCTTATTATTTTCCTAATAATCGTGAACTCTGGCTCATATTCTGTATGTTTAAAAATGTTCTCTATGTAGATGTTAAATACACCCGGTTGATAAAATACATCTACAAGAATACAAGCACTTTTTTCAAATTAACTGCTATGGATCAAAGCACACACGAAAATTGCAACTTAAAAAGACGTTTTCTGTGTGTATTTTGGATTAAAATTTTTCCACAATCTTTGGTAATATTTAGTAACAACATAAATAGCCTAGCCTGTATTTTAGAACACAATAGATACACATTATGATCTGAAGATTTGTTGTCATGGTTACATACACGATACATACATGCAATAAGGGAGTCACCTGCATATGAACACCGCAGACAGTGATAAATACATTGGTAGGAAAAAAGGACATTTCACAATCAAGTACTGAATGAAAAAAATAATTAAAGTAATAAAAATTTCATTCGGATATAATCGAATTTTAAAAATCGTACCAAGAGTTTCGATCACATTAGGACATGTGTGATTGCCTTCCTGCATAGGAGAAATTGGTGTTATAAAAATAATAATTGTTGCATTTCCATCCCATTTGTACAGTGGTTCCCAAGCTTATCTTGCGGACTCCCTTAGACATTTTGCAATAACTTTACGCCCTGTTTAAGACCCCAATTTAATCTCATCCCCACTTTAACAACCATATTATAATTCCGATAAACTACAGGTCACATTGGGCAATGCGGCGCTGCATAGCTAAAAAATATTTCTTTCCATTTATCAGGACGAGCTTTTCACAAGAATAGTCAGATTAATGTGGTTATAAAATTAATTTATATTTGAAACAATAGTCATTATTACCTGCACTTGAATATATTTTTGGAAACTTGCATATATTTTATAATTAAAAAGCCTTTAATGCAAACAATTCTCAAATCTCTTCAACTCTTGAGTTCACCTCATCCCTAGAGAGAGCTCCCCCTCCCCCCTCCTATTTCCAAGTTTTGGAATCACTATATTTGTTCAAGTATATGACTAGGGCAGTATCCATATTATTTCTTTTCAAAAGAAAAGTACAAATAAATTTCATATGAATTATTAAACACTATACAATTCAGTGCTACCGATCTCAAATAGAGCAAGAAAGAAAAGTAACAGAGATATTTATAATGCAGGTAGTAAGAGACGAACACGGAGCCTGAGCGTGAGGCTAGACTATTTCATGTCATGATCGCTGTGAGAAAACCTACAGAGGGCTGAGAACACATGTCTAGACTTTTGGAAAGGAATCAACATTTTCTTCTGCAAGCATGCCTCGAGAAAATAATAATTCATTCATCACAAGTGACTCAACCATTTGTCTCTGTTTTTTAATATATTTGACAAAAGACATTATTCCAACAGTTCTTGTAAACTCTTCATTCCTCACATGATCTCTTCTTGTTCTGTTTGCTACTTTTCTTAGACATATCATTTCCCACGTAGTAAGATTTCTCTCTTGTTCCTTAGTGTCCATGTTTGACATTGATAACACAAAGTTGGCGTGAAGACTGAATACATGATGTGCCTTTTTATTTCCATTGAGATAGATATGTATCTGGGAATCTTTAATTTGCCTCACCTGATGTGCCTACGAGGCTGTGATACAGAATATATACACTCAAAGAGAAAAGATATAATCAACAGTGACAAATTTGAGCATATATAGAAAGTTCGCTCTACATATTACCACGATGCATCTTCAAAATGAACTTCGAACTTTTAGTTTCTCGACCTTGAACTCACGATATCCTAAACGTTTTTATTTTAAGTGTGATTTTCATGAATTATGTGCAATAGTGCTCGTGTATTCTTCTGGGCAGCGGAAAGACTTCACCACATTTTTTTTCATACCTGGAACGTCGCATCTCTCATCGGTGCGCAGTGTTTCTTTTCATGCTCAGAATGCCCCATCTCTCATCGGTGCGCAGTGTTTCTTTTCATGCTCAGAACGCCCCATCTCTCATCGGTGCGCAGTGTTTCTTTTCATACACAGAACGCCCCATCTCTCATCGGTGCGCAGTGTTTCTTTTCATACACAGAACGCCCCATCTCTCATCGGTGCGCAGTGTTTCTTTTCATACACAGAATGCCCCATCTCTCATCGGTGCGCAGTGTTTCTTTTCATGCTCAGAACGCCCCATCTCTCATCGGTGCGCAGTGTTTCTTTTCATACACAGAACGCCCCATCTCTCATCGGTGCGCAGTGTTTCTTTTCATACACAGAACGCCCCATCTCTCATCGGTGCGCAGTGTTTCTTTTCATACACAGAATGCCCCATCTCTCATCGGTGCGCAGTGTTTCTTTTCATGCTCAGAACGCCCCATCTCTCATCGGTGCGCAGTGTTTCTTTTCATACACAGAATGCCCCATCTCTCATCGGTGCGCAGTGTTTCTTTTCATGCTCAGAACGCCCCATCTCTCATCGGTGCGCAGTGTTTCTTTTCATACACAGAACGCCCCATCTCTCATCGGTGCGCAGTGTTTCTTTTCATACACAGAACGCCCCATCTCTCATCGGTGCGCAGTGTTTCTTTTCATGCTCAGAACGCCCCATCTCTCATCGGTGCGCAGTGTTTCTTTTCATACACAGAACGCCCCATCTCTCAGTGTGCAGTGCTTTGAAATAAAACCTCTTACTGTGATAGGGTAAACGAATAAATATCTACAACATAGATGAAGTGTTGTTGGACACCCACAAAATCCGTCCTTCAATGTACATGCATATCATCTACTATGGTTTTACTGTTGCATGACGACTCTTTGCTGAGCAAATGGTAAAACCTTCAGACCTACCGCATTCGGAACCTAAAAGTATAAGAATATATCCTTTTTTCTCATTGGAGACGTTGAGTGAGGACCACATTTATCTAAGACCAATAATATTCTAAAGACGATATGACAATCATCACAGTCAGATATACACTGCTATACTCTTCATTACTACTTTCATTATTTTATAATGTTATCAGTTTCTTGAAAGAGAAACCAGAAATGGATATACTCTTTCTGAATACAATAATCCTAGTCCTTACCGGGTACTGAAAACTGGACCTTTTTGGTTTAAGACAAATGTTCTCTTGATCACGCGCCGCATGTCCAGTCGCATATAAATGAAATTGAACTAAAAAACGTATGCTGAAGCCGGATGTATCGAGCATATATACTCTGTCTTCTATGTTCGTTTTCCAGGAGCAGACATCGGTAGTGACCATGATATGGTTCTATTGACGATCAAAATTAAGCTAAAAAAGAATCATACGCAAAACAAATGCACACGATTAAGATTTAATTTAGAAAAATTGAAAGATCCAGAAATAGCAGAGATATTTGAGGCAACAGTGGGAGGAAAATTTGCAGCTCTAAACCTTGTAAATGAAGATGTTAACTCTCTCACAGAAACCATGAAAGGAACTTTATTAGAATCAGCAACAGAAATACTAGGGACAAGAAGAATAACACACAAACCTTGGGTAACAGATGACATCCTAAAATTGTGTGACGAACGGAGAGAAATGAAAAAGATTAAGAAAGAGGCCCCTGAAATGTCAGGGCAATATAGCAAAATAAACAAAAACATCAGAAGGAAAATGAAACAAGCACAAGATGTGTGGCTAGAGGAAAAATGCGAAACCATCAATGAAGGTATTAAGCGCGGAAACAGTAAGGTAGCATACGACACTCTAAGAAAGATAACACAGCCAAATAGACCAAAGATATCTACAATACAAGACAAACACGGAAAGATACTCAATGAAACAACAGATATAGTGTAAAGATGGACAGAGTATTGCAAGGAGCTGTATAACTGCAAGTGTAATCCTGACTACACAATATTACAGAATTCTGAACTAAACAACAGAGAAATAGGAAATGCAGAAATTCTAGTAGATGAAATAAAAGAGGCCATACGAACATTGAAAGGAGGGAAGTCACCTGGTATAGACAACATTCCAGCAGAATTGTTGAAATACGGGGCATTAATGTGGTAAATATTATGACCAAAATATGCCAAAATATATGAAACACAAAACAATGGCCCACTGAGTGGACACAATCACTAATAATACCAATTCCCAAGAAAGGAAATTTGAAAGTGTATACAAATTACAGAACAATTAGCCTTATAACACACCCCAGTAAAGTGATGCTCAAAATACTACTTAACAGAATAAAATACAAGTCGGAAGAAATAATTGCAGAAGAACAAGCTGGCTTCAGAGCAAACAGAAGCACCGTTGAACAAATATTTAACATCCGAACACTAATCGAAAAACATATTCAACACCAACGTGATTTATACCACAACTTCATTGACTTTACAAAGGCCTTTGATCGTGTTTGGCATGATGGTCTGTGGCACATACTAAGGAAATTTAATTTTGACACCACAATTATAGACATTATTGAAGCTCTGTACGAAAATGCAAATAGTGCTGTCTTGTCACACAATACAATTGGAGAGTTCTTCAAAACAACTGTGGGAGTTCGACAGGGATGCATAATGTCCCCAGTACTTTTTAACATATACTTAGAGCACATCATACAAGAGACATTGCATGACTACAACACGTCTATATCGATCGGAGGTCGCCCTATTTGCAACTTGCGTTTCGCTGATGATATTGATCTTATAGCTGGGTCAGAACAATCATTGCAAGAATTAACATCAAAGCTAGAAAAAGTCACCAGCAAGTACGGAATGGAAATCAATTCAGATAAGAGCAAAATTTTGGTAAACAGCAGAGACACAGAAAACCAGACTAATATCATGATGAATGGACACAAGCTTGAAGAGGTGAATACCTTCAAATACCTCGGATCCAGTATATGCAGTGATGGTAAATGCAAAGCAGAACTAAAAATAAGGCTGGAGATGGCTTTAGCGTCATTGTCAAGGCTAACTGTGATTTGGAAAAGCAACATCAGTGTTGGAGTGAAAATCAAACTGTATAGGTCGCTGGTGCTTTCTGTTGTGTTGTATGGTTGTGAGAGTTGGACACTCACTGCGGACATGGAGAGAAGATTACAGGCTTTCGAGTATAAATGCTACAGAAGAATTCTACGAATTTCCTATAGGGAACATAAGACCAATGTGTACGTAAGAAATAAAGTAGAGATGTGTGCAGGTGTCCAGGAGCCATTGCTTTCAATAGTGAAACGACGAAAACTAGCATGGTTCGGACATGTATGCAGGCACGATTCCTTGTCAAAAACAATACTGCAGGGAACTGTCGAGGGTGGAAGAGGCAGAGGAGGAAAAATAAAGACATGGACAGACAACATCAAGGAATGGACAGGGCTAGATATTTCCACACTCATCCGCATCGCTGAGGATAGAATTCGCTGGAGGACTCTGTGTGCTGAAGCATCCAATGTGGTACCCCTACGACCCTGAAGGGTTATGGGTTTATTGATTGATTGATGTTCGTTTTCAAATTATAATTGGTTTTAATGATTTTGTAATAATATTGATGATTTTAGTGCTTTTTAGTATTAAAAATATATTTTAATTTTATGAACTTTTTGCTAATCAAATTAAGAGAACGCCAAGTCTACACACTTGGCTGCTTGTGCTACACGCGCAATATTTAACGCATTTGAACGCCATTTATTACTACAATTTGGTTCTTACAAAACAGTCCAACTAGCTAGATGCTGTGATTCTAACTTCACAGTTGTACTATTGACATTCGCTGCCGGAAACGTTGTTGTGACATCTATTTTTCGTTTAACCTAATTCAGGGGTCGGGAACCTTGTTGTATGAGAGAGCCATGGACACCACATATTTTGAAAAATGATTCTGTGAGAGCCATACATTATGTTTAAAACTAAAAATTCAAGTAAATGTTCACATTTTGTATAATTTCAACACTAAAAGTACATTAATTATGTCTCTGAATTTTTATTTCTTCTTCTGCGTTCATTCTCAAACTCCAACTGGATCTAGCTGGATCATGGTCCTGCTAGATTTCCAGCAGGATGTAGTCCAGAAAATAGAAATGCGTTGTGTCGCCGTTTTATTTGCGCCAATGGCCTGACACATCCGTCTTCGGCGGAGAATTTTTATTTAATAACATTGTTATGCTATTGCTAATCAATATTGAGCATCTCTTACTATTAATGCGACTTCTGATGCTGAACTGTAGTAGACTTTAGCTCATTTGTAGAATCAAATATTGATATCCAATTAATATGTAGTTCAAAGGAGTCTAAAGAAACATTTTTTTGTAATAATCGAACATTTGTCTGCGAGCCAGATGCAGTCATCAATAGAGCGACATCTGGCTCGCGAACCATGGGTTCCCGACCCCTGACATAATTGTTATTTAATATTTAGAAAAAAAAAATATTCCAGTTTTTTAAAAAGCAAATTGGTTTAGTGACTCCACATGGTTAACGCGTGTATGAGATACACCAGATGCCTGTAAATACTGCAGATTGTATGTGTGTTGCCGGGGATTCAAAGGTCAAGAAAGAATAGTAATGCTATTATCTTCATGTATGTCGTAAGTGACAACTAAGTATGATTTAAAAAAGAGTTCAAAAGACGTAGAGGATTGATTTCACTGTACTCGGTTTCCCATATGTACTCGCTCACTCTCAACGAAGCAGCACGCTGCTTGCCGAGAGTACCACTCATAGCACGTAACTCCGTAACTTCAAGTTATAATCCACAGGGATCTCCGAAAAAATCAACCTTGTACACAAGACGACACGAGTCGGATTCGAACCCATGACCTCTTGAACACAAGTATGGTTATGCGTGGGATGTACAATCTTACCTGGAAAGAATTCAAAAAACAAATTTCAATAAGAAAGGTTAAACTATCCCAACGTGTTGAAACAACTACGCCGTGCAATGAGGACTAGATAATGACAAGAAAACGCACAGTACTTGAAATAACACAACATTAGAACAAAAGCGTTAGATACGGATATAAAGGCATGACGAATCATATAAAGTGCTGGAAGAAATGGATTAAAACAAGAAACGTTTAAGATGAAACAAAGTGTTCCACCTCACCGTGAGTTAAAGATAAATATATTAAGAAACAACAATGCGAAGATTCAGTGATTGAGATACTCAATAATATCACCAGACACATAAAGTCGGATGACTAATATGTGCACACAAATAAAGGACAATTGAATTTGTGAAGCTCAATAATGAAAGGAATGCAATATAAGAATGTATGCATGTGCGGTACAAAATACTTGGAAAAATCTGCTGCCTCTAGAACTACAACATCGAGCATGAGAATGGAATGGAGGCAGCAGAGATGTGGTTCTATCCAGAATTTGGCTCCTTTCAACACATAAAACAAGGAGTTAGATAGGGATATGTATTTTCAGCAGACCTGTATATAGTGAACACATGATGCGTGCAATAATTGATTTCCCATGTATATCTGTGGGAGAACATACCATAAATAAATTAAGATATGCGGATGACACTGTTCTTATTGCTAAAAGTGAGGATGATCTTCACGAATTAATTAATGTAGTAGTGACAAATCGTAAAGAGAAAGGCCTCTTCCTAAACTTCAAGAAAACAGAAGCAATGATTATTTCAATGAAACAAAATATCACAGCTTTCAAGATCAAAGTGAATGATATATAGTATTAAAACAGGTTCACCAATTCAAGTATTTAGATACAATGATTACATAAGATGGAAGAAGTTCAACAGAGATAAGAAGCACAATAAGACAAGTAAACAACACAGAAAAAATGAAAAATTATTGTGTAATATGACCTTGTCAGAGATGAGGAAAAGAGTTCTACAGTGCTATATAACTCTTATACTAACATATGGATGTGATTTTTGGACAATAAAAAAAACAAGAAATTGGGGAATTAGAAGCAGTAGAGATGTGGATCTACAGAAGAATGCTGAGAATACCACGGAGTGCTAGAAAAAATAATGTGGAGATGTTGAAAGAGTCAAATGCGAGACGGAGATTAGTCAATATAAGAAAACAAAAATGTATTACACAATCTTTATTTTTTTGGCCACGTTATGAGAAAGTAGGTTTGGCGAACATAGTTACAATAGGCAATGTTGATGGCAAGAGAAATAGAGGGCGAAAACGTGAGAGAATATTAGACAGTTTAGCAATCTGACATGGCAGTGAAACAACAATGAGCCTGATACATAATACTGGAGATAGAGAGCTGTGACGGTCCATAATCACCCACCACCACTGGCATGGCACCTAATGATGACGATGATGATGAGTTAAATACGTCTTCATTAAACGTTGATTTTGGATGATTTAAGCATGCTTTATGAAAATAGTGTTTTTATCAGCCAATATTTCTTTAACTTTGTTATCATTCACATCATACCAGCCATTTTCTTTCTTGCTCAAATGCCCTAATTTCTCCGTAGTAGTGTCGCAAATGTGGTTGTTCAAATATGTCTAGTTTGTATCCACATTTTGCTCATACAGTTTTACAGATTCCAGATATTCGTCTAGAGTTGAAGCTTAAGACTTTGCGTGTGAATTCTGTGGTTTACGGCATCCTTATTGGACAGCTTTACGGTCAAATTTGATTTAACTGCAAACGAAGCTAATTCAGAATTCAGAATAAACTACGTCAGATGAGGGATTCATGGTCGTTTAAGAAAGCAAACAAGATACACATATTCCCAGACACCAGCGATCTGGAAACTTCTATGATGCACTTGGGGAGCCGCGTAGCGCAGTGGCTTCGCATATGAGTGGTGTTGGGTTCATACCCCAGTTGAGGCGGAAATGTTTTTCAGAACGCCTCCCGGGTCGACCCAGAATTAAATGGGTACCGGATTAATCCGGGAAGTAAAGACTGCGAGGGAGAGGAGATGGCTACAGCCCTCATTTGCAGAGCTTCTGAAATGTAAGATCGCTAACATCTCACACCCCTACGGCATTAATAAATGTTATGTGTTACTTTACTTTTTACTTTATGATGCACTTAAAACGTTATATGGCCCAACCTCGCCAGGATCATTTCCCATTCTTAATGCAAGTTAAAACCAATTAATCGTAGATAAAGACACAATTCTTCAGCGCTGGGTGGAACGCTTCGATTATATATTTTGAATAATCCATCATCAACAAATGAAGACGCTATCAGCCAAGTGCCGCAGGTTACACTCAATGTAATGCTAGATGACATCCCTACTTTGGAAAAACTCGAAAAACAGAGTGTTTCGCGTAGGAGTGATTGGATCTCGAGCTTGTGTTCCAAGGCCAGGTGTGTCGCCTCAGCTGTGCTATGGCCGTGTTTGTTTAAGATGTTCCTGACGTTTTCTATCCATCTTTTTTGGGTCTTCCTCTGGCTTTAAACACTGATTTTATTTGGTTATATGCTTGTACGGGAAATTTGCCGTGATGCATTCTCATAATGTTGCAAAACAACTTGATTTGCAGCATTTCTATGTATTTTATGCAAGGTGTTATATCTGTTTTTCCCTGGTGTCTTCATTTCGTAATCTATCGAGCCTGGTGATCCCTGCAGCTTTCCTCTAGCATTTCATCTCACATTTCAACTAAATGTAAACTCTATTTTATCAATTGATAAAATATGCGACCTGAATAAAATTGCTACTTGACCCACATATAGAATATACGGCCTAAGTAAAACTGCTACTTGATCCATAAATTAAAAAATGCCACCTGAATAAAACTGCTACTTGATCCATAAATTTAAAAATGCCACCTGAATAAAACTGCTACTTGATCCATACATTAAAAAAATGCCACCTGACTGAAACTGCTACTTGCTCCATACATTAAAAAATGCCACCTGAATAAAACTGCTACTTGATCCATACATTAAAAAATGCCACCTGAATAAAACTGCTACTTGATACCATATATTAAAAAAATGCCACCTGAATAAAACTGCTACTTGATCCATACATTAAAAAATGCCACCTGAATAAAACTGCTACTTGATCCATAAATAAAATAATCACCGAAATAAATATGATAAGTGTTCCCTAGAAAAAATATGTCACATAAACGGAAACTGTCACTTGGCGCCGTGTGTATGTCTTAAGATGATGTATCACTTCCTATACTATCATGACAATACAATTTTTCTCGTAACATCGAACACTGGTACGTGTCACTGGTATACAAACTTAGAATTTCTACCAGTAAATGTCTTCTATAGCACCCTTAAAGAGTAAATAGCAATGCTTACATATTTGAAATATAAATACATCAACCACTTTGTTGTATTGTCATTTGAGTTAATGCAAGAACCGTTTTTAATCTAGGCGTTGAATGTTTACAGATAATTATGCTATGTATATTTCACCTTACTAAAATGTTTGTTGACGATGCAGTTAAAAGATATTGTTACTATTGTTATTTTTATTAACTATCCCAGAATATTATTTTGAAATTGAATCATAAGGCATATAGGCCTATGATTTATTTAATTGCCTTTACTATCACATAGCATGATATGCTACAGAAATTGGTTATGACAGTTTTATTCTATCTTGATTAACATCCTTTTTTATATTAATTGACAAAATGGATAAAGTAGGGATTATCAAATTTCTAGATCATAATGTGCTGTCTTATATTTTGCAGTGAAAAGGGTTAGTCATTTCTTGAAAATGTTAGTGTTAAAAGCTTTTATGACACGAGACTATTGCATATTTGACACAACAAAATGGCAATATTGTTGATATCCCACTTTCCCATCATGACGTTTCACAAAAGTTCTCACGTGACATCGAACACTAGTACCTGTCACGGGGATAAAAAGTTTGAATTACTACAAGTGAATGTCTTCTATAGCAATCTCTAAGGAGTAATCAACATTTAAGCTTCTCAAATATCAATACATCACACCCGTTTATTTTGTTACAACGTGAACTTTTTGTATCGATCCGAATTTCACCTAGTATTGAATGTTTACGAAAACTTAGCTCACAGGCTGTGACGTCTAGTATTAAAATGACATACCCTGCAGGTAAACTCTTCAATCCTGCTTATACCGACGTACACAATTGATGAGATTTCCCGTGTCAGTTATCTTCTTTATTTTTTTTTCTTTTCTGGCATGTTAGTTACTCTAAAAAAAGATATTAATGTGTTTTAAATAACTCATTCTGTTCTGATTTGTTTTTATTTTCAATAATATATGTCTCAAGTTGCGACATATATTTTTTTTTTTTTTTTTTTTTTTACCATTTATCGGAATTAATTTTAGACATTATTACATAAAATTTTGAAACACAGATTCTCTAACTGCTTTTTGTTTACATAATGCTTCCGTTCACTTAACGTGCTTTTTATATTGCACAGAGTTATTCTCGTTTCATTGTGCACTCAACTTTCGCAATTTTAATACAAGAACTTTGGAAATCAATCATGGTAAAGAATAATACCAAAAAATATAGAAATAAAAATGCACATCTAAAACGATAAATGATAGACAAGCTAAATTTAACAAGAAATGTTAGAGGTTAAACGTATTCTCTGTGCAGAGGTGTATTCATGAATAACAAAACGATAGGAAGAGGCATGAAAGATATTGGAACACTCATTAGAAATATTCTAAATTCTTTATTATATCATTGAAGGTTTTTTCCATGACAAAAATATGTTTACTGAATATTTCAAGTGTGTTAGATTCTTGTTAGGAAAATGTAGCATATTAATAATTGTGTAGGTGTGGTACCCATTTTTCTATAATGTGTGCTTTGGAGAGAAAACGTTTATTTGGATAAAAAGAGACGCATAAGTTAACTAAAGTGGTATCAATACTAAATATTTCATTTGTAGAAACTAACTGAACTGAAATACAAAAAAACGTGTCTTGTATGAAAAAAAATATATATTTACACAATATTCTGGACATAGTTATTTTTTTAAAACAAATTTAAGTATATGCACAATATCATAAATCATAAACAATATCATAAATCATAAACAATATCATAAATGTCATGTCCATCGTGATAGTTTTAGGGACGGATCGAGAAAAAAAATCATTTGTTTTACAGGGAAAACATTATTTAACTCATTGTTAACACAAATAAAACCAATATATATTAGTCCAACCAGTTTGTTGTAAATTAACAACCCACCGCACAAAAGATAGTTCAGGAACTATTTATGACAATGTGTCGGACCATGGATGAGGAAAATATTTACAGTTAACAGTTTTACTGGCCTATCTGTTTGATTTAAGAGTACAATGTTGTACAGTATCAGTACTCAAACAACACTACTTCCTGCTCTAAGGGACTACAATAGAGTTATTTGAGCAATACCACACGAGCATGTTATCAGTACTCAAAGAACACTACTTCCAGCTCTAATGGACTACAATAGAGCTGTTTGAGCTAATACCATACCAGCAAATATCAACCCATCTTGTAGGCCATACAAGTTACCTATGTGTTAGATTGAAGAGGTGAGAAACGAAGATGAATCAGAAGTGATTGTAAACCAAACTGGCTGACAAAATAAAGAAGGAACCGGAATTCTTGAATTAATGAAATGATAGATCATATTGACAGGAATTTATCATCAGGGACGTCTCTGAATTACGTCAACAATTTGACGGGGGTTGGGGTAAGGATGGAGACTGATAATGTTTGACAGTTGTGGACAGGAGAAGTTGACAACAAAAATATTATGTTTATACACCAATTAAATTGTTTGAATAATAAAATGATTTATAAAATGATTTATATAATGATTTATAAAATGTGAAACAAAACATATTATTTGGGTGCAATTTTTAATGGCATAATTGAGAAGAGAGACGGGGGGGGGGGTGGATTCCTGAATTCCTAACAATTATCAAAGAGGGGAGGAAGCGGTTAAACATTGGAAAACATTTATTGACGTAAATTATGGGCAGCACTTCTGTAATTTATGTTAATGATCAGATTACGTGCCTTCTCCTCAACAAATGTTGGCTTCAATATATCTCCAACACTTTCTGTTTCTTGTCTTGGCGGCACACTCTGATAAACTGTAAATTATCCATCTATTGAAATTTCATTCCCATTGTATCTTTGTCTTTTCTCCTATGCCATTCAACATCTCTTTCAGTGAGGTTTTAAAAATACATAACGATGATAATTCGCATTTTGTATTGAAAATGTATATTGTAGGAATTGTTCTCTTGTTGAGAACAGAAATCCATAATCATGCATATGAACCAATTGTATTATCTTTCAATCTTCTAGAATCCACCACAAAAACACAGTTAGTTAGATATGGATATTTACAACCTATATGCGCAAAAGAGGCAGTAGTATTGTGAAAAAGGAGAAATGCAACAGTTAAATAGCGGATACTAGCTGGAAGGACACGAACAGATCACATATTATCTATACTGTGCTTGCTCTAATATTCAAAATTTGAGTCAGCTTGACGAAAATGTATTGAAGACTTCATTCATTTTGTTCAAACCTTGCTTACTCGAGTATTCAAGATTTCATTCATTTAGATAATTAAATCTAGTATTCCAGATTTAATTCATTTAGTGGATAATTCTAGTATTCAAAATTGTATTAATTTAGTGGATAATTCTAGTATTCAAGATTTTATTCATTTATATAATTAAATCTAGTATTCCAGACTTAATTCATTTAGTGGATAATTCTAGTATTCAAGACTTCATTCATGTATTGGAAAATTCTAGTATTCAAGAATTAATTCATTTAGTGGATAATTCTAATATTCCAGATTTAATTCATTTAGTGGAAAATTCTAGTATTCAAGATTTAATTCATTTAGTGGATAATTCTAGTATTCAAGATTTTATTTATCTGGTCTAAATCTAGTCGAAATACGGAGTATAACCCCATTTTTAAAATGTTATAATCATCAGAATCACAGAGGAACATTAGCTAAATATAAAAATACATGGAGAAATACTACAACAAATAGAAGATTATGAATATCTCGTACACATAATAACAAATGATGGTGGATGAGAAACAAAGTTAAAAGGAGAATAGAAATAGCTAAACGTACGTTCAATGACATGAAGAAAATGTGTCTTGTTGAAACCGTGCTCAGTCAAATATTCAAGATTTTGTTTGTCTTGTTGAAATCGGGATGGGTCTAGTATTCGAGATTTTGTTGGTCTTATTGAAACTGTGCTGAAAATTGAATTCTAGATTGCATTATTCTTAGCGAAATACTGCTGGGTCTAGTATTCAATATTTTGTTTGTCTTGTTGAAACCGTACTGGGTCTAGTATTCAAGATTTCGATCGTCTTCCTGAAGCCGAGCTGGGCATAGAATTCCAGATTGTATTGATTTTGGCGAAATACTGCTGGGTCTAGTATTCAACATTTTATTCATCTTGCCCGTGCTGGTTCTATTATTTTTAATGTTGACCAAAGTCGGATAAAACAAAATGGAACAACCAAAGTCGGATAAAACATAGTGGATTGGTTGGATGCGAAAGATACATACGAAGATAAACACAAAGAAACGTAATAATATACGAAGATAACTGTAACAGAAGAATAAAGAAAATTATAAAGGAAAAAAAGACACCGAGAAAATAATGTGAAACGAAATACTGGCGATTATCGTTTCATTAAGATATGTATAGGGCCTATTTATGATACTGTCACGAAATTTATCAATATTTCGTTTACTTGCTACATCATGTTACAGAATCTTCTAATCTTTATTAGCATCAACAATTTCTAGTTTCAAATTACATTATCTAAAACAACTTTCTGTAATTATTAGTTTCACAGCCATTAATAATAAATAGTTCAGTGTTGTGTGACAGAAAATAAACAGAATATTTTCTGAAAAAACAAGTAATTAAAATTTATAATTAGTTCCAGCCAATATTTGTAAGAAAACAAAGGTTTCATAATATTTCAAATTGATATCTCATTACAATTGACATCTATGAATGAAAACAATTGTGTGAACAGAACAATATTTATTAAATTCTAAAGAGAACGAAACAAGTTTGATGATGCAGGAAATATAAACTTTTTTGTTTTGTATAAACAATATGAACAAAATAGATGAAACCAATAAACTATAGAATGGCACAACTAAACATTAAATTACATGCCTGAACACAATTACAGTTAAGGAAAAGCAGCGACATGAAGAAATAGATGTCTCATGATTAGAAATCGAATAAACTATTCATTAATAATTTCGCGAAACTTCCTGATAATTCTAATATTCCGGGAGAAATGAATATGGTGTGTCATGGTTTACACATTTTAGATTGATGTATATATGCGTGTGCTACAAGCGTTAATAACAAGTTCATTATAACTTGAGAATAATACTTATAATAGAAATCTAGATAGAGAACGATAATAATATCCAACATGAACAATATACCTAAAATAATTGAAAAAAGAAGTACAATATTTACGGGTATGTTTGCTGAAATCCACACTCGGATGTGGAGAATTTTTAACTGTCACTCATTCCACCCACACTTTATACTTTAAAAACTCTAATACTATATCAGGGATTAGAACAAAATGTCGAAAACATTACTTATTGTATCCCCTTGTCCACCCCGCCAATATTTTTTTTATTTTAATTAAATAAAACAATATATTTAGCAGGGAAAAGTAATGTCAACCACCCCCTACCCCCAAGCCACCAATGTCTTAGGAAAATGAAATATAAAACAAGCAATATAATTCAATATCTAACACCACCCCCTCCTGCCTAACACCACCCCCATTCCCACAAATTCCTTAGTATAGTGAAATAAGATATGTAGGAATACAATACGATGTCTAATTCGCCCCCCCCCTCCCAAAATTCCGTAGGAAAATAAAATAATATATCTGGCTATGACTAGATATCACTTTTTAGCTCCCCTACCATATTTTACATGAAATAAAATACTGTATATAGCACTAGATACCAATGTTTGTAAATTTGCGTTATATTTTATTTGAAAAACTGAGATTATTTCCCAGCTACTGTGAAGATTAAGAGAAACAGTACAATATAGAAAGGCTGCAGACTGACGATATAACAGCAGATATTATAACAGATCTATATGAATTTAGTGTGGAAACCATGAGATAGCTTTGCCATAACACATATGAAACCAGCAACATAATTACAAATATGAATCCATCAGAGCTCATATCACTACATAAGAAGCACGGGCTGTGGATTTTTATAGAATGCTGAACATTAGAGTTTGATGAGACACATAACTGAAAAACTCTCAAAATAATATATGAAAGAATAAAAAACAAGAGATACTGAAGTCGTGGAACATCAATTTTTCTTTTAGGAAAAACACAGGAAGCACTACTTTACTTAGTATTTGAATACTGATAGATATAACTGTTCATAAAAAAAATTAACGTAGCTTTTGTGGAGTTACCTTCATAAAAGCTGATTAAACATCATTCAACCTATCGACTGTGTTCATCTTGTCATTATCTTCTCGTGGTTACCTGAATTGTACTCACCTAATGATTTGTGAGGGCATGAAAGAGGTCAAAACAACATTTTTAGGCAATAAATCGTGACAGGTGCATGAGAATCCAGTGATACTTACGTAACACAAAACGCTTTGAACATATTGTTAAATGACTATAAATGATTGACGGTCCTCGAATGAATTTTGTTGAAAATTCAATGCCCAAGTATGGTTCATCTCAATACAGAACAACGGTACGTCATCATTGGACACTTACAGACTGGATAATCATAAAGAGTAGTGGCCAGATATTTAATGAGATTAGAAACACTATTAGTCGCCTTTGTGAGCGATTTCAACAGACTGGCTCAATGGCAGACCGACAATGCAGTGGAGGACCAAGAGTCAAAACCCTGTCGAAAACCGCTTCATACGGTTGCGTCATCTCAGGAATCAATTTGTATCTGCGTCCTACACAGTCTACTTAATACCAGAAGGTCGTCGAATTTCAGATCAAACGATCTGGAACCGGCTGCACGGGGCTGGTCATTGGGCTAGAATACCCTAATGAGGTATTGTTCTTACGGGCCTGCATCGCCAGAACCAATTGCAGTGAGCGTCACAATCATCATTATCATAAAGCTCGACCTCATGCAGCACAACTCATCACCAAGTTCCTCGCTGACAACAACGTCCAGACGATTCCGTGGACAGCCATATCATCAGACATGAATACCATAGAACACTTAGGAGATTTACATGGCAGACGACTCAGCCAGCGAGACGTGTCTCCAGCCATCTCCGACAGTTATCACGTGCACTGCGGGTATTCATCCCATAACAACAGATTCAACTGCTAATCGGATCCATGTCACGGATGTCGTTCTCTGATAGAGGTCCGAGGAGGCTACACACCTTACTGTAACGGAGGCCTCAGACGCAAAGAATAAAAATCCAAACCAAATTTAATAAACAAAATTTCATTATTAACGTCTGAAAGATGCCTCATTCCAAGGTTGAAACATTAACTCGAATGAAAACAAAAATTACAACAAAGGTATATTAATGGAGATGTGGTTCTGATAGCTGAACAAAAGGATTTGCATTTAACGACAAATACGATCGTTAGAAACATAAATTAATAACATGAGAGGAGAGAAAAATATTTAATTTAAAATTAAAATAAAAGGCTGACAAGATGGGAATTATTAGACAATTAGAACAATATCAATATTCCTAATTTTTTAATTTATAGGACTACGAATTATTTGTTTCTGTGGCCTAATGTTTTTGGATTGAAATGGTCATATGATTGATACAACATATCCGTCTTCAGATCTTCTCAGTTGTAATTTATGACAAGCATCGCAGGTCCTTGCTCTGTTTTTTTCTTCTAATGTCGGGCTCCAACATGTGTTGTTCGTCCATAAAAAGTGATGATGACCATTTGTTACATCCACTTTTGAAAATTCAATCGGAGTTATGTCCTTAATTATGGGTTCGTAGATGGCTAATGTGCTCCAGCAACACACGGTCGAAACGACGCATTAATCCATCATATCTACTGATTATCTATTGTGACTATATCAAACATCATGACTGCCTAGAGAAAACCATATTGGAGGGGATGATGACAGGAATACGAACAAGAGTCAGATCACGAAGACCCGCCTAAGACGGATGTGTCGGGCCATTGGCGCAAATAAAACGGCGACACAACGCATTTCCATTTTCTGGACTACATCCTGCTGGAAACCTAGAAACCATGATCCAGCTAGATCCAGTTGGAGTTTGAGAATGAACGCAGAAGAAGAAGATCACGAAGAAGATGGACGCAAGACATCAAATACTACCTGAAAATGACAATAGCAGAAGCAGGAAGACTGGCTCCACATAGACAGAAGTTTCGACTGGCTGTGTAGACTGATACATTCTGTTCAAGAAATATGACACCTGATGATGATTAATGAAGTGTAATCATGTTTACGTCTACTACTGAGTGTTAGGAAATAATCAACAATTTATGTTCAATAATGCAAAAATGGTAATACTGCCGCAGTCGGATGTGTTGTCCAAATAGCACAAATAAAACGACGAAACAACGCATGTTCATTCTGTTGACTACAATCTGCTAGACATTGAGTAAGAAAGAACATCGTCGAACTAAAAGATAGACCCGGCAAGAATTTTGAAACAACGCTTTAAAAAAAACATATAAATGTGACAAGGCAGTCATTCAAATCTCTTATCTTGTCTGATTCAAATGTTTCTGTGATTTTCATTAACTGTCTACAAAAAGCAACCACAGTGACCAACAAACTGCCGCATGAGACGAGATTAGTGACTATGGGATCTTCTCGCAGGGCTATACTGGGGACGGAGTTGAAGGAAGTAAAGAGTATCTATAATCTATATATAATAAACGAATGTCTAACTTTTGGTATTATTTCCATTGCTACAGTGAGCTAATACACAACATGCTCGTAGCCTATTTTAAGGAACGTTATTACATTGAAAACATATACTGTTGAAATATACAGCAAGAAATAATTTCACAGGAAATAAAAAAGCAGACCAATTAGCCAAGGAAGGTGCTGCGGAAGACTAACCAGATGTACAAATCACCTACCATCAGAAAAAACAGATGATCAAGTCAATAAGAAAGCCACAAACACCAACACAAGATGACTATCACATTATTAAATGATCAGAACAAGTTGTAATTCTACGACTCAGAGCTGGACACAACCGACTCCGTAGTCACATGTACACAAAATTCACGAGTGACAACACGCCATGTGTACGTGTGAACAGACAGCACAGAGTACCAAGCATATACTTCAATATTGTTCTGAGTAAGAAATGCCGAGGCAGACATATTGGCCAGAGGAAACATCACTGAAATCAAAGCTCTATGATGCACTGTGTGAACTACAAAAGACAGTGAGACAGAATTATAGATATAGACATGTTTCAAGTGAACGAAAGAAGAAGAAAAAGAACTGAAGTTATATCACGATCACCACAGACTAGCACTTCCACAAATAGTGCGAACATGTAGTTCCTAGTGAATCCACTGCAAAGAACAAATAAAACAATTTCCTATATATTTAAATATTGCATTCCAACTTAGTTTCTTTATTTATAGTTTTCTGTTGTCTGTAAATATATCTTTCTAATAATTCCGCATTATAATTTCCTTCTTTTCTGCCATGAGTTTCAAATAAAAATAATATTAAGCGTAAGATGAAGATTAATATTGAAAAGACCGAAATAATGGCAATAGAGTTCACTTACTTAGGAAACAATATATGGAGTGAAGGAAAAACTGTAACGGATAAAAAATATATGCAGTAAAATATACCAGATCCTAGGACAGGTGACACGTGTTTTCAAGAACACAAATTTAAAAATACATACTAAAGTTGCATAAAACAAGACTATTGTTGGTCACTGGTCTACCAGTACCACACCTGGACAATGACAGCACAAGATACAAGAAACATAGTGAAAACAGAAATTACATGTCTACGAAGAATACTCGGAGTGTTATTAAGAGATAGAATTAGAAACGATAACATCAGAAAGATAACCAAAACAACTCCAGTATTGAAACACAACAAAAGACAACAGATCAAGTGGTTTTCACACGCTTCCAGACTACCGACAGATAGCATGCCACAAATGGCCATGACACATAGACATCACGGCTATAAAGCCAGAGGCAGACCGTGTAAGATAGATCTATCTAGCTATTGTCTATCGTCTTTCCCCTTATGGTTTGTGATCCCCTCTTGCCGTTAAGCGTAGGGGTGATTGGAGCTCGAGCTTGCATTCTAAAGGCAGATGTGTTGCCTCGGCTGTGCTATGACCGTGTCTGTTCAGGATGTCCCTGACGTTTTCTATCCATCTTTTCCGTGGTCTTCCTCTGGCTTTGTACCCTGATCTCATTTGGTTATATGCTTGTACGGGCAACTATTCGTGATGCATTCTCATAATGTGACTAAACCACTTGATCTGTTCTCTCTCTATGTAATCTGTACAAGATATTATACCTATTCTTTCTCTGATATATTCATTTCGCGATCCATCAAGCCTGGTGACCCCGGCAGCTTTCCCCGAGCATTTCATCACACATGTCACTAAAGATAGATCACAGAAAGCAAAGAAGCCACAGGAACAAGCTTACAAACAGCACACAAGAAAACCATCTCAAGAGAACTATTCCACCTCTGACGCGACAAGGCATACAATGGCCACACGGTATAAATAGATAGTTAGTTTCACAAATGTTAAACTGAATTTATTCGAGGATCGTCAATCTTTTATAGACACTCAATAATATGTTAAAAGAGTTTTGTGTTTGGTAAGTTTGACTAGACTTTTAGGAACTTTCATGAGTTATTGTAAAAAAATAAAAGTTGTTTAGAACTTGACTTCTTACATGACGAATTTTGTGAAGAGTACAATTCAGGTAACCACGAACAGTTAATGATCAGGTGGACACACTCGATAGGTTGAATGATGCCAATCAGCGAATATTTTTTTATGAAAGTAACTCCAAAAAAAGTTGAATTTATTCTTTTTGAACAATATACGACAGAAACAGATATCACAGAAACAATATTTCACACAATAAAGATGTTCGCTAAACACATAAACATCAGCTCATTTTGTTACTTGTTCGCGAAGTTGTTTTAAAGATATTATATGCATTAGTCCTTCACGAATAACGACAAGCTATCGCATCCAAGTTGTAAAGTAGATGAATAAACAGTGACAAAGAAGAAAGTTTCGCTCCATATATTTCATAATATATTTTAACACTGTTCAGAACTAAATGAAACATTGGGAGACAGTGTCTACCAGTACATTTAAGGGAAGACAAGAATAAGAGGTACCAACACTTCGACTTTAATCAGAGCAAATTTGTAGCTCATTGCACTATTAAAGAAGTCCTTGAGATTTCTCTGCTAACAGATATGGCTCAATCCCATTCAGAAAACTTCGCATTTTGTCAGTAACGATAAACCTATTGTTCAACGTTGATGTAAAGCAATTTAAAAAATGTAACCACGAAAATAGCGTTTCCCGTGTTTTCTAGTCATCAATACATAAGGGAATAGAACATTATATGAAGATTGGTTCATTCCACAGAACAATGTAGCTTGAAATGTGATAACATTTACATGACGTGAACATCATAATGATCTGCTTGATCATGTTTCTGAAGAATATTTGTGGGGGAGGAGGGGGGCGGAATTCGAAAAGGAGAATTGTAGTAATCTTATCCATTCTTGAACAGACGGCCAAATATCGCATAGCAGATTAATTTATTTGAACACCGCCCCCTTTGTAAGGAATGTCATCGCTGTTTAATTTTGAGAATGTTAGGGATCACATCATTGTTTAATTTTGAGAGTGTAAAAGGGATTTCATATCTATTTAATTGTTTTGAATGAAAGGGATTGCATCTCTGTCTAATTGCATATGCCAGATACGTGTTCAAAATTTGGATGACTACAGACCTTTTAGAAACAGTTTTCAAATATTTTGTGTTCTTTTTGCGATTTTAGTAATACTTAACTCGGTCTAAGTGTAATTCTGAGAATAATATTTTGTGTTCCAAAATCTTTACACAACAAGATCTCAAACAAATGCTTTTAATTTGGCCATTTTAAATACATTACAAATTATTTTAGCCATTATAAAAAATGTATAAATGTTTCATATTGTCTCCCAATTTATGAAAATATTGTCAGTGGCAGTGGTGGGCCCGAAAGGGGAAATATAAACGAGATTTTGTGAATGGATTTTCACTGTTCCATGTTCCACCATACAGATCAGAGGTGGACAACAAATAAATCTGGTTTGCAGCCAGATATACATTCTTATGTAGTATAAGGCCAAACAGTGGTTGTTTGGGCTTTTGGAGTTTCAAATAGTCGTTGCTACTAGATCTGGGGCCAGCGCATATTGTACATTTATACCCGCCTTATGGTACGAAAATGGACTGGAGGGCAGGATTTGACAAACCGCTATCGAAGATGGTCAAAGGGACTAGAAGGCCATACTGAGTACAGTTATTTCAGGTAGAAAGACACAGATTTCGCAGATAAACTATTAATTATCATAAATTGCTTTCTTTTTTGGGACTACACCTTTATGAGTTTGAGAATGAGCGAAAAAGGAGACGATGAAAAAAATGGGAAATCTGGTAACACTATTAAGTAATTTGTGTAGAATTATGTCTTTCGCAAAACATGTCAAAATATGAGGAATCTGGTAACACCCGCAAGCAATGTTTCGTAGAATTGTATCTTTCGTATTTGATGTCAAAATTAAAAAAGGGACTACATTTAAATTCTTCTCATTATGCAATAATTATAATAAATTTAACTTCATCTCACGATGCAGTAAGAAAAATAAATTTACCATAGTCTCGTAATAAAGAAATTATAATAAATTTTACTTCATCTCACGATGCAGTGATTTGAGTAAATTTAAACTTTATCTCATTATGCAGTGCTTCAAATTACAAGTTTCAATTAAATATTACAGAGATAAAGCTCGTTCTATGCTTTCTGAAGAATTTGGACAAAATTTATACGCTTGCCCAGTTATAAAATTTATAGTTTTGACAACAAACTGTTATAACTGACCGGCAGCCAGCCAAACACTGCAATACTGCAGTAGTATAACTGCCCGGCAACCAGCCAAACATTGCAATACCGCCGTGTTATAACTACCCGGCAGTCAGCCAAACATTGCAATACTGTTGTGGTATAAATACTTGGTAGCCAGCCAAACATTGCAATACCGCCGTGGTGTAACTGCCCGGCAACCAGCCAAACATTGCAACACCGCCGTGGTATAACTACCCGGCAGCCAGCCAAACGCTGCGATACCGCAGTGGTATAACTGTCCGGCAACCAGCCAAATACTGCAGTACCATTGTGGTATAACTACCCGGCAGTCAGCCAAGCACTGCAATATCATTGTGGTATAACTATTCGGCAGTCAGCCAAACACTGAAGTACCGTTGTGGTATAACTACCCGGCAGTCAGCCAAACACTGAAGTACCGTTGTGGTATAACTACCCGGCAGTCAGCCAAACACTGAAGTACCGTTGTGGTATAACTACCCGGCAGTCAGCTATACACTGCGATATCGTCGATGATTCTACATGTACTTTGGATTTGATATAAAGGATACAGATTACGCAAGTTAATCATTTTATTCTGCTTCGTTCTCAAACTCTTACAGATTAACAAGTTGTATTTCCGAGATCATTCCAAAAGGCAGCATTTCTCAAAAGGAAGAATATTTGTTTAATAGGTCTATGTCCCTGGAAATAAATGCGAGGAAGAGAGTTCTTCAGAGATACATAGCCCGTGTGGCAAACGGTTTCTAGACTTGTGCTTCAGTGTACAAAGAATTGGGTAAATGTCTTCTTTTCATGCATGTTGTAGAAAGCGACTAAGAAAATGTTGGGTGGTGTGGGTTCACAGCATATCACATGTGAAAAAATAATGGTCTGTCTATCTATTCGCTAAACCCTTAATTGCCTTTCAGCGTCAGGGATAGAAGAGTTCTCTGGAGATGGCCCTCGTATGTGCTGAGTATATTGTGGAATTTGCGCTCCTTTTTTCTCGGTGGTCCATTGTTTTCGAGGTCGGACTTTAGGTCTGCTTTCACTGTATCTATGTGTAGTATAGCTTGCTGTGGTATGCTGTCTGGTGGTAGTCTGCTGATGTGTGCAAACCATTTGATCTGTTTGTTATTAATATACTCCAAGATTGGGGCGGTGCGGGTTCTTTGCCTAATGTTCTCATTTCTCACTCTGTCTCTTAGCGATATTCATAGGATTCTGCTTAAGCATGCCATTTCAGCTGTCACATTTCTTTAAAAATGATTGCCACAACATGTATTGCCTCGATTTCTAATTTTAGTCTTCTGTCAAATTGTCCCCAATAGATGACAGAAATGCAGGCCAGCAAACATTGCATATTACTCCTTTTGTGGCAGACTCCAGGTGACGGACATTCTAGGTGTGCCATAACTGCACATGGGTGAACATAAGTAACGGAAGAATGATAAACTAATCAGCCCAGACGTATATGCTACGTTTCAGGTTGTGATAATCACAGGGTACCGCCGCACTGAAATTCTCCCTTTCGTAGACTTAACATGCATCCATAAACTCCCTAACACAGCCATGCCTTTAAAACAGCAAACCGTAAGTGTTTCAGTGTCACCGTGATTTACTCAACTGTGGAGGAAACATCAATCAATCAATCAAGTGCCATGCCGACTGGCGTGGGCGATCATGTTTCTCCGCGACTCTCTGTCTCTTGTGTTGTCAATAAGCTCGGTTGGTGAGCTTCTATCGTGCCACGATACAAGCCCATCTAGTAACTTTTCTCTTTGTCGTCCCCTGTCTCTTCTTCCATTGATCTTTCCAGTGTTAATAAGTGTTCAAGCTGTGTTCTTCGCAGCAAATGCCCTAGAAACCTTGACTGTCTGCCCCTAATGTTTGTTATGATTGATCTTTTTACGTCAACATCAATGAGAACCTCTGCATTAGTTTTCTTAGCTGTCCATGGTATTTTCATCATTCTTCTCAGAAACCACATTTCTGTAGCCTCTAATTCGCTTTGAATTTTCTTGTTTTCAGTTCATACATTTTCCATGGAGGAAACATGCTTTAGTCAAAAAAAATTTGGGCTGTTAAGAGCTACCTGATCACAGCTAAAATGATTAATTCAGTATTAGTAATCATCATCAGAGCTACATAATACGTGTTGATTGAAGTTGCAAATCGAAAAGGTGTCAAATGAACATACCTGGTTCAAATCTCGTCTGATGCTTTCTGAATATTTTGGGAATGTTTTTCGCAAACGTGGTCATTGTCTATTGAAGGTTTAAGATGTTTAACATGGATAGATGATTGATTTCGTTCTACTTGTATTGATCCATATGTGCATCGTTCCTCTCCATAGAGCGAAAAAAAACTGCCTATCGAGAGTATCGCCCATAGCACGTGACTGTGTAACTTCAAATGATAATCCATAGGGATCTCAGAGAAAATCCACTTTGTAAATAAGATGCCGCAAGTCAGATTCAAACCTTCTATCTCTAGAATACAAAGTGAATTTCTTTACAACTACACCAGAGAAATCGTTTTATATAAATCATTTCACGGTGTAAGTATATGACTGTAATATTATAATTTCTGTCACTTATTAATGTAACTTTCCTATCTTATCATAATATCAATTAGGCATAATGTTCTTACATTCATATCTACCGTAGATAATTTCTTTCGTAGATAAATACTTCTTAGCATTCCAACTTTTTACACGTATTTTCAACCAGAGGATCCCCCATTGTTCCATTTCGGCTCTCTCCGCCCTTGAACGCACAGCCACTGTAGGCGGTGAGTCGTCTTGAGAGGGTGCCCATTAAAAATTATCCGGTCCTTGTTGTAGAGCTAAGCGCCTGTAAGAAGGGTTTTTGAGGGGGTAACCAAGTGGATTAAAAGGCTTCAATTTACCAAATCGATGTGAAAGCGTGTTAGCGGAGTCCGTTGGGTGTCAGGACAGATCAACTCTCTAATGATGAATCGGACAATGTGTGTTTTCGTGCGCTTTAGCGAGGTACTTTTTAAAGCGCATTTACCGCAGGAACAGAAAGGTGGAGTTTTTTTTTCTCTGGAACCGGAAAGCGGATGCATCGTGGGTTAGTTCAAATAGACAAATGTAGCAAGAACTCATCTTATTTCTGAAGACAGAATACACACTACTGCATTGTAGATTAGTTATTTGTTTAGTGAGTGATGTGAGTGTATTTTTGCTAGATGTTTGCACAATCTTTGTAAACACATTATATTTATTTTAAAATTGTGTTGCTTTTGGAACCAATTTTAACGTTTGGTATTTTTTTTACAAATAGGAGCATGACAAATATGAGAGTGCTTAGTTGCTTTCTTAGATTGTTGAACATTTAATATACATCGATGTAAGTAAAGTAACCCATAGCATTTATTAATGCTGTAGCGGTGTGAGATGTTAGCGATCTCACATTTCAGAGGCTCTGCAAATGAGGGCGGTAGCCATCTCCTTTCCTTCGCAGTCCTTACTTCCCGGATTAATCTGGTACCCATTTAAGGCTGGATCGACCCGGGAACCGTTGCGATCTGAACTTGGGATCACTCATATGCGAAGCCAGTGCCCTAACCACTGCGCTAGCGCGGCTCCCCTACGCTAACGAGGCTCATCGATGTATTTTATATTTACTCCCAGTTGAATCCTAGTTCAGGTTTGGTTTTTGTGTACTTTCCCAAAGAGTCTCAATGTCAACTCTAGGGAGGGTGATATTTATCAAAGTTAATATAGGACAATGTTTTCGGTGATGACAATTAAACAAAATAAAATAGAAAATACTAATAGAAAACGGATTTTTTTTTCAAAAATCACCATTCAATAGCTATCTGCCTAGTGTGCGACTACAAAATATGAAAGAAATGATGCACTGACAAAAGCGGGAGAAAAATGGGACAATTTAGCAGCCTTTGTTTTCAATGAGGCTAAAACTCTAATCATCAGCATTATACCACAGTAGGTAAAGTAGATAGATGTTTAAACAAAAACAAGACCATATACACCAACTGCTTAGGTAAAGTAAATGGATATGTAGACAAAAACAAGACCATATACACCAATTGCATAGACAACAACAGACCATAATCATTTTGTTTCAACAAAACAGGCCAATTGTAGACTTAGAACCACATATACCTGATTATGGTGGCTCATAAAAATGAATGCCCGGGTGAAACAGGAATTTATACTCCTGAACACATAGAGCTAAAATGTCCAGATTTTAATAAACTGAGAGGCACAACATGGCGACACAGGGGTGAGTTGAGGCAAAAAGCTATGATACTGCGGCTTTGTCATAGTGAAGACTGGAAGCCTGGTCCTGGCGCATGAGGTTGCATCTGTGAGTCTCACCAATGGCTCACTAGACAAACCAACGATGCAACCATGAAAAGCTTAGTAGATGACATTCCTTTATATTGTGGTTATCTTCTTATAGAAGTTTCATGGCACGTCATCTATACAATCCCGTAGTCGTAACCTTCGATAACAGTTATCATGTTGTTCCGACGAACCGACGTTGTGCTTGAACTTGTTGCGGGCACGGCGTGGGCGGACGGAACAACAAAGAAACTTGTCGTAAGGTTAAGAGTTTTGCCCTAATGCCGACATCTGTTTCTGCGACATTGGACTCGAAATACCATCGAGACGAATGACTGCTGGAACAGAGGGCGGATCACTTATGGGAATGCCACACGTGCTGTGAGGCCAGTTTCTAATCAAGGATCAAGAATGAAGCCTGGTCCTGATTACTTATTAGCAACTATTTATGAAAGTACCTACTGATTATGAAAGTAGCTAATTAATATGAAAATAGCTACTAATTATGAATGTAGCTAATTGATATGAAAGTAGCTACTGATTATGAAAATAATCACCTGTTATGAAAGCAGCTACTGATTATGAAAGTAGCTACTGATAATGAAAGTAGCTACTGATTACGACAGTAGCTGCTCATTATGACAGTAGCTACTGATTATGAAAGTAGATACCGATTAGGAAAGTAGCTGCTGATTATGGAAGGAACGACTAATTATTGAAGTAGCTACAAGTATATAGCAGATATAGTATAATTACTGTGAGACATAGAGACTGGATTCTAGGTTGATCTCTGGAATAAATTACCAGAAACGACAAGAATGTTATTCAAAAGAGTAATAGACATCTTAAAGAAATAGAACATGGGGTCACCCAAGATGTGAAGGGACTGTATATGCGGACGTCATGTTGAATATACACTAGAAGAAGCAAAATAGGGTGCATAGAACAATGAGACTTACAGAATGGCAGTGAGGACAGTGTTCCGTTAAGGATACGCCTTCTAGAAGACGATAATGAGGAAGTAATCCCTTTAGCTGTGACCAGGTAGCAAATAATATTTCTAATAAATGCATAGATCATTATCAGATGAATAACCGAGTTGACACCTGAAATCGTATATGGTTTATTGTCTTAAAGGCTTGTTTGTGCTAGAGGGTTAATGGGTGTACGTTTAGGGCCTGATGGGAGAAATTACAGTACAACAGGCCTGGATTAACAAATACACATAAAAAGCACTTGCTTAGGGCAACAAGCGCTTTAAAGACACCACACACCGTAAGAGCACCACTAAAATGCCAGTGCCCCTATAAAATAATTCGGGGACAAAACAAGTCTCTATTAATAAAAGTAAGTAAGCACGCATACGATTCAGTTGTAAACTTAGTAAGAAGTGATGTATGTAAAGGAATTTATTGTCACAGAAATGTTAAACTAGTATGGAAACACTTTAGTGACAAAACACACTATTTCTACAAGTTTATTATAGTTTCTTAGAACAAGTTATAATTCTACGTCTCAGAACAGGACACAACCGACTCCGCAGTCACATGTATACAAAGTTCAAGATTGGCAACATGGCCATGTGTACATGTGGACAAGGCAGCACAGAGTGCGAAACATATACTTCAAGAGTGTACTGAGCATGAAACGCTTAAGCAGACATATTGGTCAGAGGAAACAACACTGGAATCAAAACTCTATGGGACATTGTATGAACTATAAAAGACAGTGAGTTTTATTAAGGAGACAGAATTACAGATATAGACATGTTTCAAGTGAACAAAAGAAGAAGAAGATTATAGTTTCTACGATAACGGATCCGTGAAAAAATGGAACAATACATTTACGCGTTTATACAAAAAATTTAAGATTTATAATATTTTGTGCATGGTGTAGAAAGTACTAGTTCTTTATTTCATTAATTACACTTAAGCGAGGTCTCATCCCTAACCTGATTCGTAGGGAAGGTCATGGTGTCTGAACTTGAGAATGGATATTCTAGAACAGTATTTGTGGGATTGTAACAGATTAAAAGAACTTTGAGTGGGATGTGCTTTTATTCTGCCGTCAATATTACATGAACTTAAATAAGCTGTGTGTGTGTGTGTGTGTGTGTGTGTGTGAGGGAGGGAGAGAGAGAGAGAGAGAGAGAGAGAGAGCGAGAGCGGGGGAGAATATTTGAAAATTGCAGAGAAATATAAGCAGGCGGCGGACCAAATTTAAACAATCTCTCTGATACGTTAGGTAAGTGATAATAAATTTGTATTACAATAGAACATTAGCACATTGTATTTTATTTCTAATATTATATTAACAGCTGAGATTGTGCGTTAAGAGGAAATGATTGTTCTGGGAGCTAATTAATGTATTCATAATAATATCTTAGTGATTTATTCCTGCACATCATGAGTGTTAGTTTATATCACGACCTTATCTGTTTTGAAGTTAGAAAGTAATGGACACCAGTCATAGGTTGAAAGGAGCCGGTCTTGACTAAATGAGGCGAAACCATCACTTAACAAACAAGTAGATAAAATGTGTTGTCAAAAAGTAAATATTTAAAAAAAAATATATATTGTCTATTGTCTATTCGCAGGTGAATTATGTTTAATAGTATTCACACCTACCGTTAAGAGATTTTTTAGCTGCCATTCCAAGACCAGATGTGTCGCCTTGGTTGTATTAAGTCCATGTTTGCTCACGGTTATCTTGACGTTTCTATACACCGTTTTCTTGGCCTACCTTTAGCTATATGTCCGGTTATTCATTTGTTATATGCTATTATTTGTATTTGGTTTTATTAATTCTCATAAAGTATATATATATATATATATATATATATATATATATATATATATATATATATATATATGTGTGTGTGTGTGCACAATAGCAATATTACGTTAAAAAGTACATGATAGACACCTCTACAAAAGGGTAGAATGGTAAAGGGATAAATGAACACAGAATGAAACACACATATCGAAGACAAGTATTTTAAAATAGCTGTAAAATAGAAAGTATTGTTATAGTTGTGCTGAAACTCGGGTTAAACCTTACAGAATATAGATAACACAATCCATAACTTTATGCTTACGCAATTAAGATGTGTAGTAGATTGAAAAAAAAATGATTTCTATGGAAACAAACAAGATGGAGATACAACAAAAGAGATCTTTAACAGAATTGTGTTGATATCAAGTGCGTTCAACCACCTAACAAACATCTGGAAATCAAAAAAATAAGTAGAAATACCAAACTAGAACTGTTCAAATCCCGTGTGATATCCATGTTGACATATGGTTGAGAAAGTTGGAAAATGACAATTGCACTAGAGAAGAAATTGAATTCATTTGAAAATAAATGTCTTAAAAGACCCGTAAATATTGGTTGGGAAGAATTCAAGTCAAACAAGCAAGTAAGAAAAGACAACAAACAGCAATATGTTTCTACGACAATACGAAGACAACGAGTGTAC
The DNA here is from genome assembly GCA_034231615.1 of Meghimatium bilineatum. Classification (NCBI taxonomy): domain Eukaryota; kingdom Metazoa; phylum Mollusca; class Gastropoda; order Stylommatophora; family Philomycidae; genus Meghimatium; species Meghimatium bilineatum. The sequence goes on along the minus strand of CM067305.1, from coordinate 43,021,067 downwards.
TTAATTGTACAATGATTGTACGTAAAACACACGTTTTTAGAACGTCCCACTTAGTCACGACGGACTATCACTAAACTAAAACTAGAGGATTATGATATGCTAAAACATACAAATTACGATGCACAAAACATATTCAACGTTTCGTTCAAAAGACCTTTATCAATATACGCACAAAGCATCAAAAAACGACGAATAGAAATTATCGCAACACACATATTATTATCACCATTCATCCCCCTTACCTCAGCACATCTGTTTACTATAAACCTACTGATGCAAATACCACAATATTCTGATGTTGGGATCCTCTTTTGTTCGCCGTAAACGTGCTTATATCTGACGTTTTGTATCTTCCAATACTTGATTGCGCTTTGTACTTCATACAGAAATCCGTAGAGTTTTTCTTCCACTGCTGTTTGAATGTTTCCATATTTCAATGGAACAGTGTACTAATCTGTGCCTTAGGATTTCAATTAGACTTACGTAAAACACATGTTTATGCTTCAATGAGACACGACAGACTATAGCTAAACCTAGTAGGTAATGATGGAAAATGATGAGCACACAAAAATTCATAAAAATTACTATACACAAATCACATTTAACGTTTCAACCAAAAGGTCTTTATCAAAACACAAACAAAACATCAAAAGACGACGAATGGAAAAATTATCACAACATCCAACGGAAATATAGAAATGAGAAATCACTACACAATTAACTACAACACCTGTTATAGATTTTATATTTCGGACATTCCTGAAGAAGATTCTCTGATGTCGCTTGTGCATGTCAAAATGTAACAATGTCGTGTTGTCGATCTTGAATTATGTATACATGGTGCAGCGAAGTAGGTTATGTCCTGTTCTAAGGCGACGAATGACAACTTCTTCAGGTCAGTTCATAATTTTGTATTCATCTTGTGCTGGAATTGGCTTTCTAATTGCTTTAATCCTCTGTTTCTTTTGATGGTACGTAATGGGCACATCTGGTTGATCATCAGCAGCTCCGTCCTTAGCCAGACGATCTGCTTTCTAGTTCTAAGCTATTTCAAAATGCCATGGTACCAGCTGTCGCCCCAGTCTCTGTTGGGAAGGTCTGTCCAGCGAAAGGAAGCCGCAGAATCCCCAGTCTCCTCGGGGGTAGGCAGCCCTAAGAAGAGCTCACAGGTAGCAGCGTCTTTCTCAATGCGGGCGACAAGGCGGACAAATCATCTGTAGACTAAACAAACATAGGTACGTCGTGATGTTTCAACAAACCACTTGTAGATGAACAAATATAGGTATGTCGTGATGTTTCAACAAATCACTTGTAGATGAACAAATATAGGTATGTCGTGATGTTTCAACAACTCACTTGTAGATGAACAAATATAGGTATGTCGTGATGTTTCAACAAATCACTTGTAGATGAACAAATATAGGTATGTCGTGATGTTTCAACAAATCACTTGTAGTTGAAAAATATAGGTATGTCGTGATGTTTCAACAAATCACTTGTGGATGAACAAATATAGATATGTCGTGATGTTTCAACAAATCACTTGTAGATGAACAAATATAGGTATGTCGTGATGTTTCAACAAATCACTTGTAGATGAACAAATATAGGTATGTCGTGATGTTTCAACAAATCACTTGGAGATGAACAAATATGAACTGATACTTGTGTTGGTCATATTGGGGTACAGGATAATGAGATAGCAGATATATTTTTTGTCAAGGGAACCTGGAAAGGTTCGCTGATTATTTACAGAATATACTTATGTCATTTTCTCTAATGAGCATCACATCAATGATGACAAAAATAGGAATAACTAGAAAGATTTCATACATATAATCAATCAATCATCTATAACAATACATTGGCAGTGGAACGCACCGTGTTTCCTATGAATATAGTTTCTCATCCTCTGAGCTTACCCATCTAACTCTCACGTGTAAATTTCAATAACTGCAACATGTGAAGAGCACACACTCGGGAGGATCCTCGGTACAGAAACCAAACCTAAGTGCGAGCAATTGATAAGTTATAATCATCGCAAATAGGGTCTGCTTACAGAAGCACGTGAAGATAGATTGATTTTGGTGTACTAAGTAGGTAATACTAACAGTTGACATAGCGGATAGCGATCCCACTTGGAGCAGTCCGGTGTAAATCGCAAAGAACATGGTGAAACACTAAAAATATCTTGGTCAACTTGCATCCTGCACTATTTTCGGTCTTCTCAAATTTGTCTTGCTACTAGTGTAAAAATCGGTAGGAAGTTGAGATTAACGATTACAGAAACATCATTAACTTTCATCTGACCTGCCAACTTTTTAAGGACGACAGAAGAGGATAGCGAAGTAAATTTACTAATGTCTGACAAACAATAGGTAAACAAAATGTGTATACTAGTAATTAGTAAACAACGTTGCTATAGACGTAGTTATACATATATTGCTAAATAAATGATATATATATATATATATATATATATATATATATATATATATATATATATATATATGTTGTCATGTGATGTATTTCTTCCAGAACTTTGTGTTCCCGATGAGCTCTTTGAACCTCTCTTTGTCTTGGGTAATGTGGCTTGCATTTTCTAGCGTTGTATTCATGTTATTATTAATGTCGTCAGTCCATCGTCTTCTTGGTCTGCCCTTTCTCCTCCACCCAGGTACTCTTCCTTCCATTATTTGTCTTTCTAAACAGTTGTGTCTCTTTATATGATCAAACAGGCGTAGTTTTCTTTTTGTTATTGTGTTTAGTAACCAACACTCTGGAATCTTCAATGTGTTTATAATATGTAAGTTTCTGATATTTTCCTTCCATGATATTCTAAGTATCTTTCTGTAGCATTTCAGCTCGAAGGCGTTGATTTTCTTTGCCGCTGTTTTACTTATGGTCCATGTTACACAGCCGTATGTTGGAACCGGAAAAATAAAAGTTCTTAACAGTAGCACTTTCGTTTATATTTTGTTGTTTTTCCGTTTTTCAACATATATATATATATATATATATGAGACAGATAACTGTTAAAATACATGTGGTAGCCACATAGGAAGCTGAATGGAGAAAATAATAGACGATATTGTCCCCAGCATTCGGTATGTGTGTTCTGCTCCTAAAAATGAAGCAGCTAAACCCCTGTCGAGAGTAATACTTATAGCACGAAACTCCGCAACGTCATTTTATAATCCTCAAGGGTCACCAAGAAAAATTCATTTGTAAGCAAAACATAGCGGAACGGTATAGAGCATGTGATATCATGAACATAACTCACATAACTTAACCATGATGTCACCAGGATCCCCGAGTAGACACAATTATAAATAAATGCAGCAGCATACTGTGAATTTGTAAATAGCGTTCAGACTCGAGTCATTGATTCGTTATTGTATTATTTAAGAGCTGACATCATTCACCGACGTCTTAAAGGGCATGCAAAAGGACATTGCAAAAAGGAAAAGCTACGACGCTACAAAAACAATCCGTTATCAATAAACGTTGCCATAATTTGAAGGCACATTCTAGTGAATATTAATCCACTTTCCAAACAAACTCAGTGCTGACCTCTCATGTGTTCACTCATTTTGAATGATGCGGCTGATCAGTAGTCGCGTTGAATGTACTTTGCGTCGCTAGTCAATAAAAAAAAATTGGAAAAGTCGAAAAAGTCATGATAAGTTCACAGACGGTTCGATATAACCAACATAGACACCAGTCTTATGTTGAAAGCATCACTCATCGATCTGAATTATAATCTCCCATTTAACAAACAAACAGATGATACAACTTTGATCAGGGACACTGAATGAGATCAGCTCACAGGCTGGTCTGAAGAATTGCTTGAATATACAACTCATATTTTTCCCAGCTGAGCTAGTGAATTAGTGAATCTTGTTGGAAGAAACAAGAAACACCAGAAGACTGGAGGAACGCGACAATTATTCCCATAGAATAAAAAAAGACAGTAAGAGAGACTGCACAAAATACAGAGGGATATCTTTACTAAGCCACACTGGAAACATTTTAACAAAATATTAGAGCAACGACTACGATCATACATTGAACCACAACTTCAAAACACCCAAATGGGTTTCCGTAAGAAGAAAAGATGTACGGATGCTATCTTTACACTTAGAGAGCTAACAGAAAAAGTCACAGAAAACAACAAAGAATTATATATCGCATTCGTAGACCAAGAAAGGGCATTCGACAGAGTAGACAGACAACAACTATGGAAAACACTATCAATATACGGAGTACCAGAACATTTAATCAACATATGCAAGGGCATTTATGCTAATAGCCAATGTGAAGTATGAACAAATGCAGGAGTGTCCAATAAGTTCCAAATTCAATCAGGAGTTCGCCAGGGGTGTGTCCTATCCCCTCTACTTTTTATAACATATATCGACCACATCTGTAACTAACAAGTACCAACAAAGAAGATAAAATAAAAGACAAATTGAACGAACTACTCTTTGCAGACGACCAAGTACTAATAGCGATATCAGAAGAACAATTGCAAGACCATATGAACAAACTCCACACAACATGTCAAAAATTCAACATGAAGATCAATATTGAAAAGACTGAAATAATGGCAATAGCAAAGAAAGAAAGAAATATCACTATCGCCATCGATGATAAACACCTTAAACAAGTAAATGAGTTCACTTACTTAGGAAGCATTATATCGAGTGAAGGGAAAACCAGCAAAGAGATACAAAATAGAAGCAACAAAACATACCAGATCCTAGGTCAGATGACACGTATATTCAAGAACAAAAATGTAAACATAGACACTAAAGTTGCATTATACAAGACTATTATTATTCCATCACTATGCTACCAGTGCCAAACCTGGACAATGACATCACGAGACAAAAGAAAAATAGTGACAACAGAAATGGCATGTCTACGAAAAATACTCGGAGTGTCATTAAGAGATAGAATTAGAAACGACATCAGACAGGTAACCAAAACAATACCAGTATTGGAACACATCAAAAGACAACAGATCAAGTGGTTTTCACACGCTTCCAGACTACCGACAGATAGCATGCCACAAATGGCCATGACACATAGACATAACGGTTATAAAATCATAGGCAGACCATGTAAATGATGGATCATATAAATAAAGAAGCCACAGGAACAAGCTTACAAACAGCACACAAGAAGGCCATCTCCAGAGAACTCTTCCACCCCTGACGCCGCATGGCAAACAGGGACCACGGCGTATAGATAGATAGACTAGTGAATAAACACACAATTAGAAGATAGAATTAATGGTTTTGAGATGTGGATAGGCCTTCTATAGAATAATAACTAGAACATCATGGAAATATAAAAAAACTAAGATATTCTAAAAACATTTAATATGAAGAAAGAATTACTAAAAGAAATGAAGATGAAGGAAATAAAATATTTTAGACACATTAAAAGACATGACACTTTGTTGAAGTTGAAGACCTTAGGGTAAAGTCCAAGGGAGGCGTGCAAGAGGTAGACAAGCGATACAAGTGGGAGAGTAACATCACAAGATGTACGGGTTATAGTCTAACACTGTGCACCATGAAAACAAGAGATAGCGAATGTTCGATGCATGTTGCAGCAAACCTACGTTGCTGAGATAGCAATTGATGATGATGACTAGTGAAAATTGATTTAAGAACGAGAAATCTGAACAACACTCGCTGACAGCAGACTGGTTTTGTGACACCTAAAGCATATCCTTATGCATTTCTGGATGTATGTGGATGATTACACTCCGTGCAACCCTTGATTCTTCTTGATTCTTGATTCGAAAACTGGCCTCACAGCACGTGTGACATTCCCTTAAGTGCACCGCCCTCTGTTCCAGCAGCCATTCGACTCGATGGTGTTTCGAGTCCACTGCCGCCAAAACAGACTTCGACATCAGGGCACAACTCTAGCCCTTGCGACAGGTTTCTTTGTTGTTCCGCCCACCCACGCCGTGCCCGTAACTAGTTCACACACAACGTCGGCATGTCGGCACAACATGGTAACTGTTATCGAAGGTTACGACTACGTGCAACCCCCTTCCAGCTACCTAGATATCGAAGGGTATTGAAATAGCTGATAAACATAATTAGTACAAATATATACTTGTAACAGAGTTGGTAGAAACTTCACATAAACAATCATTAGTCCGTTCAGAATCGTTTGACGAGATGTTAAATTATTTTTATCAAAAACGTATTGTTCATTTGGATTGATCATTTGAAGCTAGGTTTAGAATAGTAATGTCGCTATAGAAATATTTTTTTATCAAAGAAATGTGATCCAGTATCAAAGATACCTTATTTAACCTATATTAAAAAAAGTTAATCTAAATTATAAACAACCGCTGGATTATGTAGATGCTTACATCTCACAGCTGATTATTAAATATAAAGGCATGACCCTCACGGTAGAATGTGCACCGTTCTAAAAGTAGTTGTTTCCACTGTACATTTGTATAAAGCAATGTTACATATGGAAATTCCCGTTTAGCACCAAATATTATTTTTCCTGAACTTAGAATTATGTGAAATCAAAAACGGCTATTTACTCGATTTCAAGTCACAAGTCAGAGGCACGTCTCAATATTTACAGAAAGTAGGCGGCACTAAGCATATTACCTTCTGCAAGTCTATGTGAGAATGAATCTGAAAGCGAAATATTTTACTGAGCATAACATTGCTATAAAGATTTATCAATACTTCTGCAGAGAGCGTAAAAAGGGACATCTTTATTGTTCTTTATCAAATCCTGAGAAGAGAACAATGCATATTTTAGGTTTGTGTAAACGTTCATTTGATCGAATAGTGGAAGCAAGCGGATATTTATTGCCAACAAATTCACGAAAGCAAGGAAGGAAAGAAAAGATAGACAGTTTCGATAAGGACCTAGTAAAAAGAGAAATATGTAGAATGTTTGATAAAAACGAAGAAGTGACACTTAGAAAGTTGAAGATTTGGCTGAAAACTAATAACGACATTGAAATATCAAAAACTTTATTATGGAAAACTGTAAGAAATGCAGGCTTCACCTTTAGAAAGTATGCTGGTGGAAAAAACATTATTTGTGAAAAGCCACATCTGGTAGCTCTTAGAAGCAAGTATTTACGTGAAGTGAAGGGAATGCGCGAGAATGGTTATGATATTGTGTATTTAGATGAAACTTGGATCAACGCTCATCATACAAATGAAAAGGAATGGCAGTTAGCAGATGGAAGTATTAAAAGATCAGTACCAAGTAGTAAAGGGCAACGTTTGATAGTTGCACATGCAGGTAGCAGACATAATGGGTTGTTGCAGAATGCTCATCTAATTTTCATTTCAAAATCCATTGACAATAGAGACTACCACTCCGAAATGAATGGGCACATATTCGAAGACTGGATCGAAAAAAGTATTCTTCCAATATTAGATAGACCTTCTTGTCTGATAATGGACAATGCTTCATACCATAACGTAGTGAACGTAGAAGATAGAATCCCAACATCATCAAGTACAAAAGATGCAATCAAAACGTGGCTCATAAAAGAACACATACCAGTTACCGACAGGTACTTGAAACCCGAATTGCTTAACCTTGTAAAACAGACACAACGAACAAAGATATTTAAAATAGACAAGTTAATTGAAGAACATGGTCATAGATGTTTGAGACTACCTCCATATCATGCACACTTAAATCCTATAGAGCTAATTTGGGCAAAAGTTAAAGGACACGTAGCATCTACAAATACAACTTTCAAATTATGTGATATTGAGACACTTACAAATCAGGCTCTATCAAATATACATAAAGACTACTGGGTGAAATGTGAGGATCATGTGTTACGCCAAGAAGAGGAATATTGGAAAAAGGAAGGTTTGTTGTTTGTTCAGCCGAAAACAGTAATCGACTTATTTGACTCGTCTGATTATGAATGATCATTACTCTGATTAAGTCTACACTAAAAAAAAGTTTGATTTGCAAAATTTACAAGTTGATTTGTAAAACATTTCATTGCTCAATACCACCCAAGCAATTCAAAAAAATGTTATAAGCAAACCATCAACCATTACTTATAAAAATTAGCCCGCTTGATTCAATACAGAAGTTCAGATATCTTGGATAAACTATTACAGACAAAATTTCCTTACATGAAGAAATATATGTACTTATTTCAAAGGCAGCGACAACATTTGTGAAACTCACCAAGAGCATGGAACAATATCAAATTGACTCTACGAACAAAAGATATATTTTAAATTTTTTTTACACCTGCCACCATGTAAAATTTTGTGGACACGCCTATGGGTCATCATTGCACTAGATTACTGTAAAATATTTTGTTTATGGTCGAAATAATATTTACATGGGCAAACATCAAAAGAATTCGCCGCTTTCAAATAACCGTTACAGCTAGACATCAAGTAACACATATGTTTTCGCGACATGGACATTTTAACAACGTATGCCAAAATTCATGTGAAATCATCAAGAACTTTTTGAATTATAAATCATAACATCTCGGCAAACGATTCTGAACGGACTATAATAACGTTTGTGTACGAATAAATAAAGATGACAGAGAAATAACGTGTAAGCACAGGTGGTAAATACGAAACTAGTAATCTTTTTCTTCCACGTTCGTTCTCAAATTTCTGCCGATTAGCACATAATTTAGTCCTGAAAACGGAATCCGATATGTCATGGTTTACAGCTTCACTGCGATATCTGCACTTCTCGTCATTACACATTCTATTTCAGCATGGCTTCTGTGTCACCTTGACTGTATAGTATTAGGATTGCAAACTTCAACCAATAACTTCCTTAATAGTGTCTTACGTCATGCATGAAAGTAAACAGGATTTCTATTTTTTCCTCTCCTTTCGAGACCTCGCAACACTCGGGCGAGCTAGAACGCAAAGCGTGAATACACATCAATGGTTGGTAAATTCAACTTGTAGAGAAATATACAATGAGCACAGATTAATCGCTGATATTTATTATACGAGTAACTGATCAACAGACGTGTATAATCAAAAGACAAATAATCTGTAAATATGGATAGTGGATAAAAAAATCTAACTAAATACTTGATAATTAGGGATAGTCGGCAATAATTGGTAAACAAACATGTGGTAAGGAAACAACAATTTGTGAAGAAATATTTGGTAAGTAAGAATAGTAAACAACAAAGTGAAAATACATATTTGGTAAGTACACAACAATTTGTAAACCAATATTTGGTATGTAGGAACAGTAGACAACAATTTGTGAATACATATTTGGTATGTAGGGATAGGAGACAACATTTAAAGACAAATAATGCTTACACAGATATTTGGTAGACCGATGATTCAGTCTGACTCAGAAGACCAATTAGATACATATATATATATTTAGTAGACAGAAAGTAGATAAAATTGAAAGACCAATTTGCAATGCTACAGACGTGATAGCAAACGTGGGTTTGCTGGTTGTAATGTCAGGAAATCGGTAGTCTTAGAATGCGAGTCAAGAGAGAACTCTATTCCAAAATAGCGCTCAACTCCAGCCATCAAAACCAGACAAAATATTATTGTTTTCTCATATGAATATATTCCGTTTAATATTAGGGAGTCTCCTATGTCGTGCAGTTAATCGAAAATACGAACCTATAAATTGGGAACAAAAACTATAACCTTCAGTCACACAATCGCACATTCAATCACGGGAGACAACTCTGACAATTGGCCAAGTAATCAAATGGGGCAACCTCTAGAAACATCTTGGTTATCGTAATCTAAATAGTTTGCCTCTGGGAGCTCACTTGAGCTGGTCATAAACTTGGGGGCACAATTTATTGTTGGTTTTGCTGTTTCCGTCGTTATCTATTTCATAAACAATAAATATAGTGAAACATTTACACAAAAACATAGTTTAGACAACATGACACATACACTGTTAATTGTTTATTCGTATCATACTATTTGGAGGTGCTGGTCAGTTCCGGATTTACCTATAAGCTAAACAAGCTATAGCTTAGCTATAGCCCCCACTGTCTTGGAGTCCCCCATTTGTTTAAATTTCACTATCTATATATTCTTAATCGTTAAAGGGACCCATATCTCAAATAGCTTAGGGCCCCACATCTCAAATATCTTAGGACTCCATATCTCAAATAGCTTAGGGCTGCACATCTCAAATATCTTAGGACCCCATATCTCAAATAGCTTAGGGCCCTATCAAGTCTAAATCCGGCCCTGTTGCTGGTGACTGGATTACTAGAACTATCAATTTGTTAATGGTGGAAATCTCTGATAATACCAGATTGGAATGATGTCCACGGTTGAAAACGGAGTACCTGACCATAAGAGGTACACTATATTTATCCTAAATAATTTATGAGAAACAAATACTCGTATCTCGAAGGTCGTGGTAACATTACTATCTGAGCCACGACCCCTACTGTATTTTCTATGGTAAAAATTCTCAAAAAGGGGTCGTGGCTTAGATAGTAATGTTACCACGACCCCTACTGTATTTTCTATGGTAAAAATTCTGATATCATTAAATTAGAGTCATGTCCACGGTTGAAATGAGCGTGCGACATCATAATAGAAGCTTTTTACTTATAATTAAAGAAACATTTACGTGGAGTCGTGATAATCGGGTTACTTGGGCTGCTACCTCCATTTCTTTAAATCGTCAAAAGCTGGGATATAACCAAATAGGACTAACGTTCACGGTTGAAAGTAGCGCTACTCATTATAAGAGATATATATTTTTTTATTGCAACACGGTAGACTAGTTGATAGTGAGCTTGGTTGCTATCACTGGGTTACAGCGTGCCAGGTTCGAAACCAAGTCCGGGCAAAACAAATCCGGTTTGTGATTTCTCGCACAACCACTGTAAATGAGTACATGATGCATGGGTTAGGGGAGGTGAAGACAGCAAGGAAGTGAACTGACCACCCTACCTAACAGTTGCTGCGGCTTAGTACATGAAGAGTTATCTTCATCCCCGACGGCAGGTTGAGCCATGGGACCTATCTTTACCTGCAATAAGAGATAATTTGCAGGTATGAGTAACACTCTTATATTATAATTAACCTGCGGGTTCACGTTGAAAGGGCTTCAAACCACTTTCACTATTAACAAGAGAGCTAACACTTATATCGTGGAGCCTGTTATTTGCTGAACCACAACCACCACTTTTGTTATGATAAAAAGCTCTCTGTCTACCAACAAAGTCCGTGGTAAAGATGTACCTCACAATAAGAGATACTTTGCATTTTCTTAAAGAACAAAAACATGTGGTGGCAGGACTACCTAAACCACAACTACCTTTTTGTCATAATATCTTACATTAGTAAGTACCTTTGCGCATTTCCAGAAGATAATATTAGTGTTGTGCTATAAGAAAAGTAATCTGCAATCCATGACAATGATAGAAGTGACTCACAAGACCAATCTGAGCCATAAAGAATCTTCCACAGTAAGTTCAAGGAACTATATACTCGATTGTACCATACTGTTCTGTAGTGTGCCATTTTAGACGTGTAGCCCTTGAACTATCTGCTATTACTTTTTCATTTATCTGTTTGCCATTTCTGATATTTCATATTGATGGCACCCTGTTCCCATGATTTCGTAAATTCAGAAATAACCAAATGACAGCAGAGCTCTTTATCACTAATCAGTTAGTTAATTCATTGTGGGTCAAACAGGACACAACATATAAGGCAGTAGTGTTTTCTTTACATGTTGAGCTCCTCGATGCAAGTTTTTGTTATTCTTGTGTATTTCCTACGACCAATATTTAGCATTTCCTCTTGTTGATTGTTCTGCGTAGTTGCTTTTCGGAGATTTACTTTTCAATTTGTCTTACACATGATTGTTTGTTTATTACGTTTGTTTTCATCCATTATACGTATACGATCAATGTTATTCCAGCGTCTTTATTTTATAAAACAGGACAGACATTTTTGATTAGTTTCATTTCTCTTTGTTTGTTTTAAAATCAACCAATTTGATGTTAAATTTTCTTCGAAGACACGTGTTTTAAAAGCTGATAAATTTAGTATTAATATATACTGTACATTAATAAGAACACCGCATTAGTTTATCACAAAAGGAGATTCACGAACTGGTAATAATTACTGCTCAACAACGTAGCATGTAGAATTAGTGAGTCAGCTTTTCGTTGATCATAGAGAATATGTAGCTCAGTAAATTTACATTAACAATGTATGAACGTGAAGATGGAGAGAAAGTTGGCGTCAGCTTAAAAATAGATGACGAGAAAGAGTTAGGTTCCAGCTGCATTAGGCGTAGTTAAGATGGAAAGAAGGGCGCAAAGAGATAATCAGATGTCCCAACTCATCAATCTTCAGTATATAATCTTATGCCAAATATTTTGTATTTCTTCTTCTTTTTTACTCTACGTTGGTTCAGACAAGGATCTTAGATATAAACGTCAACCGAGTTTGTTCTTATATATTTTATTATAATTGTTTTTTATCATCATTTTATTAGTAAGCATATTATATATATATTTAGTATAGGTTTTTATAGCACATATGTACTTATTCACGCCTATTTACTATTATTACGCGGGTCTCAGACGATTGGGACAAGGAATTTTGTCTTTCGGAGGTGCAATAAAAAATTCTTCCTGCACACCTCGCGGCGACACCTATGGCACAGTCACCTTTATTTCCACAGCCAAAGAGCTCCCTGCACTCCTTAAGAGGAAAACACGCAGTAATGAAAGTAAATTTTATTACTTTCATCATATCCATAGTTTTTATGACACGGAAATAACATGGAGAACATTAAGAAAATGGCATGAAGAGATTAAAAATTGTAAAGTCTGGCAAAATTGACAAAAACTAGAGGTTAACATATTTACAGATCTATAGTCCTATCAATTGTGGTGGTTATAGCAGTAGAAACTAGAGGTTAACATATTTATAGATCTATAGTCCTATCAATTGTGGTGGTTATAGCAGTAGAAGATAGAACAAGACTAAACGTAAGACGGCTACAGGTGTGCTATCGAGGGTGAGCTTGATTTGGAATAGCAAAATAGTACATTAGTAATGGTCAACCTATAGAAATAACCTATAATATTTTATTTTACTGTTGCGAGAGCTGGACTATAAATGCTAATGAGCAGTTCGAAAGAAGGGAGCAAATAAAACAGCGACACAACGCATTTCCATTTTTTGGACTACATCCTGCTGAAAATCTAGTTGGACCTTTGTCCTGCCACAAGAGAGATCCAGTGGGAGTTTGAGAATGAATAATGATGAAGAAGAAGAAACTATAAATATTACAGATGAGCGTTATGCATACGTAGAAAGCCTCCCTGAACTCCTTCACAAGAAAACATGCAGTAACGAATGTTATGCATACGTAGAAAACCTCCCTGAACTCCTTCACAGGAAAACATGCAGTAACGAATGTTATGCATACGTAGAAAGCCTCCCTGAACTCCTTCACATGAAAACATGCAGTAACGAATGTTATGCATGCGTAGAAAGCCTCCCTGAACTCCTTCACAGAAAAACAAGCAGTAATGAATGTTGTGCTTACGTTTTGCGGAATATAAAACCAAGATATATATGAGAAATTAGTACAATTCTATTAAAAGCCTACAGAACAACTATTCACAGCGATGAAGCATCACACACGTGATTTGAATATATAATGAGGTAATATTCCCTGTCAAAGAATATTCTACCCTACAGAGACCAGTTGGAACGGGAACGGGGGGGGGGAAATAGAAAACCATTGATAGATTTATAATGTTGACTAGTGGTTTAGATTAGACTCTCATCTTGCGCAACATGCTTTGGGATTGCGCGTTGACATTTCAGCCACCCACTGATTGCTGTCACAACCACTTCTATTCCATGTTCATGTTTGATGTGGAATAGTCAGACGATTTCTTATACACCTTCCTGCCATTCTTGTAGGCAAGAAATTCCTATTGGCACTTGTTTATTTTTCTGTTGACTGAAATAACGTGTGTGTATATGTATATTGTTTATATATAACGTAGTATATAATGTGTTGTTTATCAATCTATTAAATATAAACAAATATAATATAACGTGAAAAATATGTGTTCCTACTTGAAATACAATATGATGAATTATCTGACGAAGAAGATAAACACGATGAGTATATTGAGGGTGATGTTCTCGTTGTTATTTTTCTGAAACTGATGTCTCCATGATCGCTTGCCAACTTTAGGTTTTTTTTTCCCCAGTAGCTAGGGTCGGCCATGTTAGTTCTCTTGAGAGTTCATTACCCCTCATGTGATGCAAGTCCATGCGTCATGCTGATATCGCGCTAAAAACTGAATTGTGTAGGAATGTGTGATTATATGTGTGTGTGCATATGTGTGTAATTGTGCTTGCGTGTATCTGAACATGCGTGTGTGTATGCCTGATGTAAATTAAACAATTAACAAAAATGTCCGTGTTTACATCCGCTTGTTAAAAATGAATTCCATTTGATTCCAGTTGCAATTTGGGTTGAAAAAATGTGAATTTTCGTTTGTTGAGAGAGGTTAGAATTCTTAATTTTAAACATATTTCTTTTCTTTGTACTTTTCATCATATGCCTTGTACACGAATCATAAATTGGGATAAACTAAATTATGACCTATGCTGACACTATATAGAAATTATGACTTATGGCTGACACCATATAGAAATAAAGACTTATGGCTCACGCTATATAGAAATTATAACTTATGACTGACGCTATATAGAAGTTATAACTTATGGCTGACACTATATAGAAATTATTACTTATGGCTGACACTATATAGACTGGCACAAAACCAAGCAGGCGAAAATCAGTATACTTCTAGATATAGGGCCTACAGACTGTGTGACTCATATTGACTAATCCAATTTATCCGTGCTTTTCATTGGTTGACGACAAGAAGTATTTGTAAAGTGGTCAATGCAGAACGATAAATAGGAATAGCCAAGATGAGTGACGCGCACCCACAAAATTATTATTCTGGGTAGGTTGTAGGCAGAATGAGATCAAGTCAACAAAATGGCGATAATTATATTGTCTCACGAGACATACGGAAAACAAACATTGGTAAAATATGGGCAAATAAATATTAGTAACTTATGGGAAAATAAACATTTAGTAACATATGAAATACAAAACACGATATTTGGGAAGTCATTGTTCTGTCATTGTTCTGTCATTGTTCTGTCACTGTTCTGTCATTGTTCTGTCATTGTTCTGTCATTGTTCTGTCATTGTTCTGTCATTGTTCTGTCATTGTTCTGTCATTTAACTTGCACATGTTTTTGTGATGTACATGTCTTTCAACAACGATAGTTGCATGACTAATGACTATAAAAGAACGGATTTTGCGGTTCAGGCAATGCTTTCGCCACGAACAGCGACAATAATTAGTAGTGGGAAGAAAGTACCGAACAGTAATTATGATAATTATGCAGATTAATGACAACATTGGCTGGTAGAATTCTTTTTTTACAAATTCTATCAGAGTAAGGCAGAAGAAAACGCTAATGTCTCATATATGTCGGTTTGTTTGTTTGTTGCGACCCCAACGAATTACGAGACGTGGTTCAACGCTGGGTTTCTCCTGAATCTTCTTTCCTACCCTGAAGACAAGCTCGTATTGGTATGTAGTATTAAAAGAATTATATTACCAAGAGGGCGTTTTTTTGTGTTGATGTATAAGATACATTCCGTTATGTTGTCATTCCAATCACATGAAAACCACCAAAAATTACTGTGTTGTTCTTGATAACAATCTTTTTTGTCAAAATCTCAATTTTTGTTTACTTTCTGTGTGTTTCCATTGATTAGAAAAACTTAATAACTATGTTACAATGACATGTTTTATCAACATATTAGTAAAATTGTTGATAAATATATTCATGATAAATTCAAAGTGAAGGGAAATTGCCATATATTCACAGTATTTTCCAGAATATAGACATACATTTTAGCAAACAAATTATGCACGTTAAACTCTCGGTAGATGACATACTAAAATAATCAGACTTTCCTCTTGTGGAAGTCCTGAATTATTTCATATGTTCAATTATGTTTCCTTTTATTGCGAGACATTACGATAACAGCGTTGTACGTAGCACTGGAAGAATCAGATGATCTCAAACCTTGACTTTGGTCTAGGTATAGTCTTACTTGCCAAAGTATACGTAATATGCCGGCTATGAACAGGTGACGCATTTGATATGGTGAAAATGCAACTATGTGCAGAAGGAGAAATTTTGTTGGAGAGCCCAGCAGAATTATAGAGAATTCAACATAATTAAGCAAATATATTAGTTCAGCATACTTGGAAAGCCAGCCCTCTTGGATTTCAAGCAATGCATAGCTGGCTGCCCCATCTAACCCCTGTGATCATGACTGAGCTGAATTACTATGGAAATCTCTGACGTATGCTTGGCAGGGGAGAAAGGTAACTTAATGCGGAAAGATAGTAAAGCTACTAAACGCCTAGAATGTAACTCTTCTGAGTAAGAGATTTCCTCTCATAGCATTGCACTCCGCTGATAGTTGGAGTCTTCTCTGAATGAAACCACTCCATTGCCCATAGGAAGTAAGAGTTCATCTCTGGTAGTTCCCGGGTATCGAAATAACAATAAACGGATTGCATGATAAAAGCTAACAGTTTATCTCCAATTTACACGCATGTGATTGCGTCTGTGGGTCTCACCAATGGCCCACTAGACAAACCACCCATGCAACAGAAAATCTTAGTGGATGTCATGCCGTTATATTGAGGTTATCTTCTTAGAGTAGCTTCATGGCACATCATATATACAATTGTGCGTTTATTTTGTTGTTTAAATGTGTTTCATGTTTACCTGAATATATATGTATGCACACTCTGTGGTTGGGGGGGGCAGAGATGTACTGTGCAGCACTAGGGAGGAGGAAACTGACAGCACTGTTTTTTCCAATGGCTTAGACCCATCATAGAGGCACAGTGACTCAGGACGTGACAATTCTTTTGACTTGAACATTTGGTTGCATGCCTGGAGCAATAGAGAAGCTCGGCATAACCAGTAGTCAATTGGTGGCGGGGAATGAACACAGTGAACCCTATCTTGGCTACAGTGGCTCGGAGCAGTGCATAGGTTGAAACCTACCTTCCTGGAGGTGTAATAGTTATTCTCTGGTTCTGTCCCGGGGTGGGCCGAAAATCCACAGACTTCACAGCAATATAATGCCATTTAATGGCATTAGGTCAAAGGGCATGAGCCCATGGGCCGCTGAATCAGCAACCAACCAACCAACCAACCAAACCATCTCCAACTTACATACCAATAAACGGATTGCATGATAAAAGCTAATAGGTTATCTCTAGCTTTATCTAATATTCACCATTAAAAAAAATAATAACGTTCAATGAAGTCTAACGTTCCAAATGTGTGGTCAACATCTATTCAAATTATTTCTCATTAAAGAACAGAACATTCCCACGCAGTCAAAAAAAATACATTCTAAATGTTCATCACTCCTACTCTCGTGGTTATTTAGCGAAAAAGGAATTTTTTTTCATAAATTTGGCGTAGCTCTGGTCTTCAATTATCTTCAACCTTTGACAGATTTATCCAGTAAAACAGTTTCTGGCATATAAATAGCAAGAATGATCGTTCGTGATAATGCACTTAACCAGATGTTTATTTCAGTGCTATACACAGAGAGATGCGTATGTATTTGTAAACCCTCATGCACAAAAATAAATTATGTTAAGTTACAATTAAATTGTTGTGATGGAACTATGTGATCGTCGACCTTTCTTATAATTGTGCAGGACGTCACAATTCTATGGGAGTGTCAAAGAATAACTGGTTGCCTTATCCATCCCTGTGATAGTGGACGATAGCTGAATAAGGAAAAGGCTGACTGAAAAGGTGTAGAGCAATGACTTCATAGTTCTCTGATTATTCCATATTACACATTACAGTACTAGTATAACACGTGCCCCTTAGCTTCAAACGCGAATTCCCCAAGGAATTCTGCAAAAAAATTCACTTTCGAAATAAGACAGATAGTGGGATTTGAACCTGCGGTCTCTTGAGCGCAAAGAAACCGATTTAACCATCACGCAAGGGAAATATCTTTATACAGTTATCCCTCGCTACTTCGCGGTTCATTTTACAGCGGCCTCAGTACATCGCGGATTTCAACAAACATATTTACAGTATGTACACTTTAGTTACATCTACGTATGTTACACACACACGTATCATATTTATTTTATTTATACATTATTTTATGAATGTTATTTTTACTATTAATATTTTATTTACATGTTTGAAACTATTCTTTAATTATCTAATGATAACATATGCACTTATATGGTTTCATATATACTTATTGATATTATACATGCACAAAAAATGTACGTGTGTTAAACATGAGAGGATGACACTACTTCGCGGTTTTTCACTTATCGCGGCTTGTTCTGGACCCTATTAACCGCGATAACTGAGGGATGACTGTAAAGGAAGCGCTTATTGATATAATCAATTAGGATCCGCGTTTACGGTTTAAACCGCTGACATCACAAAACAAAAATGAGATTTTTTAAAGTGAATTTAAAAAAAAATAATGATTGTTACATCTTTATTTGGAACAATGAAACATTTACAGAAACCAATATACATGTCAATTTTGTGGTGTGGACTGTGTAATTAGATTGTTCAAAAAACATTCATAAAAATTTGTGGAGGGAGTGTAATGATAAAAATAGGATGTAAATATTGTGAAAATATTCTTTTTTTTTCTTCGTCCTAACACTCTTGCTTTCAAAGTTATTACATATAAAGTGCATATATGTTGATATATGTATATAAGAAAAAATGGCGATCGTGCGCATTGTGACATGGTTTACAAGGATCATGAAAAATCTCGATGAAAGTGTAGTTTTATTTTACCATTTAAAAAGTATACATAATTATTCATACGTTCTTCTCAGGATCAGAACATTTCTTTTACAGATAAAAAAATTTGAATAATCGAAATGGAAACTTAAACTGTGTTTGCAATGTCGAGTAGGAGTTTGTTGCACTTTTTATTTTTACAAATAAACTGTTGGAAACGTTGAGCGTTGGTGTTCATTGTTGATGTTCATATATTATTCTGTTCCTGCTTTATCACATGAGATTTCTAAACTCTGCCAGAAGATTCAGGAAATTTTTTGTAAGATTTTGTCCACATTTTGGAGTAAGTTTAGCATGACTGCCTTGTACATAGCTGTGTCTGATGAAGCGTCTGGGTTTATTTTTTGTTTTATTGTGTTCATTGCAAGGGATATTATGTTGCAGTGGAAGAATATGTGGTCTTCTGTTTCTGATGTCTTGAGTCCACATAGCTTGTATCTTTCGTATGACCTGTGTGTTATTCCACGTCAGAGTGGTGTGATAGTGCATTGATGAAGTAAATTGAATGATACATTATGTCTACACACGACAGCTGATCATTTTCTTTTCAATATAGATTGTAGCGAACCATTTCAACATCAAGAATTATATTTCATTATATACTAGTAACCATTAAAAACAAGTCAGCATGTTTTTACACGATCCACTTCATGTGCTAAATTTAAATTAACTGAAACAATTTCTAATCACATTTATAAACCATTTGCTGAATCAAATCTGCATTTATTAATTTTTAATAACATAATTCTGAACCGGAAAATAAACAGTTGCCTACCCTTGATGAAAAATTATTTTCTACTCTCATTGTCAATTCACAACAGACGTTAATATCGTGTGTCCCCCAGCAGCATTAATAAAAACTTAGCATCGGGGTATCATGATATAGCATATTGTCTAGAAAAAATATTAAAGGTATGATGTTCTCTTCTGCAATGCGTGTTCCCATAAAATTATTCACATTGTTGATGGAGGTTACGGGACCCTTCTGTGCAGTTCATCCCAATCATGTTCACTCGGGGTCATGTAAGAAGAGTTTAAAGGCAAATCCAGTACAAGAAAAAGTTGTTGGGACAAGAAATTCCTGGTTACATTAGTAGTTTGAGGTCTAGCATTGTCATGTTGAACGATCCCCATATCTTGGTGATTGTTGAAGAAAAACACAACGATATGTCGCAGTACGTGATTAGCGTAGACATCAGTGGTTACACTAACTCTGAGCCGCGTAGCGCTGTGGTTAGCACACTGGCTTCGCATATGAGTGGTGCTCGGTTCTTTCCCCAGGTGAGGCGGAAATGTTTTTAAGATCGCAACGGCTCCCGGGTCGACACAGCCTTAAATGGGCACCGGATTCATCCGGGAAGTAAAGACTACGAGGGAGAAGAGATGGCTACCGCCTTCATTTGCAGAGCCGCTGAAATGTAATATCGCTATCATCTCACACCCCTACGGCATTAATAAATGATATGGGTTACTTTACTGTGTTTTACGCTAACTGTGAAGACGACGGTAGTCCGGTGCTCATGGAGAATCCACTCCAAAAATGTACGATTCCTTCTTCATGTCTGTTTTTCTGGACTATACACACGTCAGCATATCTTTCTCCAGGACGACGCCAGACTCGATTTCTTCTATCACCAAATGATACTAAATCTGCTTTCATCAGAGAAATCAGAGCCCAAACCAGTCTATTTCTCCAGTGAGATCTAGTAAGGATAGGACCAATGTCAGAACTTCTGTTTTGCAAGCTAGAGACGTGAAGTTTCTTTCGCAAAGTGTTTGTGATAATAAGCCCCGGAGTGCTACGTGTATAAGCTTCTGTCTGAGATGCTGTTTGGAAGTGGTTACGCGGATGCATCGTACAATATGACGATCCTATGCTAGTGTTGTTACACGAGGTTGACTACATCTGGCGAGGACATCGGTGGTAACTGTCACTAGAAATCGTTGGTGCAACCTTACTATAGTGGACTCGTCACAATTAAATAGCAGGCATTTTCTGCGTCGTCACTCCACTAACAATCATACCAGCTGCTTGGCATTGCTCTTGTAATCGTCAGTCGAGTCATTAAAAAGAAACAAAACAGACCTTCTTTCGATAAAAACCAGATAATGCATATTACTCGCATAAACTGTATTAATGTGTGTGTGCTAAAATTCAACTTTTAATAGTCAGAATTTATTTATTTATTGTTCTGAACGTGATGCACGTTAAATGCGAAAAAACCATCACATCAACAAAACAATTAGGCTGTACGAACTTCATCACTTGCACGCGTTGTGGGTTGAAACACCGCCCACGTACATAAACATTTTAAGTGTGGCGAAAACAAATCACGTTCTCCGTGCGATTTAAATGGTTGCTAGTATATAAACAAACAAGATCTGCTAATTTTGTAAAACGACTATAGAAAATTTTTTGATTCCAAATATAAATTCTTTAATTTATACTCAAAATATTTCAAAACTCTTACTGAGAAATGCACCGGACATAAGTAACGGTTTCAGAAACAAAGCTTTACATTTACAAGTAGTACTCGCTGTTCTATGAATCAACAAATAATAATGTATGACAGGTGCGTGGCGATGTTCTCGGTAATCTTATCAGACAGCATGGGGTTCTTATGTTTCATAAAACCATTCAGTTCTGTTCATATCTTATTATTATTTCGTTCTTAGTGGCATCAGAGTAGATACACTTTAATCAAACTGACAAAGTTGATATTTGGAGCCAATAATGCCTTAGTTACAAATGTTACAAGCTTGTTAATTTTACACAGACATACGGAGTTACAAATAGATAGACGGACGGACAGGCTGAACAGTAGACGAAAAAGAACAACAGAGAGATACATAAATAGATTAGATAGTTTAAACAATATATATATATATATATATATATATATATATATATATATATATATATATATATATATATATATATAAAGATACAGAGATACAACAGGCAGATAAATTCCCTGACTGATTTTCTGATGCACGCATGCAATGTTCAATGATCCCGTTTGGTTGTCATACAGACGTTCAATAAGAATCGTAAGGACATGTTAATCCACAGTCACCTCAAGAGTGACCTAGAAGATGCTTAAAACAGAGTCAGCTTTGGCCAGCTAATATATCTGCTAAACGAACTTAGCATCGACGTATGTATAATTCGATGGATAGCAATGGTGTTCTTGTCCGGACCTGCTGCTCTGAGATTGGGAACCTGCACATCAGAGGTCAGAACTATAGCACCGGGATTGCAACAGGGATCACCACTATCATCTGTACTCTTTAACGTCTACACATACAAAATAGCGCAGCTTCAGGAGGCTGGGCCCGGCAGGTTACTAATATATGCGGATGACCTCTTACTGTACAAGCACGGCAGAAACAGAAGATACATGATTGATGGCGTCCAGAGTAATCTAGAATATTTGTCGCTCTGGTGCATTAACTTCAAGGCAGTAATCAACCCCAACAAGGTAAATAACGTCTGGTTCTCACTGAACAACAACACGGTCACAGATACATTACCAGCAGCCACCTGCATGGGCATTAACATTGACAGGGAGCAGGCTATGAAATACCTAGGTATAACTTTTAATAGAAGTCTATCTTTCGAGAAACATGTGGAAAATGTCATTCAGAAAGCTGGGAACGGTGTCAGTGCAGTCAAAATTATGACATCTGCAGAGATGCCGCAACGAACCCTTTTTCAGATGATGCAGACAGTGATATTATCTGTGTTGGAATATGGTTTAGGTTTACTGACACATATGGATACAGGTCGCAAATACAGGTGGATAGTTTGGAGAGAGTTCAAAACGAGGGCATGAGAGCTTTCTTAGGATGCACAAGAGACACAGCAATCGTGACCATGAGGTTTTTTATAGACCTACCGAGCAACAAATCAAGACATAAAATAGCTAAGGTTAAAGATTACCTCAAGGGCACCAATAATGATCATCACCTCTTACACCAATCTCTAGACAGCACAAATGAAATGCGTTCATGAGCGGAAGGTTCTGGATGGCAAAATCAAAAGATACCCTACTCAGATTTTGTGAGCTGGATGAAGTGGGAAGAGGCTGTGAATGGGTGACATTTAGCAAAGAGAGAAATCAATAAGAGTAGGAAATCAACTTGGCCCTTTTCAATAAATAAAACAAGGAGTTAGGCAATACGTACTTTCACCAGACCTGTTATCTTTATAGAGTGAAAAGATAATGCTTGCAATATGATATCCCAGAAATATCGGTGGGAGGACATAACATAAATAATTTAAGATATGTGGATGACACTGTTCTGATTGATAAAAGAGAGGAAAACCTTCAAGAATTAATTAATGTAATAGTGACAAACAGTAACGAGAAAGGTCTCTTCTTGAACATTAAAAAAACCCAGAAATAATGGTTATTTCAAAGAAACAAAACCCTACATCTTGCAAGATCAAGGTAAATGGTATAGTATTAAAACAGATCCATCAATTCAAATATTAAGGTACTACGACTACAGCAGATGGAAGAAATTCAACAGAAATATGAAACAGATTAGGGCAGGACAAATAACATCCCGATAAATGAAAAAAAATCTTGTGTAATATGACCTTGCCATTAGAGGTGAGGAGCAACGTTCTGTAGTGATATATAACTCGTATATTAATGTATGGGTGCGATTCTTGGACAATAAACAAACAAGAAATTGGGAAATAGGAAATTAGAAGTAGTAGAGATGTGGATCTACAGAAGAATTCTGAGAATACCATGGACTGCCAGAAAAACTAATGCGGAGGTGTTGAAAATATCAAATGCAAGATGGATCAGAGTCAATAATATAAGAAAAAGACAATCTTCATTTTTAGCCACGTTATGAGACAAGGAGGTTTGGAGAACATAGTCACAACAGGCAAGATTGAAGGCAACAGAGACAGAGGGCGACAACGTGAAAAAATATTAGACAATTTAACAACCTGGCACGGCAGGAAAACAACAACTATTCTGATTCATAATACTGGAAACAGAGAGCTGTGGAGATCCTACGTCAGCCGGCATGGCACCTGATGATGATGTTGCTGATTATCATTACTACAAATCGGGCATATCTATAGGTGCTGAAATATCCATTCGGTAAATCTCTCAAGGTGTATCTGCTGATGGTTCCTATTTTGTGTTGGTTGAGTGTAACTTTTCGATATTTTTGTTAAATTTTCTACCCGCGCTATGTCGATTCTTGCTTATAATTCACGCAATTTCGATACTGGATCATGCTCATTGGCCTCAAAATCCTCTGATCTTGCAGTCTCTTGTGGAGCATTAAGTATGTCTGCTTTGTTCATAGGTTGCCCACCTGTTATAGAAGTATAGCCAGGCAGTATGTAAGTTGGCTAGTCACCCACAACACCTACGTGTCCGGAAAAAAGATGAGACTTTTTGAAGGGAGATCCAATTCTTAGCCTTCTCATTGGAGGCAGGGAATGAATGTATATGTCTGTGTGTGCGTGTGTGTGTGTGTGTGTGTATATATATAAGGCTAAGACACCAACCCATTTCCTACGCATTTCATTTGCTTTGCCATTTTGGATTATACTAATTGAGTCACTCGTTATGCATGCACGAGGATCATTATCATCAAGTGCCGTCTCCACAACAAAGGTTAGCTGCAACACATTTCCAACATCCCCTGTCTCTTGTTTTGGTGATGCACTATGCTAGACTGTAACATATCCATTTTGTGATATTACTCTCCAGCTCGCTTCCCTTTGAATTTACCCTCAAGTGAGGTCTTCAATAGGGTGTCATATCTTGTAATGTGTCCAACATATTTTATTTGCATGATCTTTTATTTCTCTTACTAATTATTACTTCATATTAAGTGGTTTTAGCACCTCTATATTTGTTTTCTTCTCTTTCCGTAGTGTTCTCCCTACTCGTCTATATACCCACATCTCAAAGGCATCAATTATGTCTTCTAATTGTTTATTTAGTGTCCATGTTTCTGAGCCATACATTAATTTGAAATAGATGTAGCATTTTATAATTCTCATTTTTATCTTGTTTGTAATTTGTTTATATGTTACTATTTTCCTCATGTCGTTGACGGTACTTTTAGTCATTCATATTCTCTTGTTTAACTTCTGATTCACATCTGCCATCATTTTTGACTATGTGTCCAAGGTATTGATATTGTTATTCTGGTCTTTGCTGATTATCATGGTTTTTGTTTTTTGATATTTATATCCAGTCCATATTTACATTACTTGATTTATTGACTTGATATATTATTCTTTGTAGTTCATGTTCACTTTATGCTAAAAGAACAGTGTCATCTGCATATCTCAAGCTATTCATTATTTTCCCACTGATCTCGCATATCTTCATTATTTTAAAAGATATTCTCTGTGTATATATTAAATAATCTTGGTGATCAAATGCAGCCTTGCTTCGCCCTCTTCTTATTTCTGTGTATGATGAGTAGCTGTTTTCACACCTTATTGATGCAGTCTGTTCCTAGTATATATTTCTAATCAGTCTGTCTTTTCTATCTATGCCTATTTCTTGAAGACATTTGATTAATTTTTCATGTTGGACTCTGTCAAAAGTCTTGCTGTAGTCTATGAAGCAAATATAGATACGTTTTTGGACTTCTATATATTTATCTATCACTAGTCGGACACTATACGGAAGTATAGCTTTTCTGGTTTCTTTGTTTTTCCTAAAGCTGAATTGTTCTTTACCGACCTCCGTGTCTATCTTGTTTTTAATTTTTGTATGTATTATCTTGAGGAGTATTTTAGTTAAATGACCCACTAGACTTATTGTTCTATATTCCGAATAGTCCACAGCCCTGGGTTTCTTAGGTAATGGTATGAATATTGATGATATTAGGTCTTTAGGTATGTTTCATATATGTAATTACACGAGTATAGGCGTTTAAATTTAGCCACTTTAGGACCTTCGTCAAACACCTGAATGGCTAGACAGTTTGTTGTTGCTGGAAATGCCCTACTGGTATCGTGAACTAATTTTCCACATGATCTGGCAGTAAAGGCCAATGCATACTATCGGCTGTGGATAACTGAAGCAACTGTGTGAATCACAGTTACAAATCTAAGCTATCAACACACACACAAACACATATACACACACACGCGCACACACAGACATATACATTCATTCCCTGCCTGCAACTATATTTTCATTTTTAATTATATCATAATGTTGGTATATTCTGCGTAAGACTTGTCTCTTCGCGTTCTATGAAGTGTTCCTGATAGAGGACTTTAGGTAGAGACTTCGACTTAATGTGTGCTTCCAGAGATTCTCGAAAACGTTCATTACCCAATGTTCTCACTTTATATCGATAGTAGAGTTGTATGTTGTTCTATATGAGCCGACGTTATTTCACACCAGGAAAACTCATAAATGTTCAGTATCCACCAGGACATATCGGAGTATATGTAAACTAATGGTATCCATTTCTGATTGGTTAAAGACATTTCTCATTCTTCTTCTCATATACCCAGCCCTACTCGTGCCGCATCTAATATCAATTTACATCGTCAGATACTAGCTCCACCTCAGTGACCATATCTAAAGGACGCTAGATAAGTATCTTCAACGTGTCTATTATTGGACAGATTAAGGATTATACAGCATTGGCAGTCGTTAAACGATATTTACTGAATCATACCTACAGTCAATTTAAATCTTAATTATGAAATTTCAAGAAGAGAAATGATATCAATAAGTTCGTGTTCAACACTGTTCAATCCTACAGAAATATGTCATGTGTGGTTATCTGGGAATATGAATGCTCCCTAGAAAGATTATCATAATCTTGTATCCTGTTATGAATTATAAGACATAATTGATGTCTTGGAGATATGGATATATAGAAGAATAAGGAGAATATAATAAAAAGAGAAGAACACAAACAAAGAGATTTTAACAAGGCTTAATAGGAATAAAGAATTATTAAAGAAAATAAAGATAAAGGAAACAAAATATTTTGGACACATAAAAGACATGACACCTTGTTGAAGACCTTACTTGAGGGTAAAGTCGAAGAAAAGCGAGCAAGAGGTAGGCAGAGATACAAGTGTGAGAGTAATATCACAAGATGGGACTGGGACACTGAGCTTATACACTTTTAGATGGCTGACATAACGGAAAGCAGAGCATATATAGGAATGCTCCAGTGATGTGACGCTTGTTCCTAATCAGGAGTCAAGAACAAGCGTTAGAGTAACATCAGAAGATGGACAAGTTACAGTCTAGCAGAGTGCACCACCAAACGAAGAGACAGGGGATGTTGTAGATCTGTTACAGCCAAACTTCGTTGCGGAGATGACACTTGATGATGATGTACCCTGTTATCAGCTTCCCAACTTTCGCCCAGAACGGAAGCGCAAAAATACTAGCTACAGATATAGATGCATCTAGTGTTTATGGCTTGTGGGCGAATCTAGTAGGCGTCCCCTGGCACATGATACATACCGAGGACTACAATATGTCATTATTTCGTTTTCGTGGCAGTTGTAGTAACCTGGCATTTCGGTAACCTTTTACTCGTTTCGTGGTACTAACTGGGAGGTTTCCTTGCGTCCCTTAAAGTTCTAAACAATGAGTGAATGCCCTCCTTACTTTCCTGCCGTAAAGTTATAAGTCATGTATGAATGTCTTCCATACTTCCCTGTCATTAAGTTATAAGTCATGAGTGAATGCCCACCTTGCTCGCTGCCTTAAAGTTCTAAGCCATACATGAATTTACTTACTCCCCTAGCTATGACTATATCCAGGAGCACGACACGACAAATGAAGCTAGTTTATGTAAAGCTGTGGAGCGTGTCAAGGGTGCCAAAGTTTCCAATATTGGTGATGCTCGTTGTGCAATTTACTATGTTGTGATATTTAAAGGTTCTCTGAACTTGTTTCTATATACATACGTTTTCATTTCTCTTCAGTGTGGAAACTCAAGGAATGTTCTCCTGAACTTGATTTCACGAACAAAGTCTCCAACTCTGTTCGGTGTGGGGGACGCAAGAAAAGTTCTCCTGAACTTGATTTCATACACAAAAGTTTACAACTCTCTTCGATGGGAAATGTTTTAAGATAAAACCTCCAATTAAAAGAAAGTAAACAACATAACTCAAATGATGAAGTTCTATGGAGTTCTCACAACAGGAAATTCTTTCATGCATGCAATCGTTTAGGGGTTTGCTATTGCGTGGTGGTTGATCTTATAGGCCACTGGTGAAAATCCTTAAGTTTCAGTTTGAATGAAGTTAAAAATATTACTAGATTGTTCCGTTACCTAGATGTACGATCTTAAGTTCATGAATAATAATAATATAGTAAAAATATCAAAGACTTCCTAGTATCGTATAGGTGCAACATTTCAGGAAATCAGCAAATAAAAGACATCTTAACACATCCGTCCTTATTCTTTCCAGTAAGGATAGAAATAAAAACATGTCCGGCCTATTCATTGATGTTGTCAAACTAGGAATTTCTCTGACTAACACTTCTCCCTCACCTCAACTATGGAATACAGATCAATAATATATACAGTCGAATAGTATTAATCAGCGAGTATTTCAGTTACTACGAACATGTACAATTTTCACTAGTTACAAACTAGAAGGTACTCATACTCGGTCCAAATTCTGACAATTTAAACCAGATATTGTCGCTTAAGACAAACCAGTCATTTAAGCTAGAGGTTGTCGTTAAAGTCGTCATTAATTTAAGCCAAATATTGTAGATAAAGTCAAGTCACAAATTTAAGCCTAAAATTGTTGCTAAAGTCATGCCATTATTTGAACACACTGAACAACGGGGTGTTCAGATTTGCACTTTTCTAGACGACTACAGCTCAGTATTCAAGAATAAAGTTTATCTCAGAGTTCATCGTCTTGAAATAAGTAATCATTGTGTATTGATCCAAATATTTTTTTCTAGGAAAGCTTGTGTATTTTGTTATTTTATCTTTACTTCTCGGTGAGTAGATAGAATGATAACACATTACTATACTTATATTGTATAACACATTACTATACTTATATTGTATAACACATTACTATACTTATATTGTATAACACATTACTATACTTATATTGTATAACACATTACTATACTTATATTGTATAACACATTACTATACTTATATTGTATAACACATTACTATACTTATATTGTATAACACATTACTATACTTATATTGTATACAAGTTTTAGTCGAGTAAATGAAGAAACTAAAGAAATGAAGAAACTAATACATTACAAGATCAAACTTTCAGTACATCATCTTCTTCTGGATATTACATCTTCTTCTGGATATTACATCTTCTTCTGGATATTACATCTTCTTCTGGATATTACATCTTCTTCTGGATATTACATCATCTTCTTCTGGATATTACATCATCTTCTTCTGGATATTACATCATCTTCTTCTGGATATTACATCATCTTCTTCTGGATATTACATCATCTTCTTCTGGATATTACATCATCTTCTTCTGGATATTACATCATCTTCTTCTGGATATTACATCATCTTCTTCTGGATATTACATCATCTTCTTCTGGATATTACATCATCTTCTGGATATTACATCTTCTTCTGGATATTACATCATCTTCTTCTGGATATTACATCTTCTTCTGGATATTACATCATCTTCTTCTGGATATTACATCATCTTCTTCTGGATATTACATCTTCTTCTTCTGGATATTACATCATCTTCTGGATATAACATCTTCTTCTTCTGGAAATTACATCTTCTTCTTCTGGATATTACATCTTCTTCTGGATATTACATCTTCTTCTTCTGGATATTACATCTTCTTATTCTGTTATCGTTCTCACTTTTACGTTGCTTAGCATGTTATAGTTCGAAAAAACCGAATTCGTTATCTCCTGGCTGGTATACGATATTATTTTGAAGATACATCGCAGGTAGCTAATACGCACGTATCTAACCACAAGCACCAGGGAAGTCCCCAAGGTCAGAGACCCAGATCGAATCGTCAATTTCGTGAATTTGTTTAATGTAAAACAGCATTATAACATAATAATTATTGTTGTTTGTTTATATTTATACCGTCCGAGTATTTGTCCTATCATGCTGTAACTGTTACTTGATTTACCTTGTCTAATCAAATATATTGGTTGAATGAAAATGGTCTTCGGCCTCAAGTAATACTTAGCTAGAGATACATCACGTTAAAATCAGTATCTTCAGCTTCGCAATAGATTCACTCCCTCGCTAACCTTTATCATTGCTACTCCTCTCGTCATAAATTAATCATTTACAAACATTCCTCCGGCCATAGAAAACATTACTTGATAGAGACCTCCCATGTGTTCATTGCCAATCACTTGAAATTGATTTCAAAGCTGGATGATTCTCTGCCAGCTTATATTGCACTTGGCTTGCAAAAAATATCCTGAAAATTGCATCCTAATTCTACAAAACTTGAGCAAAGAAATACGATGTTTAATAATGTATGTGGCTTTCAAAATCTTCAACAATATAATCCATTATTTCGAGTATAGCATGCAAGATGTGGGTATATTTGGTTATACTTCCACTGTTATTGCATTGCAAACAATATATCTATATATGTAGATTTTTGTCTGCATATCTATCTTACTATATATCTGTCTCTCTGTTTTTCTATCTATCTATGTATCTGTCTGTATATCTATCTTTCTATATATCTGTCTGTCTGTATATATATATATATATATATATATATATATATATATATATATATATATATATATATATATATATATATATATATACATTTAGACATTTATATATATTGTAGACATGTATATATATCTGCATGACAGTATAACTATCTTTTTATGTATCTTTCTGTCTGTATATCTATCTTTCTATGCATCTATATGTCTCTCTGTATATATATGTATCTTTCTATATATATGTATATCTGTCTTTCTATGTATCTGTCTGCCTGTATATCTATCTAAGGGTAAAATATTAAATGCATCTAACCAGTGTTTGTCCAAAATGTAAGGACGGCTTTTCCTTAAACAAATACAGCCCATCAGTATCGATACGAGTTATGTATTCTCACAGTGCTGATGTGAGAAGTTTGCAGGATCATTCACACAATTATTTATCGTACTACTCCTTTCATACGTTTATACTCCAAGCGTGTTCTTTCTCTTCTACAATCTTTCTCAAATTTCAGGGAGTTAGAATGATGCTACCGCCGAGGACGAATGTTCGGGGCCATTGGCGCAAATAAAACGGCGACACAACGCATTCTCATTCTTTGGACTAGAGTTTGAGAATGAACGATGAAGAAGAATAAGAAGCATGATGTTAACGCGTAAAAGGAATGTGATATGCCATGATTTACAGATTGACCGCAATATCTACGCCTTTTGACCTGACACATCCTATTCAATCACGGTTTTTTTGTCACTGGTTTATAGGATGGTACTGCTCCACACTAAACTTCAGTAATCGCCCTTTATGGCATGAAAGTCATAGTATTAATTTTATTTGCACCCTTTTCGCGTCCATGGTAACACGTGTTCGATAAACCAGCGTCACACGTACGTAGGTTCCCTTTCAAAAATTTTGTATTGTTTATTAGTAACTGCGAAACTGCCGATCGTAGAAAACATAGCATGCAAGTGCTTCAAGATTAATTCATGTCTACAAATCTTAGGCAGGCATAATTTACTTCTGAGGTAAACCTGCAGGTATGTGGACAAGTAACCCTTTTAACAAACAAAAACCTACAAGAATGTGAATCTCTGAAATAACCCTGTTAAACTTAGTCCTACACGAGTGTGGTCCTCCGACGTAATACAACTGACAAACACAGACCAAGAAGAAAAAATGTGCCCTCCCCAAATAACTCTGACAACAAACATAAGCCTACAACACTGTGAACCTCCGAATTAATCCAACTAACAAACACAGGCTTACAACGCTGTGCACCTTCGAAGTAACCGTACTAACATACACAGGCTTACAACGCTGTGAACCTTCGAAGTAACCGTACTAAAAAACACAGGCTTACAACACTGTGAACCTCCGAAGTAACCCAACTAACAAACACAGACCAAGAAGAAAGAATGTGCACTCCCCAAGTAACTCTCACAACAAACACAAGCCTACAACACTGTGGACCACAGAAGTAAGCAGGCTAACAAACACAGACCTACACGACGTTGGATTTCCGAAGTAATCCTCCATAATACACGATAGTAAGTGTAATAGATATAATAAACAAGCGGTTTGATTAACTGTCGGATCGCAATCACCAATCTTGATTATGCGACACGAGTCGGAGCTGTCTTGGGCAAGATTCTCTCATGAATGTGTATCTATGTTCAAGTAAAACTGTGATATCCTCGATAGGATACCCCCCCCCTTTCCCCTAAAACACTTCTTTTGTCCACTTGCCTTGCGAGAGCTAGTCTCAAGTTTTCAATATAGCAACTTTTTTGGAACGCAATGATCTATTATGCGTACCATGTGTCCTGCCCATGGTATTTGTAACGTCTTCAGCATTGTGTGTATGCACAGACTTACATTTCATCGGTACTTCACTGACTGGTATTTTATCCAACATATTGGTGGATTGACAAGTCTTTCTGCAATGCGAGATTCCACTTTTGTTATAGACATAGGAAACGAGTTGGTTTGTGCAATGCGAGATTTCACTTTTGTTATAGACATAGGAAACGAGTTGGTTTCTGCAATGCGAGATTCCACTTTTGTTATAGACATAGGAAACGAGTTGCTTTCTGCAATTGCTCTTTAAAATTATCTTGTAATGACCAGTGGAGGATGAAAGAAGACGATGAGGGCAGAGAAAATCCTGGATTTATAGCATCAAGAAATGGTCTGGTCGGGATTATTCTACATTTTTCCGAATTACTGAGGACAGTTCTTTGGAGGAATTTGTGTGCTGATGTATAAGTGTGGCATCCCTACGACCCTGGCGGTTTTTGGTCGTATTATTATTATTATGTATAATTGACATAAGGATTAACTAAGAAAGAATGAGAAATATTAGATAAGAAGTATTTTCAAAATATTTTTGAAACATTTCATATTTCTTGACTATTTTTCCAATCATTTCTTTAGTTGCATACAGTTATTAGTCTTATATAATATAACTATTTACGCGTCAAACACACGAGCTGTTGCTGAATAAGCAGTCCTTAAACTGGGCGAAGCAATGCAAAGATTACAGAATTAGGAAAGACATGAATAGATGGATAATAACAGGTTGGATCAATAGGACGACTGATTTAAGATTCTCGCCGGTTCGGAACGATGACGCGGTAGATAAAATATTATTAGATACATGAGCCTCTTTCAAAATATCTGTGCTGGAAAAAATTAAATGTTATGTTTGTAATAATTGTCTCTTTATGTTTGAGGAATGCGGTGAGGGAGGGTGTAAGTGGTCAATCAGGAAGGGCATCGTTCCTCTTATCATAAGGATGGGGAAACAAACATTAGTGATCTCCGTTTTATTATCTTTGAAGGGTAGAGTCGTATACCTAATCTTGTACAATGGGCTGAATGAGAGGGATAATACATGTTTATCATTTATTAATATAAAAAACACCTACATCCTCATGTTGAGTCCACTCCTCCGTTTTAACTATCCACCCTCCTGAATGTACTCTAGATCTCAATTCGTACAGTTATTTTTAATGTAATATTTCGTGTGGGGAAACTTTTAATTTCATGGAAGATTGCATGCATTGATCATCGTTAGAAGCGATTCACGCGCATTTTAGAGCTAATTAGAAAGACAGATGAATTGAGGCATTTGTGGTGTTGTTTTTTTAAGCAGTTTCATTATTGCGATTTCCTCCAACCGTGTTTGTTCGCGCAGATTTCACTGTTTTTCTTTCTCACTGCTCGGGATATGCGCACACGTAAACAAACATCCCACACAAACTTGCATATTCACATACCGCTGCATGTACGTAATTGTTTGTTAACATACAAATACAATTCCTGGGTCAGAACATATATTATACCACTTGGGTCAGCGCAGAAATACATCTCCTGAGTCAGCGCACATATGCACATCCTGGGACTGTGCACATATGTACATCCTGGGACTGTGCACATATGTACCTCCTGGGACTGTGCACATATGTACCTCCTGGGACTGTGCACATATGTACATCCTGGGACTGTGCACATATGTACCTCCTGGGACTGTGCACATATGTACCTCCTGGGACTGTGCACATATGTACCTCCTGGGACTGTGCACATATGTACCTCCTGGGACTGTGCACATATGTACCTCCTGGGACTGTGCACATATGTACCTCCTGGGACTGTGCACATATGCACATCCTGGGACTGTGCACATATGTACCTCCTAAGTCAGCGCACATATGCACCTCCTAAGTCAGCGCACATATGCACCTCCTAAGTCAGCGCACATATGCACCTCCTAAATCAGCGCACATATGCACCTCCTAAGTCAGCGCACATATGCACCTCCTAAGTCAGCGCACATATGCACCTCCTAAGTCAGCGCACATATGCACATCATGGGACTGTGCACATATGCACCTCCTAAGTCAGCGCACATATGCACATCCTGGGACTGTGCACATATGCACCTACTAAGTCAGCGCACATATGCACCTACTAAGTCAGCGCACATATGCACCTCCTGGGACTGTGCACATATGTACCTCCTAAGTCAGCGCACATATGCACCTCCTGGGACTGTGCACATATGCACCTCCTAAGTCAGCGCACATATGCACATCCTGGGACTGTGCACATATGCACCTCCTAAGTCAGCGCACATATGCATCCATAAACAATTATATAAATCACGCACTTCGTTCTTGCATAGTCACATTTCAAACAAGGGTATGTCCATAAATTACGTCAGCAATTAGGGGGAGGTGAATAGGGGTTTGGAAAAGTGGACATCAACAATACTGTTTTTTTTAATGCATCAATGAAATTATTTGAATTTATTTAAATGTAAATCTGAAACAAATTGTGTAGTTTTTATGTTAACATTTAAGGGGAAGGGGGGATTGTTGGATATAGTTAAACAAGTGGGGGGGGGGGATAGTTCGCTAAGTTATTGACAAGGGTTGGTGGAGGACCATCAGTAACTGTGAACAAGTTGTTCCGAAATTTATCGACAGTCCTCAAGCAAGGCGTATGTGTTATATAATGCTACGCCTTTTCTTGCCCTCTGAAATACATGGCGATAGGTTGATGTGTTTGGTATGACACCGAACGCCCATACTCTTATTCTTGTACATATTTTTGAAGTTAAACATAGAAAATAAAGCAGAAGTAATGTCTATAAGCAGAAAACCCAATACAGTCAACATAAACATATATCATCCACTCCTGAAATAAGTGCAGGAATTTAAATATCTAGGGAGCATTTTTATATCCGATACAGGAATGGACATAGAGCTAGAGGCAAGAATTCAAAAAGCCAGATACGTAAATTTTGAACTTAACCAATTTTGAAACAAACATCTATTCCGATGGAAATCATAAATTCAATATTCATCCCAACATTATGTTTTCAAAGTCAGACATGGACACTAACTAAAGAACAAGAGAGAAATCTTACTACGTGTGAAATATATAAAAAAGCAGCAAGCAGAACAAGAAGAGATCATATGAGAAATGAAGAGATTACAAGAACTGTTGGAACAACATAAGTGATCTGTGAGAGATATTGAAAAACTGAGATTGAAATAGTTCGGCCACCTAATGAGATTGAAATAGTTCGGCCACCTAATGAGATTGAAATAGTTCAGCCACCTAATGAGATTGAAATAGTTCAGCCACCTAATGAGATTGAAATGGTTTGGACACCTAATGAGATTGAAATAGTTCGGCCACCTAATGAGATTGAAATAGTTCGGCCACCTAATGAGATTGAAATAGTTCGGCCACCTAATGAGATTAAAATCGTTCGGCCACCTAATGAGATTGAAATAGTTCGGCCACCTAATGAGATTGAAATAGTTCGGCCAAATATGAGATTGAAATAGTTTGGCCACCTAATGAGATTGAAATAGTTCGGCCACCTAATGAGATTGAAATAGTTCGGCCACCTAATGAGATTGAAATAGTTCAGCCACCTAATGAGATTGAAATGGTTTTAGACACCTAATGAGATTGAAATAGTTCGGCCACCTAATGAGATTGAAATAGTTCGACCACCTAATGAGATTGAAATAGTTCGGCCACCTAATGAGATTGAACCCTTGTTGGCCAGATCAAGACGATCATACAACATGAAAATAGAAACAGCAAGATACAGAGGACGACCAAGACGAAGGTGGATTAAAGGAGTAACCAACATTCTGACACGGCCTCGTATTACTGTATACGAAGCGTCCAAGGGTGCAATAGACCAAAAACCGATCACCATTCAATCTGGCGACGTTTCACAGCATAAGCATAGGAAAAAAAAACAATATATATCAAATATATTTGTTATGACTTTATTAAAGTGGATGCAATTTGTGGTCGAAATAATTTCGGTTCATATGAAAATAGTACAGCATTACAGCATTGGTATTTGTGTTAACATTTCCACTATATGTTTTACTAAACAGTTTATAATCTCTTATAAATATTCAACATTGCTAATATCTTTCAGATATTATCTGTCAGATATTACCTTTACTTTTCAATGTTTGGTTGGGTTGAATAGATTAAATGTCATAGGGTATTGACTTCACTGTACACGGGTTATTCCAGATGTGCTTAGTTCTTCTTAATAAATCGTTACAGCGATTGATCAGAATGTATATCGCTGTTCCAATGTCTTCTTTGTCTTCTTCCTTTCTTCTCTTCCATGAAACTTTACTTTGCCCTCCAGAATCAGCTTTTCGATACCATCATGTCTTTAAATGATCAAATACACTAGTTTTTTCTCATTATGGTATTTAGAAGCTACCCTTCATTTAGTTTCAGTAATTTCATAAATTTCAATGTTCTCCTTTTTCTCTGTCCATGATATTCGTAGGATCTTTCTGTAGCACTTCATTTTAAAAGAATTTATTCATTTGGATATTGTCTTACTTAAAATACAAGTTTCGCATCCATATGTTGCCACTGTGAAAATACATAATCTTAAAAGGGTTGTGTGTCGTTATTACTACTTTGCCATAGCTTTCTAATTTGTGTTAATTTGAGGTTGCAATTGCGAGTCGTATCCTAATCTCAACTGAACAATCGCCAGAACTGTTTATATTTGCGCCCAGATATTCCAATATATTTACACGTTATAGTTCTATATTGTCTATTTTGATTTTAGGTTTGATCTATGTTTTGTCTGTTGTTATAATTTTTGTTTTCTGTGCGTTTAGTTATAGATTTTAGATCTTGCTGTATTTCTTTGTTGTGATTATCTGTTTCAGTCTCTCATGATGTGTAGTAATGAGGACTGTATCGTCTGCATATCTTATATCTGGAATAACCTTGTAGCCACCGATATCTAATGGACGAAACTCGTTTTCTTCTAGTTCTTTTCTTATATTTCTCATTATATTCTCTGCATAGATGTTAAAAAGATAAGGGGAAAGAGTGTACTTTTGTATCACTTACTTTTTTCTATACTTCTTGAAATGACTTAGGATAGAGGTGTATGAGGGGGGGGGGGGGACAATTGTGCTGATGTCTCCATTGTAGCACTCCAACGACCCTAACAGGTTACGGGTCTTATTATTATTATGTTCCTGGATAAGTATTTGCCATTTTATATTATTTGTGTATTTCTGCAATTCTGTTTGTATTTATGTGTGTTAACATATAGTTGTTTGCGTTATTATCTTTTCATTCGTACGTAGTTATTTATGCACCGTCTTCTTGTACATATCTCTTCTTATACATATTTGTACATATGCGGTTATTGTTTACTTTTACCAAAAACAGACTAAGGATCGCATATATACATTCCGTTCTATCAGCATATTAGTATTTATTTCTGGATGCATTTATTTCTGGATGTATTTATTTCTGGATGCATTTATTTCTGGATGTATTTATTTCTGGATGTATTTATTTCTGGATGTATTTATTTCTGGATGTATTTATACACATATTTTGGTTTACATATCTGAAGATGTACATATCAACATTTTAATGCACGTTTTATTTTAATGCATGTATATATCTTCTTCATATGGACAAATTTTATGTTTAATGTGTGCATGTTCATGTGAGAGAATTTTCATTTAAGTATAGGAGTGGTTGTCCATGAATTACGGTTACAATCGTTTGGAGTTTTTACATCTCTCCCCCAACCTTATGAGCAACTGTCTAGAATTCATGTAATTCCACCCCTACCCTATTTTTTATTATTTCAATACAAATTTATACAAAACGGTCATTTTCTTTTCCGTAATTGAAACCTTTTTATTTTGTATTATATTGTTATGAAATTGCATCTAATTCAGTGTAAACAAAACGATATTGTTTTCATCACTTTTTGTTTTACTTTTTGTGTATGTTTGTACATATCTGTGTGTACTGTTAGCATCATTGACGTGAAGCATTCACTTAATCAATTATTGGCACTCAAGACCCATCTACTTACTTTTATTCTACATTAGACTACATTATTTTGTTTTCTTTTCTTGCAGTATTTCCTCAAAGCCCTTACCTCACGTGTTTTTTTTTCTGTCTTTGGTGCAATTTCTTATACGATTCTAGCGAGTACCATTATTGCTTGAAACTAATAATTATTGCAAACTAATAATTATTGCGCTATTTTTCTTCACACACAGTGGAAAGCAGCAGTAAGACAGTTCCGTTGCATTATCTGTACTGATTTCCTTTAATCCTAGTTCATTAGTATTTACTGATAGAGGTTCCTAGACTGCAACGTGTAGAAAGTTCGTGTTCCTTAGTTGTTTCTTTGTCTGAATTATTCCTAGTTTAAATTATTTTACATTTGGTATTTTTGCTATTTATTAGTTATAACACTAATCTGTAACAATAATATATTATCATTGGTATTATCAATTCTTATTTTGTTTATTACTTAGTTTGTTACTGAGTCTCGACTTTCTCAGATATCCAGTGGTTATTATTTACATGGATAAATATATGGGCATAAAGATGAACACGAATCATCCACTACAAGATGATATTTGGAGGATCAAAGGAAACAAAGTGCAGACATGAATCAGATGAAACAGTGGTTCTCAACGTTTATTTTTATTTGGGTGGGAGGGGGGGCTACTTTCCCTCTTTCATCAATTGAGAAACTGTCATCCTCCCTTATAAAATGCATATGCCATTGAAAATCTTTATTATTACATTTTAGTAGTGAATGCTAGGCTCTGTTGCTGAGTGGTACAGGGCGCGTCTGTGACAGCCAATTTACAGAGTTCGATCCCCGCCAAAGGCAATATTGCATCCAGCCATTCAGAAAGCAATGGCAAACTACTGATGTATTTATAATTTCCTAGAAAATCACTTCAGCCCAAAAAATTGGGTTGATGGCTACGTCCTGAATAGGATATTCTACTAAAGTATTGAATGTATATTGTAACATTGCAAGTAAATGTACATTGTAATAATTACACTAGACATTCACTTGAATTATTTCTATAATGGAACTTTACATATTTTATTGGCAATAAAAATGTTGAAATGATCTTGAAGCTTAAATAAAAGTAGTTTAAAAAATTCATAAAATATTAATTAAAAAACTAATCTAGATATTTCATACTTTAACAAACAGTTCCATAGAATCCCACGCTATTTTGATTCAAAACAGATGATGGTTAAAATAAATGATATACATTGGATATGTTTGTTCTTACCAATTCATGGGTTCTTGGAGCAGTACTTGAAAGACTGTAATGCAGACCATTTTCATCCAACAATCTTCTTTGCTACTTTGTTTCCACATGTCATCATCATCATCAGGTTCCATGCCGACTGGCGTAAGCGATCATGACTCTCGACAGCTCTCTATCTCCAGCATTATGTATGAAGATCATTGTTGTTTCCTTGCCGTGCTAGGTTGTCCAAATGTCTAATATGTTCTCACGTTTTCGCACTCTGTACGTTGCCACCCTCTGTCTCTATTGCTTCCAAACTTGCCTGTTGTGACTATGTTCTCTAAACCTCCCTGTTTCATAAAGTGGTCAAAAAATGAAGATTGTCTTTTTCTTATGTTATTAATTAAGGTCCGTTTCACATTTGACTCTTTCAACACCTCCACATTCGTTTTCTGGCAGTCCATGGTATTCTCAGCATTCTTCTATAGAACCACACCTCTATTGCCTCTAATTTTCCCAATTTCAGGTTTGTTTATTGTCCAAGACTCGTATCCATATGTTGGTGTAGGGGTTATATAGCACTGAAGAACTCTCTTTCTCACCTCTAATGACAAAGTCATATTATAGAATATATTTTTCATTTTTCTGATTGTTGTCTTAGCCTGCCCTATTCTGCTTCTTATTTTTGTTGAAATTCTTCCAATTGCTGTAATCGCTGTACCTAAATATTTTAGTTAGTGGACCTGTTTTAATACTATTTCATTGACTTTGGTATTGCATGGCATGGTATTTTTTGTTTCTTTGACATAACCATTACTTCTGTTATATTTATATTTAGGAATATTCCTTTCTCTTTACTTTCTGTGGCTACTACATTAATTACATCTTGAAGGTCTTCCTCACATTTAGCAATCAGGACAATGTCATCCGTATATCTCAAATTATTTATGTTATTTCTTCCCACTGATATTCCTGCGATATCAAATATTGCACGCATTATGTTTTCACTGTATAAAGAGAAAAGGTTTGGTGAAAGTACACATCCATGTCTAACTTCTTGTATATGTTGAAAGGGGCCAAATTGATTACCTACTCTTATTGCTGCTGTTTTTTGCCAGTAGATGTTCTTGATCATTCTTAAATCATTATTGTTGATGCTCGAATTCTCTAGCATGTGTATAACTTCACTATGTTTAACTTATAAAATGCTTTCGTGTAGTCTATAAAACAGAGGTACAGGTCTGCTTTTACCTCTATAGTCCTCTCTGTTATTGTTCTCAAATTATATATAGCATGTATATATTTTCACAGGTACCAAATTGAAAAGCCTAAATCAAAACGATATGTTGACACAAATGGAAGCAATGCATGAATCAATCGCTTTGCTACTTTGGGTTGTAATCACATATTAAGTACCAAAGTTATATAATTATTTTCTCAAAAGAACACATTAGTTTACGGGCTAATTTTCAGCTCCTGAAATTCTTCCTGGCAATCTTCGAGAAATTCTTTTTTTTTAATTTATAATTTAAATGGGTTTCGTACTAAAATCAATTCATCATCACAGAGTTCAGGAAAATATCTCTAGAATAAGTTTTTCAGTACTGTTAAATGTTTAAAAAATTCTTTTTTCAAATTTTCAATGCTGAAACGCACGTATTCATTGCCACCAGCAGCAATAATTTCTCAAACATTGCCACATTTTTAGAAGACCATTCTCTTTCAATTTTCCATCTTATTCATGCAAGCTTTCACGGCATCAACAAGTTGTAATATGTGTGTCTGCCTTCCTTGGATTTGAAGACTTAGATTATTCAGATCCTCGAAGATATCAATTATATAGGTAAGCTCCATTCCTTATCCATTCCTTATCATTATATGATCCATTCCTTATCAAACTAGATTTTTTTAATCCAGCCTACCTTGAACGTCAACAAATAATTTAAGCTGATCTCTAAGCTCAAATATGAGCTCAACTACATTTTCTCTTGAAAGCTATCAAACATTTGTGTGGAACAGAAGTCAGTTATGACATGCATTGATGTCAATACATAACTATTTCAAAATTCTACAAATATTTTATGCTAATGTCTCTATTGTTGCATACCTCGGCATTGAGGGCTTATGGTCTTGTTAAACTGACTCTGAATCGGAAACCAAGATTAAAAAATAAAGAACATTCTGGCACAGTGAACCTGATTCTATGTCAAAGACAAAGGATTTTGTCTTACCATTTTGTCCCAGTAACTTGGAATTTTTTTCTCCACAATTACTGTACATAAAAAATGTCGAATGGTGTTAGATGTGAAACAGAAGTTAGAAATAGATTAATAATGAATAAAATGTACTTTAAATCACACGAGGAAGATATTAACATCGAAATCAAGCACAAACTGAAAATGATATTATAAAATGCTACATCTACTCTACATGAACTATCCATATTATCAGAACTATAGATAATGAACAAGAAACAAATCCATTCTGTCTTCTAGAATCCATTCTAGAAGACAGAATGGATTCCTTTGAGATGTGGATATATATAGAAGAATAGGGAGAACTTCATGGAAAGAGAAGAAAGTTAAAATAGAATTTCAGACTCTACGTCATATGGAAAAAAAAACTATTAAAGAAAATAAAAATAAGAAAACTAACTATTTTGAACAGAGTAAAAGACACTCAACTTTGTTGAAGACATTACTTAAAGGTACAGTCCATGTTATGTTCATCAGTTTGCGAAGACATTTGTTCGTAAACAAATGTCTTCGGAAACTGATGAAAATAAAATGGAGCGACTTTGTCACAAATAGTGATCTAAGAGACAAAACACACCAAGAGTATGCTTCAAATATCATAAGAAAACGAAGATGGAAATACCGTGGTCACGTTTTACAATTAGATGTAAACGGAATAAACCAACAAGCCCTTATGTGGTCACCTGAGGGTAAAAGAAAAATAGGAAGACCTAAAACAACCCTTAAAAACACCATTCTTAAAGAAGGGAATTAATAGGCTGCAAGACCATCCAGGAACTAAAGCTGCAGGCAGCGGGCCACATCATATGGAGAACCAAAACCTCTGCCCTATGTGTCGCTTGCGGCACGAAAGGAACAAACTAACAGTCTAGGTAAATCATTAAATAGATAGGCAGAGATACAAGTGGTGAGTGGGTGGGTAGGGGCAATCACAAGAAGGATAGGCTACTATCTAGCAGAGTGCACCACCACGGCAAGAAACAAAGGATATTGGAAATCCATTGCGGCCAGCCTTCTTTGCGAAGACTGCACATGATGATAATGAATGCGAAAATTACCTAGAGGATGTAATTATCCTTCCTAGTTTGGATAATTATTCTTGTCTGTATCAGTGTCGACTGGTATAGTCATCGTGACAAGATATTCGAGTGCATGAAAGATTTTATTACTCGTAAAACTGTCAGGCAGGAATTGGCTATTGCTGCTTAGTATTCATAATGCAATGTTCTCACCTACACACATTGTGGTAGTTACAGTAACCAACAAATTCTACTGAGCCTCTCGTATAGTATATAGTCCTGTTCACTCATCAATATTATCCGTTAAACGTGAAAATATATATTTCCTGTAATTTTCAATTGAAGTCAACAAAATAATGTGTGCAAAGTGGCGAATAGAATTTACGGGAAACGTCAAATTGCGCCACTTTTTAATGGATGAAATTCGATGTGTCCACAAGACTGTATATTTAACAAGGGACTCGGCTTCTACTAGCAGTGTTCTATGTTACTATGTTCTATTACATGCACAGAATAATTTTTTATTAATCTACTACGGTTAAGTAGTAATACGTTACGAGAAAAAAAAATATAAAATAACAAAGTAGGAATAATTTGAAATAATATAAGTAATATAAACATGAAAAACTCACATGCATACTTAACAACAGAAACACTGAATAGAAAGACGTAAACTAGACCGCTTTGACCAAACGTTTAGTGTTGGTTGAATATAGTATTTAAAATAATAGATTACTTTAGGGCGTTATTGTCTATTTATTTTCATTCATTATTTGTGTTGCGCTGTTTGTATGTCTTGATGAAGACCCATTTCCGTAACGTAGATGCTATCTATGTTATATCATTTATATTTAAACCATTTGTACTAATTCTTTTCTGAGGGTAGTATCTTATCCTCTTTTAAATTACTATCCATTTGTGTTACTGCGTCAGTCATCTTTTCGTCAGATACTCTATAGCTTTTTGTTACTTATATTTTTTTCTTCTATTAAAATCAATGTT
The DNA here is from genome assembly GCA_034231615.1 of Meghimatium bilineatum. Lineage (NCBI taxonomy): Eukaryota > Metazoa > Mollusca > Gastropoda > Stylommatophora > Philomycidae > Meghimatium > Meghimatium bilineatum. The sequence continues at coordinate 42,976,988 of CM067305.1, read as the reverse complement.
CATATCTCTCTAAAGAATATTTCCCTTATATGTTATGTCTACACTGCTGTATGGTTCAGAAACATGGACAACAACATAAAGTACAGATCAGAAAACTTCACATTCACAGATTGATGCCTCGTTAGAATAGAAGGTTTTAAATGTTATGATAAAATCACCAAAGATAAACTCGCGCAGAGAATTAAACAAACAACAACAAAAACAAAAGCCAAGAACTAGGACAGGATGGATATGACACACGATGAGAAAAACAACAGAAAACATTGTAAGACATTCATTGGGCCCCGAAGTGTAATAGGAAACAAATATAACGATATACGTGCAGGAATGCGTGAACTACAAATACACAAAAGATGTGTAAGAATTGGTAAGAAATTGAAGGAATAGCTAAAGTTAGAAAACAATTGAAGACATTTGTTGTTGACATATGCTTTGGATAGACGTGTAAAACAAGAAAAATAACAGCATGAGACATAGAATAGTAGTATGTGTTTATTGAGCTCGTATGCTCTACAGTGGATGTTAATGATTACATCCATTCATAAAATGAAACACAGATGTACAAGCAATAATAATAATAATAAAACCATAAGTAGTCACGGTCGTAGTAACTGTACGTAAGCACAAAAAGACATCCGTCAAACTGCACAAAGTCAATATGCATGACTTTGAGAATGAACCCAAAAGATGACACATTTTTATCTATAACCTACAAACCTAATCTTTGACTATGTTTTCTCCAGATGTTTCATATATACGACTAAAGAAATACCTACTATAATCCGAACGAAAGCTATGGGAACTTGCTATCTTGTATGCTTAGTCGTTATATTCTATACTTAGTTGTTATCTTGATTCTTGATTAGAAACTGGCCTCACAGCACGTGGGGCATTCCCATAAGTGCTCTGACCTCTGTTCCAGCAGCCGTCCGACTCGATGGTGTTTCGAGTCTAATGCTGCTGAACCAGACGTCGACATCTTAGTCGTTATCTCGTATATTTAGTTGTTATCTTGTTTGCTTAGTAATATATTCTATATTTAGTTTCTATCTTCTATGCTTAGTTGTCTTACATAATTAGTTGCTATATTTTACATTTAGTTGTTATCTTCACTGCTTAATTGTTATCTTCTATATTTAGTTGTTATATTCTATGCTTATTTGCTATCTACTGAGCTTAGTTGTTGACTTATATATTTATTTGTTATCTTATATATTTATTTGTTATCTTATATATTTATTTGTTATCTTATATATGTAGTTGCTATCGTATACGCTTAGTCGTTATCTGCTATCTTTACTTTTTATCATCTATGCTTAATTGATATCTTCTACATTTAGATGTTATCTTTTATGCTTTTTTTTGTTATTTTATATGCTTAGGTGTTAGCTTCTAACTTTATTTCCTATCGTATATGCTTAATTATGTCGAATTCCATGGTCTATATCTCTCCCCCTCCTTTCCGACAACACCCCCCCCCCCTTTTAATCCATGCCATAAAATAAAGATTTCATCCTCTCTTCCTTCTGTAAATAAAGTGAGAAATTGAAATTATTTCTATAAACATGCTAAGAACATGATAAGGACATGCTAAGAACATGCTAAGGACATGCTAAGAACATGCTAAGGACATGCTAAGAACATGCTAAGGACATGCTAAGGACATGCTAAGAACATGCTAAGGACATGCTAAGGACATGCTAAGGACATGCTAAGAACATGCTAAGAGTATGACAAGCGCCACTCTTTCCCTTAATCAATTTTCACAAACATTTCAAAATTCGTATAAAATCTATGTGATTAGCTTGTTAAAGGTAGAGAAGCCCGCCATCTTTTATTAAAATCTAGTCTTTCTTTGTCTTCCATTGTGGTCTTTTCTAGGCTATCACAAGATTAAATTGTAGACTATTGTAATTTAGTGGTGAGAAACGAGTTCTATTAATATCTAACCGAACTATTTTGTCTTTTAATTACAGTCGCAGCCCTCCCTAGTCGCCTCTGACAACCAACATGATAGATTAATGCTTTTGCCGAAGTAATTAATCTTTAATTTTATTTCTGCTCTTCTAACCCACACGAGGAAGCAACTCTGAAACCTTACTGCTCACGATCAGACAGATTTGTAAACATCAACTCCTAAACCTTGCTATTCTCGATCAAATAGAGTTGTAAACATCAACTTTTGTAGAAAATTATGGTCAGATACGACAATTTCAGAATCACATTATTATGATTATAATCTTTTATACGTTACATAATTATTGTTCATTATTCTTGTAACATCTCAGTAATTACAAATAATACTTCTCCATTCATCCTTCTAGTTATGATCCTAATCATTCGTAATCAACGTTAACCTAATTAATCTGTGTTTTTGCTCTTGTATTCTTTACATTCTTTTCCCGACAAAACTTACATCGGATCTAATTTCCTATTTTTATTTAGGTCTTATGTTTGCACTTTTCTTTGGTTATTGCTTTCTGTATATTTTTAGGGTATTTTTCATCTTCCCCGATCAAACTTCATGCAATCTATCAGTATTTACTGTGGAGAACATAATATATTGTTATCATTGCTTACAGGTTCGGAGCGGTATCTGCACCTTTCTTTTTCACTACATTCACTATTTCGAACTATATATTATCCCCCCCCCCATTATTCCTACAATATACAGTACTACTTTCCACAGTTTCCTACAGTATGCTATTTACTATGTTTTATACAGTATAAAGTAAAATAAATTTCACCCATAGCATTTAAATAGCGCTGAGGTGTGAAATGCTACTGGTTTCATATTTTATTTCTGCTATATGAAGACGATAGCTATCTTTTCTCCCTCGCAGTCTTTATTTCCCGGACTGATCCTTTACTCACCCAATTCAGGCTGGATCGACCTGAAAGCTGTTGCAGACTGAAAAACATTTGCGCCTCATTGAACCCAGGACAGCTCATACGTGAAACTAGTACTATGTATACAATATACTGTTTGTTCACTATTACACTGCATCCAACATTTTTCTATAGTACAAAATTTGCAACATTTTCAAACGTATGTCTAAAATGATGTTTCCAAATGTATCCAGTTTCGTCACTTATAGTACTATAAACTTAATCACTTATATCTGCTACCAATCGCTCGTTTGTTACCAGTGCATGAAATGGGAGCAAATAATAGTAACACTATCATATGTCATGCGTGTCGTAAGAGACTATCACGAATGTTGGACGTGGTGTCGGCTACCTGACTGTGACCTCCGCTGTCTTAAGTCAGCTGAAGGCTCATATCAGAAACTTCTGAGATGGTATAAGCCCTTTTTCTGCACCATAGCTTGAGTTTGAAGAAAAGTTACTGCGAAGTCTAGAAGATCATCCAGTCCTTGCCAGTGAACTCTACAACAATATTGAACATAATCTCTGGAAAATGTCTCCATCAATAAAGAATGCCAGAAATGCCAAAACGATACCAATTTGGAGCAAAAAAATTAAACTCCACTGCCTCGATTCTAAGTGGAGATTAACACACTATTCTAATAATAACGATAATAATTATAATAGTAATATTAATAATATCCATTATGAATTTAAACAAGACAATATCAAAAAGAATAAATTATTTTGAAATGAAGTGCTACAGAAAGATCATAAGAATATCATGGACAGAGAAAAAGAAGAACATTGAAGTTTTGCAATTACTGAAACTAAATGAAGGGTGACTTCTACATAGCATCATCAGAAGGATGCTATATTATTTTGGACACTTAAACCGACACGATGGTATGGAAAGACTGACTCTAGAGGGCAGAGTGCCGGGAGTGAGGAAGAGAAAGACCAAGAAGACGATGGACAAGCGACATCGAAGAATTTATGCACATGTCTTTGGTCAATGCAGGCCTGCGTGCCAGGAAATAGAAAGGCGTTCAGAGTATCCACGACGAAGACAACGTTCTGGAAAGAATATGTCACTTTATATATAATAATAATAATAATAATAATAATAAATCTAAAGTCCGCTGGGGTCCGAGAGAGGATACATTGGAACCATAAGTAGTGAAAGGTCACATAACTTTCCTGTTCTCGGCATATGGACGTATGGAAAAATCTCGCTCTTACCTTTTCGTGATCTTTGTTGATATTATGAAGCTAATATTTTCTTCTCACCTCTTGTCCTTCTACCCTCTATTGATCCAAATAGTAAACACACTAGAGCTTCTCTAAGATCTATCACCATCTGATACAAATTCACATTGTTGTTCTATATTAAAATGAACGTGTGGATCAAACTCGTACAAGACATTCTGTACGAGAGGCTAATGCTGAAAATAACCTTCACTTTTACTGATGTATCCCCTACTGGTGTCAAGTATCGTGGCACCATTTTAACATTAGTTGGCAGGTGTCGCATTGAGATAATGCGCAGGATAGTACAAGCCTAATCAGCATTTCAAAAAATGAGAAACATTCTATGAGAGGGAATACTTTACATATATAGTATGCTATTCCAACCAATTCTTCTTTATGAATGTGACGCATCGACGGTAAACTAAGAGGCTCAATATTATCTTGATGATACTATATACTGAACTGCGATTTTAGAGAAGAATGATGAGAGATACATGGAAAGCAACGAAATGAACGTAGAAGTCCTCACAGATGCTGGAGTAAACAGACAAATTACAGCCAAAAATTAGAAACAAATAATTACACTTTTGTACGGCATGTGATGAGAAGAACAAATCGTAAACATTTAGTAAAAACTGGAAAGATCAAGGGGGAAAAATAGAGAAATTTATATTTGAGAGGTTGCTGAATGAGGTGGAACTATGGAACGAGAGAATGTCACCAATTGAACTTAATAAGAACACAAGAGACAGAGAGTTGTGGAGAAACATGATCGCCTTCGCATTCAGAATTTCATTTGGGGATTGATATTCCCTACTAAGGAGAAGGTTATCAAATGCGAAAAGTTTACTTAATATTATTCTAAGAGATTTTGTTTTGACTTTTCCTGAGAGTGGAGTCCAGAGAGAATAATTAGAACAGGTAAGATTGAAGACAAGAGACATCGAGGACGACAGCACTAGACAATATTAGATAATTTAATACCGTGGCTTGGTACGGAAACCACAATGACCCAGATAATAGATAATAGAAATAGAGTTGTGAAGATCTATGATCATCTACGTTGATCGGTACGGCACCTGATGATGATGATGTGTATTATATAGTGCTTAGTTTATTTTCAGCTTTATTTATTATTTTCAACATCTCAATTGACTTTTTTTAATATTTAGTGTAGGATGTGGAGAAAGTCAAGAAAAGTAACATTTTGGAAGCACCGCCAATTTATGAAGTTTTCCTACTCAATGGACCGTCCGAGTTAACTTTTGCACATTTGTAGATTGTGCTCTCATATAGTTCATTTATGCTTTGTGGTGGTTCGAAGAAAATGAAATATATCCTCTTGGGAAATCCTCATATGTGCCCACACTCGATCTTTATTGTAACATCATTAGCAATTTAGCTTTGTTAAGCTCAGTAGGCCCCCGGCCCCTTCAAGTCTCATGCAATATTAATTACTCTTTGTTTGATGATGAAATCAAACAGGCCATTTCTGTCAACATCTGACGGCCAATATTGTAACCAGCTCACAAAAATGTGTCCATTGTTGAAGACATATTTGCTCAATCATTTGCTTCCTAAACGTAGATTGACAGAGGGTGCCGGCTGCTGAAATTGTGTATTTCGTGTTTCTGTGTAAACAAAGTTATGAATTATTCATTTTATAATTTGCATTATAGATTTCATATTTTGCTACAAAAAATGTTTTTAAGTTAGCTATATTAAACTTGTTTTAACTCAAGTTTTATATTATTTTCTATGTACATCTACTGGCAATTTCAATTACATCTCTTCTGTCTTCCTTCTTGCGTTCAATGAGACTCAAATCAGCATTGTGGAAAAACTATTAAAAGAATTATAAGATTGCCACTAAAAGAAATGTTACTTATTAACATTAAAGAAACAGTCCACATGTATTCTTCAAATAATGACAAGAGAAGGTTTGGAATATAATATTACAATAGGCAGAATTATGAGGAAAAGAGAGAAAATACTGGATAGTTTTCCTACCTGGAAGGGTGGAAAGTAATGCAATGCGTTTACTACATGGTGAGATACAATGTGTATACAGGTAAATAGAATGAGAGCTGTGAATATATTCACATACTTAGGCAATACACTATCACAAAAGTCTACCTTTGATAATGTAGCGTTTACTGTACCAAGATTTCATAGGCAAACTGCATTTTTGTAGATTGTAATCAAAATATGTGACATGGAAAATAAAATTAACCTAAAGACTAAGCGGAAAGTATACATAGCAGTGGTACTTCCAGTGAGGTTATACTACTTAAAAACATAGACTTAACATAGACATAGCTGGTAAAACTACAAATATGTGTATACAATATAGAATTGTTAATATCAACTTCTGATAAACACCTCTCTCTCTCACCTTGTCAATAACTGTACATTTTTCTGGCTTTACTCCTATTTTCTTGGTGGAATTTCTGGAAAAAATCCATATTTAATTAGAACACAAATCATAATTGTACTGGAAACACTTCTAACTATGAAGCCTTTTTACTATTTATACGTCTTTCATATTTCTTGTTAGGTTTAGTCATTTTTAATTCCTGCTATTTATATTCATTTCCAATTATAGCTCGTTGCAAAATAAATGTTACTCACTTGCGCTCAAATTTGCACGGGAAATACCTCACGCATAACAACTATATTTCGCAGTAAGTATACGCAAGCAGTTAGTCTTATACACAACAGTAACCTAGGAATTCATATTTTACAAATTGATGGATATATTGAAAAATGTACAAATCGTTTTTTTTACTATATAGTATTGCATAAGCAGCCAAAGAAATAGCACTATTTTACATTTTACATTAATGCACAAAATTGTGGATGCAAAGGCGTATTCCAACTACATATAATAACAGGAAATGTGAGATAGTTATCATTACTTCCAGTGTCTGTAGAGCAGTTTTTACTTTGATGATCAAATAGTCTTATGTGTTTTTTGTGGCATTGTTGTTGAAGAGGAATATATGCATTTGATCATTCCATAAATAAAGGTGACTGCACACAACCTCTGTCAGAAGCACAACAATGAAGTATCAATAGTTTTTTTCTATAAGTTTGTAATACTATCACATATTTGATCGATATGAGAACAACAAAAATTGGTACATTCACTATTTTATGAAGACTCGAAAAGATCGACCACTGCTAAAGGTTTGATAAAATGCAAAACATTCCGTTGCCAATATATCTATTCCTCTTGAAGCACAATATCTTCACATTTTCTCCAGTACTCAATGTCTATTTGTACGAGTGCATCACTTGTTATATTTGCTACATCACCTAGTTTGAAAGTCTTGTTTAGTTCGGTAACTTGACCTTGACTGCAGCTCACACAAATTCAATGGGACTGATATGTGAATGGTAAGGTGGTAGAAGAAGAGAATTATGACCATGTTCAGCGATAATTTTGTCACTTACAACAATCTTTTTCTTCTTTGTCCGTCTCACAATTTCTAACAACTCTGGTTTGAATTTATTGCTGCAAAAAGATACATTTTCTTATGTGCTTAACAAAGTGGGAATGTTGTCATCATACGCAACTACGTTATTATAGGAGGCATTGTAGTTAGCAATACAGGACAGCCTATCCAGTGCTGGTAGAAGTGAGTTCACTAACCAATTCTTGAACAAATTCCAATCATTTCGTCGTAGTACATATTCCAATCATTTATAGAGAATGTTTTAAAAATAAATTCAGCTCCACTCGCAAGACCACTTGTGTTACTGCACAATCTTTTCCGACCTTGCTGTCGTTCATGATTGACATAATTACAGTCCTGTTTTATCCAACGGTTAAATGGCATTTTATTTAAACCAAAAGCATACCGTGTTCTCCATGTAGGATGTTTATGTCGTAATATAATCGGCTCTTTCTAGCTTCTCTGCAAAAGTAACTTCACAATTATGTAGTCACATTTTGTATAGCAGTGAATTTGCACTTCAAACTCATATTGTAATAAAACTCTTAACTACATTTATAAATTGACTATAGCGAACAAGATACCACATTAAACATATCAAACATGATATATGCCTTTGTGTAAACTGGAGTTCAGCTGCTATTTTAAGATAAAACAATTACATCATCCATAAAAATATAGCGAAACCGACATTAAATGGCCTGATAAATTTTCACCTATAGGCATATTCAGTATTTTCGTGCCTTTAATTGGTGACAATCTTGACATCACGTTTCAATGACCAATGAAAAGTACGAACATATTCATGCCAAATAAATTAACTCATACTCCCATTATCAATTAAATATCTAAATAATTGACAAACGAAGACACATTTCGCACTCATATGAAAATCGTTATTTCCGTATCATTGTGGTTCGACTTGATGCGCATGCAAAACAAAAACATAGTTCTATTTTACAGCAGTATAATTCAATCACTTATGACGTTTATTATTTTGTTTTGCTTTTAATTAGCCAGTATATTTATAATTTGCATCAAAGTAGATGAATAGTATGAGAGAGCAAAAACAAAAATAAACAAATAAGAATTATTTCCCTTCATCAAATCGGTCTGTCGACAGACTTTGGCTTATTACTGTAAAAAAATGAAACATGACGTACATTCACACCAGTATAATTCATAGAGAAAGGTTTTAATCTTGTTACATTTTTATTTTAAAGTGCAAAATTGGTTGTCATATGGTCATGTAGAATTTAAATTTGAATCTAAAAGATCTTT